>CM051037.1:58588816-59052211 GCA_027627225.1 Congeria kusceri
TAAACATTTTGACATTGTTTTAAGACGGATCACATTCCACTTATCTGTTTTAAAACTAAGTTGTTTTTTGGCATATTATTTCAACTACAGTTGTTGGCATTTGTTTTCCATTGAAAGGATCAAAGTAGCACTGGTTTCATTGTGTCAAACTGTTATGCGAACAATTCATTTTGAATGTGTTAATAGATCTGTGGTTAAGCTTCAGTGAGTTAACAATTGCTTTCTCATTCCGATTTAAAGAGGGGCTTTCTGATTTTTAGATTTATTTTGGGTCTCTTTCTTTACCCACTAACAAGAACGTTTCATATAACATAAAAAACTGTCAATATCAACAAAAACTATTTTATTTTTTGAACAATGAAACTATTTTATTTTTTGAACAATGAAACTATATATCTTCTGTCAATACAAACCATTTATCCTACAGCTATATTTGGATTTACATTAGAAAATAAGAACTGCACATGTGCCAACGATCTGACTCTTCAAGATACTGTATATACATGTATACTAGTTTGTTGCACAAAAAGTATTATTTAAGTTTTATATTTCTCTCTTAATATGCAATCTAAACAAGAGTTATTCTGAACATTTAGTGTAATATTATTCTAAAAATATAGTGACATCATCAGAATAGACTGATGGTTTTATGCAACAATTTTCTTACAAAACCGTACAGTCTCTCTTTAAGTTCCTCCCTTTCACATTCTGATATAATGTCCTAAAGTCATTTGCAGGAGATATGAAATGATTTACCCACGAGTTTCTTAACCAGTGGTTATATTTTGAGCACTTTAACTTTACATTTCTACTAATTCCAATACTAGTACTTAGAACTAAAACTTCAAAAATTTAATATAGCCAGTATCAACAAAATATACACCGATGCAAGATTAGAATCAAAGCGCTAAAGGCACTGCAGTTATTCGCTATTGCATAACATTGAGTAGAACTCACTATATTCAAATGTTAATAGCAACACAAGTTTAAATTAAACAGAACAGATTCAAAAGGTTTATTGAGATTGTGTCTAAACAAAAATCTGTCTACAGTTTTGAATATTAGCAATCAAGAATAAAATTCAATGACTGTTATACCATTTGTTTGTGCTGGTATTTATTGAAGATGTTAGTGCACTGTTCAATATCATAGCGTCGGATGGATCTTATCGACTCGTCCAAATAACTTAGTACAATAGACCCGTTCTGGTGTGTTTTGCAGAATGTTTTGCAAATATATTGAAACTATAATAATATTAAAATTGTATATTAGAACCAGTAAATAAAATCAAATTGTAAGGAGTCACCTAAATGACCATATAATAACTTAACATTAAAACCCCGACGCATTATCATGGACAATCTGGGCAATTAGCGAGGTACGCCATATCATATGTCACCTTAAATACAGTGGTTATAAACTTACAAATGTTTTATTGGTAAAATATGGTAGTTGCGCTTATAGCTCGTTCAGTGTTCTTATGTGAAGAAAATAAAAATCACTGAATTTAAGTTCTGTTTTAGAAGCCAAAACCAGCAAACACGATAATATGTTCTTTCCAAAAAATAATTTATGGTAAAATGAAGTTATACATATTTAAACACCACACATAAACACCTTACCTGGCATCGACAATACGCAAAATGAATATTGTAAGGATTATATAATAGGTCCATGATTCTACTTGGCTCATGACCCAATTAAACCATTTATCAATGACTCAGAAAGCTGCATAGTGGACTACTTTCTTCCACGATTCTTAGTCTCAAAATTTGATCATACACTGAAAGCTGTGAATTACCCGACTTTTCTTAATTTGTTTTAAACATTTTATTAAATGATTGATGCATTTGGGAAACATTCATGATATTCAAAACGGCACTTCCTACCGCATAATAATAACCGAGTTAAAATCAAAGTGAATATTGCCTTCGGAGTTCAGAAGTGAAACATCTAGTTATTCTAGACCGAGGCTTGAGCAAACCAAATACCTGAAATTGAAAGACACGTTCATGCTTACTGATCAATAATACTATGGTAGTGTTAAATCTAGAAAGGCTGATGGGCATGACGCTTGACTTTGTGCGCAGTGACACTGCTAAATAGGGCACATTAGTTTTTGTTTCCTGAAGTAATATTTCAAACCACTTATTACATTTGAAATTACTGATTTATTTTATCTGTTTGATGCTGTTTTTTAAGTAAAAAAATTAATAAAATTCATTTTCCATTATTATCACTTCGTAATATTATCAAGTTATATTATTGCAAAGATCTCATAATTTATTTATTATTCACAAGTATATGTGCAAATTGGAATTACATGAAAACTTTTTGACAATTGTCAAACTAAAACTATTAATGGGCGAGTCAAAATCATACTTATTAATAGTAAAATACTTATACCCTGGTATTATTTTTCACCTTTTGTATTGTAGAAAATATTTGTATTTTTACTTTTATGGTTTATATGTTGTTGCATTTGATGATGACATTGCTGCCAATATTTTGATTAATGATGAAAAGCTTAATTCAAGATAGAAAATTAAGACAAGAAACGTGGAAATTCCATTAAACCAAATTTTTCAAACGAAATGAAAAAAAGCCATAACAATAATGAAAGAAAGTTCTGGGTGCAAGGTGCATACAATAATGAAAGAAAGTTCTGGGTGCAAGGTGAAGGTCATAAACCTATGGCTAGGAAATAGTGACCTTGATATTGCAATCCAAAGCAAGGTCTCAATATCTACATATGAAGTTTCTGCTATAATCTAAATTTTGTTAGCAAATTACTGAGTGGAAACCGTTTCTTTATTTTTAGTAATGGTGACTTTGACATTGACCCCACCCACCCCATATGCAATTGCAAGCGAGGTCTAGATATAAGGTATCTACATATAAATGTTCATTAAAATATCTCCATTCATTCTCTAGGTATAGAGCGGAAACTGTCTATTTTTAGTAACGGTGACCCTGACCCACCGATTCCATATGCAATCACAAGAGAGGTTTAGATATAAGGTATCTACATATAAAGTTTCATTAAAATATCTCAATGTGTTCTCAATTTTTTTAGCAAACCATTTTTCTTTTTTAGTAACGGTGACCTTGATCCTGACCCCATCCACCCTATATGCAATCCAAAGCAAGGTCTAGATATAAGGTATCTAGGTATGAAGTTTCATTAAAATATCTCAACGCATTCTCAAGTAATTGAGCGGAAACTGTTTTTCTATTTTTAGTAACAGTGACCTGGACCCCACCCACCCCATATGCAATTCCAAGCATGGTCTCGATATAAGGTATCTATGTATGAAGTTTCATTAAAATATCTCAATGCGTTCTCAAGTTATTGAGCGGAAATTGTTATTATTTTTTTAGGAACGGTGACCTTGACCATGACCCAACCCACACCATATGCAATCCCAAGCAAGGTCTCGATATAAGGTCTCTATGTATGAAGTTTCACTAAAATATCTCAATGCGTTTTCAAGTTATTGAGGAGAAAACCGTTTATATATTTTTAGTGTGACCTTGACCTTGTTCCCACCCATCCCATATGCAATCCTACGCGAGGCCTCGGTATAAGGTATCTATGTATAAAGTTTCATTACAATAGCTCAATCCGTTCTCAAGTTAGAGTGCGGAAACGAAAAATTTGGTTTAAAACAAACATTGCAATTCTAATTGAAATGGTTGGAAGAAATATTGTATAATACACATGTATTTTTTTCATAATTAGTGATTAAAGACCACATTGAGTTTACATTAATATGCATTCTGTCCATCATGTTTATCATAAATATTGACGAAAGAAAAACATGTTAGAAACTGCATATGAAAATGAGGCTGTTAAAAGCAGACAATTTACTCACATTTTAAAAACAAAACTATCATGTTTTATTGTATCTGGAGTGACTGATTTTATCAGTTGGTCACTGAATAATATACCATAAAATGCCATCACTAAGGGTCCTCATAAAGGGCAATACAGTCGATAGACAAGAGGGAAAGGGGCGCTAAATGCCTTTTAAAAGGTCAGCGTGGCGGATCAATAAAGGGACGTGGCACGGTGCCATGCTGATTAGGTCTAGATAAAACACTAAGTACATGTATAGGTGCACCTCATCAAAGTCATCATGGCCAATTATAACAAACATTCGATATAAACATTTCATAATTGTTTTTTATACCAAGAGAGAAATGAAGTTGTACAAATTGCAAAATAAAAGTGTATTTGTTGTTTTTTTTAATTTGTAAAAGATAAATGGTACAATATTGCTACAAAAACAAGCAACGGCTTGGGTTTATTGTGATTCACAATTTTAGTAGAGAAATAACATGTATAACTGGCGACAGTAAAACAAGAATGCTCAAAATGTACCAAGTGAAATTGAAAAGTCTATCTACAAGCAGTTGGTGTTGTTTTTTAGTGGCAGACAACTACAGGAAGCAAATTTGTACTTCGATAATTTTTCTAAAATTCAAAACTTGACACTGAGCAGAACCTTTACTGTGTGTTTTCGCAGATGTTAGATCATTTAGCAGGTTAAACCAACAATGTAGACAAATAATATTTACTTGTATCCAAAATATGTTTCTGTATCATCCAAGGATGATTTCTGTGTAATTTGGTAGAATTCTGCCCAGTGTTTTAAGTGTTAACTGACCCAACTGATGCATGCACACACATCAGACAAAATATATGTCATGAGCTTTGCAAAAAAATAATAAAACATGTCCGGTGGGAAAGCAGGAGGCCGCAAGTCACTAAATAAGGAGGCCACAAGTCACTAAATAAGGGGGCCACAAGTCAAAGAATAAGGAGGCTACAAGTCACTAAATAATTGTTGGACTGGAATTCAACCCAGTGTTATAAGTGTTAAAGGCACTGACAAATGCACACACAACAAACGAAACACACAAAATCTTGTGCTTGTTAGATAGCAGGGGGCCACAAGTCTCTATATAAGGAGGCCATATGTCACTAAATAATCATTGGACTGAAACATGCTTATGATATGTGCAACTAGGCAGGTTACTGAGTACTAAGTACTTCAATTCATTAGAATAAGGCCATTCTGATAAGCGCCAACCTCAATTAGCTAAACCTAGCTAGCTTTTCACACAAAAACACAATTTTTTTTTTTTTTTAAACAAATAAATTGTATTGACTTTGTTTATAGAAAATGGAGCATTTTTATGCTGTTATAACAGAAACAACATCAATGATAGAGTATAGAAATCCAACCCAAAACTTTTCAAACAGTTTACAGAATTAAACCAACAAACTAACAAAACATTAATACACAGTTTTACATTATGTATGCATGTATGTAATGCAACATTTTTATGTAAGTATTTTCAATATGTGGCATATGTTTTCAATTTTATAATAAGTTGCAGAGGCACCCTCTCAGATCAAATTGTCATTTTTGAGCAATTGTTGCAAAGACTCAAACCTAAAGGAGCGAACAAGTGCAGACAAACTTTTTTTCACCAGTCCATCCATCCGTATGGAGGGACAGATGGACGGACGAACATATGAAAGGACAGACAGACAGACATTTTTCCAGCACAAAATCAATATGTCTCCCTACCCACTACAAAGGGGGTGACATAACAACTGATGACGGACAATAACTGACCACAACAGCTCCCACTTGAGCACTTCAAGCTCAGGTGCGCTAAAAATCTGTTGTTTGCAATCTTACTACAATTGGATGGCATGCCACTGAGGCAGTGATTGTTGATTATATTAATGTAATCAACTATCCAAACCACAGTCACTTCCACCTAGGCTGGAGGTCTGTCGGTACAGGTCCAGTGTCTAGCTCGAGTTCCATTGCTGCTGCTTACAGAACTCCACTCCCTGGCTGACCAATCTGTCCTTTGTACATCAACTGTGTATATACAACAGATTAATAAGGCACTCATGTTGATGTTATGTTGGTATAAAACACATTCTGTTACATTGACTGTTCTATTAAATAATTGAAGTGTAATTCATATATAAAATATTCCTGTTTTGTGGATTGCTATCAGGTCTCGTTATAAGGTACCTATGTATGAAGCTCCATTAAAATGTCGAAATGCGTTCTCAAGTTATTGAGCAGAAATTGTTTTTGTATTTTAAGTAACATTGACCTTGACCTTGATCTGACCCACCCCATATGCAATCCCAAGCATGGTCTAGATACAAGGTATCTACGTGTGAAGATTCATTCAAATATCTTGATGCATTCTGAAGTTATTGAGCGGAAACCATTTTTCTATTTTTAGCAATGGTGACCTTGACCTTGACCCCACCCACCCACACAGGAGACTGTGAAATTAGGCTGCAGTAAAGTACGTATAAATTAGTCAATCTCTAACAGTTATGTAAACAACAGTTAACAATACAAATGATTTTTAATGAACCCTTAGCATGATGTCATTTGATTGAAAACAAAAGTGCCTGTATAGCTCCACAGGCTTATCAAGATCCCAGCTTCAAAAGCGAAAAATTATTAATATAAACCAAACATCAGATTTACAAAATGTAACTTAAGATATTTCTGCAATACAGCTCCAGCCCTTACATTTATTATGGGAAATATATTAATGGGAAATAGCTATTTACTCGAAATTGAACCACTCTGCAATAGAAAATAGGCAGGACAGCAATCTTATTATATATATATGTGAACCTATCCTAAATACTTATTATGTATAAATAATAATGGATTAAATTGTAGCTATGTCATGTAGCTATGTCAGCAACACCATTTTATGAATGTATCGTTTCGCAAAATAATGCTCAATAAACAATATAGTTCGAGAATGGAACAAAAATAGCTGTAACGCAACATATGTTGCAAACAAAGAAAGAAATCGTATGCAGGCATATATATTGACACTGTAAGCAGATCCGTCCCGATTGCCGCATTTGGCTCTTATGGAACAGTGTTGAACTCGGCTTAAACCCCAAGCAATCTCGTCACCAAAATGTGCACATGAGCCAAATACGCCATTGTGGATTTTCAGTACCAAAAAAAACATTAATGTGTCTTAGATTTATACACTGTAAAGCTCAAAACTGACAATACGAAATGCATGTAATTGCAATAATGACAAGTGGTATGGAATTCGATTCATTAGCACCATATTTTACAACAAGGGTGGTAATCGAGGCGCGCGCATCAAAGTTGGCATACTGCGATCTCTCGATTAAGTATGATTTTTTCATGGATAATCTAGAAACAGAAGACTAATATGTAAATCTTTAATAGCATACAAAGGCCTTAAATTTGCCCCCCCCCCCCCCATGTTCTGTGATGATTGCACCACTGCAAAATCACCGTTATTTGTGCTTGCAAACATGAAAAATCACTTTTAAGTTGATATTCTTAAGAACAAAAACAGCAGCAGCAGCATCTCACTTGTTATAACGATCTTTGAACCGATGAGAGAAACATTCATACTTTGTGCTATAATAATAAAATACCACATACCTGTTATCATATTTCAAAGTATGACATGCAAAATCATAGTTTACCGACAGTTAGCAGTTTAAATGTCAACTTGGGAATCGCAGCATGTTAACTTGGAATGCGTGCCCATCGACTGGTTCTTGAAACAACCGTTCAAGTCTAATCTTTCCATAACTGCTAAGACATAACTTTAGCAAACAGAGTAGAGTGTGATGTACTAAGCTAAGCTTTAGTGCAAATAAGGCTGCGCACAGCTTACATTTTATTTGTTACATTCAATTTGTGATTGACAATGATCTAAAGGCACTTTCGTATAATCACACGCCTTAATTACCTCAATGCATTAGAACCGTAGACTTAATATTTATGTACTCTGATAATTTTATATGCTTTGATTATGATGTAATTACCTGTAGGTGGTTTTCGTACCTGATGAAGTTTCATTGTATCAGAAAAAGCTTGCATTTTGCCAGACGATATTGACAGAGTGTCCCATTGAATACCGTAGTTTTTTTTTTTTTATTCTAATAGTATGCGGAATTACTTTATTAAAGTAAAATCAATACATATTGAAAACAATGTCTTGTTATTGTCAACTCTTTACCAATATGTCAACTCCGTTACGATTTTTGTAACGGAGTTGACCGTAACGGAGTTGACATTCTAAAACTTTTTTTCCACATAGCCATTTTGTTTTTGAGTATTTTGTAAACAAACAGACATTAATGTGTTTGGAACATCAATGTGCTAATAAACTTGTGCTTTTTATCAACAATAAATTCAACAGTTTTATGAAAACACATGAACGGAGTTGACCAAGTTTTTTTATACGCACTCAGTCTTTGCGAAACTGGCTAAAAAACGCCGGTCATCCGGACAGGCATTTTGTAAAAAGTTGCCGGTCCGAACAAAAACTTGCCGGACCGAAAAAGACGTGTACATTTTAAACTTTTATCATTTATTTATTGACCAGGATTGTGTTGACAGCACTTATTTCTACTATACACTAACTATACATAGTATAAAGTGTTAGTTTTCTTTAGTGTTAGAGTTTGATGGACTGTGATGCTTAATATTTGCTTAATCATTGGAAGTACAGGTGAGCAGTTTGTCAGCATTTAACAGTTCACTTTAAAAGTCTATGCATTCATCATCATTTTCAAGAGAATCCAGTTCATCATCGACATCGCACAGGCTTTCGACGTGTTTCTCAAAGCTTACGACTGGCCCCACAGGCACAACCTTGACTGGCACTGTTTCGTCCTCCGACTCTGAATCCAGACATATCGATATTGTTGCACTTGAAGCTGATGTAGATGGGGCAGCAATGTCACTTGTTTCTTGTTCAAGTTTACGCTTACGTGTGTATGATATCCACCTTCCGCCAATCGGCTCAGCCTTGAAAAATAAATAAAAAAAGCGAATGATTATTTTAAATCAACAAGGTTGAAACATTAATATAATGGTAAGTATGTTGAGCCATTTGTTTTTGTCATACTTTATAGCCTATAATATTTTTTCAATTAATGAATTTCAATAAACTTAATAATAGTTGGTCTGTTGATTGTTGTAGTACTGAACAACCAACATTTATTTCCAATTTCTACTGATGAACATAAAAGGGAACTAATTGTAACTCTGTGTCTGATGAAATGGTTTCAAAACAATAGCTGTACATAATTATCCTACCAGCCATGAGTCAATAGCAGCTTCAGGGTCAAAAGAGGTAATGGATGGAGACAACAGTTTAACCGTCATCAGATCTTGTAGAACTGTTTCCGATAGTTTTGACCGCCTGCACGTCTTCAGAAGTTTCAGCTGAGAAAATGCTGTTTCACACCGGACGCTGGTAGATGGCAGTGTCAGCAACAGATCGATTACCAGCCGGATGTTAGGAAGATCATCAGCCCCTGGGCCTTCACCTTGTAGCACCAGGTCCCAAGTGAGATCTGCTAACTCGTTGCCATGTCTGTAAACATATTTGACTTATATATTGCTAACTCATTGCCATGTCTGTAAACATATTTGACTTATAGATTTTTTCAGCCTAAAATTTATTAACTAAAAGTTCTAAATTTTCCTAGACTTGTTACTACACGTATAGAAGAAACATAATTTATTAAATGAAAATGTTTAAACCAATAATTCCTTACTTCTTCTGTACCAGTTTCTTTAGAAGTCTCCATTCACTTCTTGATGCTTGTGTTGAGAACTCCGTGCTAGTAAGTACGAAGGAGGGTTTGCTCGAAATGGGAACATGCCAGTCGAATCTCTTCATCACCAAAGTCTGAAATTGATTTGATTTAAGTAAATGATTTCATCCTCAAGTACAAAATGATATTGTTAAATATTATATAATTACAATAATAAATATGATTCAGATGAATTTTAGGCATAATTCAAGGAATTGTAATGTATTAACTATATAATTTATTTTGTTGAGTGAAAGTATTAATGTTTAAGCTTTAATATTAATAAAACCCAGCAATGTTGATGAATAAATATCTCCTCAGTCTTGTCGAATAAAATCAACTCGAAACTGGTCAAACTAGGACAACACTCTCCATCCATTAAAATGTTTATTGAAATGCTAGCAGTTAAATTTACTTATAACAAACTGACAGTATGTTGCTTCTCAGTTTTGAATATCAGATTATCTTCAAAAGGTTTCAGATTTTTAATCGGTGTTGGGCGAGGAACAATAACTAATACTATCAACAGCAAGTAGCAAACAACAAACAAAAAGGAATGATTAACAAGATGCAACGAGAAACTTTAAACAATAACATGCCTACACTCAAACTTCGAACTGAAAAAAAAATCAACTTCAGTCTTAGTAACAGGAACTTGGGATCAACAGAACAGTTGAACCTGTCAATTTGCTCATAGGCCAACTCTTTAAGTGAAGAATCGTAGTAGCATTTTGAATGTCTTTTGTCGCTGTTGAAAACCGTGTCCTAATGGCTTCTACCAGACCATCAATAATCGCATCTGCATACTTCATGTCAGAAGCATTACCTCTCAGACACACACCCTCGAATATTCGATTTTGCAGAAGCTGGTCCACAGCTTCAGGTTGCCTTGCAAACCAGCACAAGCTATTATTTTCAAGTGTGTTGTGCAAACAATACTGTTTGTATATATCCTAGTAATAATTAAAATGTATACATATTATATTAACATCTCATCTGATGTGACCAATTTGAGTATGAGTTTGTTCAGTGACTACAGTACCTTCCTTTCGTTTCTTGCAGGAGTTCCATGGTGCTCTCCACCCAGCAAAGACTATCTGACAACGTCACATCTGACCTCTGGAGCTTGAGAGACAGTCGCATCGCAGGTTCAAGTGCGTCCTGAAGAATCAAGATCATATTAATATGTAATGTATTGTAATTTCGAAAATAAAGCTCAAAATGTTTGCATACATTTATCATTATTAAAATTCTTAGCCCTGTAAGAACTAGATTACTAAATAACCATTTTGGTTTTCATAATAATAATTAACGTGACAAAATGTCACATTGAAATGCTTAAAGTTACTTTGAAACTTCAAAGACGATCACATACACATATATATTTTCTTACCAGACGAAAGACACTGAAAGCCAGCAGATTAATATCAGTCATCAGCTTATAAAGACCTTCAGCTTTCGAGTTGCTGTGGCTAGCAGTGGCTAGATGTATTTCCAGTGCCCCAAAAGTCTTTATAAGAGCTGTTGTAGCTCTGAATAAGTGCGGTAGCCACCTAGTGCCTGTTACTTTAGGTGGAAGCACACCCTTGCCGATAGTAGAAATGGCTGCAAGAAGTCCCGTTTTGCTTTTGTGGCTGTTTTTGTACAAGTAGTGCAATCCAATTAGCAAGGTCATAAGCTTTTCATATTGTTTGTTTTTCTTGATTACATCCCTGAAGGCCAATTCCAACCTACATGTGTATGTGACAAGCAATGAACATTTACTAGTTCCGAATTTATTCTTTGCTTCAATAAAGTTGACAATCCTGATCGGGAACCGGTCATGTTAGAAGCACCATCACTCCCCATACCCACAAGTTTGTCTGAAAAAAGAAAAATGAAGAACAAAATTAAACAAGAGCTGTCACTATCTGATGACATATTCCCCCGACAAAGCTCAAGTTGAAAAATGCAAAGAACAATAACTCGAGCAAAAATGTCCAAATTAATATAAAAAGCGTTAGAATTTGCGCTTTAGTGCACTTGATAATAATCATTGTGTGAAAGTTTGATGAAAATCGCATAAGAAATGTAGGAGGAGTAGGAGGAGTTAACCGGACAAGAAATTGGGACAGACAGACAGACAGTGTGATTAGTTACTATAGTTACTAGGGGCATACGAATTCAATTCGTGCCTAAGCCTGGTATTGTCATCATCTCAGAGTATTTTATTCTGATTTTTATTCAGAGTATACTGTTTAGTGTTAATACATTTTAATATTAAATAATATGTAAATTATCAAAAATTACTTAGATGAACTTAACTATTGTAGTTTTAATAAATGAAGTTATTTTAAATTAGCAAATTCTTTTTATAGTTCTGTGTCATACTGATATAATTTTAATAAAAATTACTACACTAATTTGTATTTACTTTTGTCAATATCTGCTTGCTGGAAAACATGCATAACATGCTCATACAGGTCTTCTGATGTTGTTGATTTGAGGGAACTCATGTTTAAAAACCTTTCAGTAACATTGCCATGGATTCAATATCTGAGATACAACGTTTCTTGCTCTGATCCTGAAATATCAGTAGTTCCGTCCATGATGAAGGACACAAAAGGTGCAGTGTTGCACTGTGTTACTGTGCTTGAAAGCTCAGTCTTTGCAATGTGATGAATAAAGTTCACAACAGCATGACCATTTATATAGGTTGATCCAATATCAAGTTGCTTAGCATGATCTAGTTCACACAACCACTTAAAATCAGAAATTGGTCTGTTATTCTTGACTACTGCATGAGCGTTCCTAAAAAGGAAGCAAAGCCTGTGGCGTTCAGATGCCTGTAACATGCGCAAAGCACTTCCAGCCTCTGTATCTTTCAGTTCTGAAGGTGTCAATGGCTTTTTTACGGACGTCATGCGTTCAGCTCTTTCATGAGGAGCCGATTTTTCTCATGATCGACAATCGCCGAATGCCTAAAATTATTGTATCCATCTACACAAGCATTGCCCTTGACTGACTGTTGATTCGCCTTACAGAACTTGCAAAACATTTTATTTTGATCTTTATCATATTCCAACCAATCCCTGCCGTTTTTCCAACGATCCTGGAATGACCTGCCTACCCTTCTAGATTCGTATTCTTTAGCCTTTTCTTTCTTTTCATCGTCAGTTAGTTTTTGTTTTTTATCTGGTGCTGCACCAGGGTAATATCGCAAAAACGACATCTTGGAACAACAACAGAAATTTGTTACAGATAATCTAATTGGACTAAGAATAATAAACTATCCAATGAAATAGCGTTTTTCAAAAGACAAACCAATTTGATGAAAAGTAGAAAAGAAACGAACATAAAATTGAAGGTTATGGTACACTATTAAATTTATCAAGTTCATGTAGAATATTCAAGAAGAAAATGATATATTAATTTACTTAAATGTTTGCTAAATGTAGTTTGTTCGTATGACCTGTAAAATGTTTTTATTAATAAATTTTTAAGTTTGGTGGCTGGGGGTCATTGCGCGCAAAATGTTATCGACTTTACACATTTGCTAAGGTTTGAAATAAGTATAATGTAACCTTGATATTTTCGGTAATTACATTGAGAAAACGTTGTGTACTCACCGGTTAGACGTGTGACGTCATCTTTCAGAGTGTAAACATGTCAATCAAGTTTTTGGTTATTTTGTATTTTCCCATTGCATTTTTCGGAACAATTTAAAATTTCGCCGGTCGCCCGGACCGACATTTTCAGAAAACATGCAGGTCCAAATGAAATTTTGCCGGTCAGGACCGGCGGACCGGCAATTTCGCAAAGACTGCGCACTGCTGACAAACCGGCATATTTTTGTCATTCTTTCTTATACCAACCGCATCAACACCTTAATTTAAATTTTCGCGCTTAAAACGTTGGTGTATATGACATCATCGCTTGTTGTGTAAGAAGGGACATAATCATTACTTTCATGATTTATGGAGTCGTAACGGAGTTGCCAGATGAACATTGGGACAGACCATTCAAGCATGATAAATTGTTGTAGACACATCCGAAACAAGTTTTGATCGCCTGTTTCAAATTATATATGTATTAAGCTATCATAAACAGAAAAACTTTATCAATGGTACGTGATTGGAAGAAAAATACACATATTGTTTTCCGTAAATCTGTGATCGGGACATCGCAAAATTGCCAATTTGCGGTATCGCCATCCACCATTTTTTGATAACTGAAAGAAAGTATTGGCACACAAATCTATCTGAGCTTGAGATTATAAGAAAGACAATAAATAAACATAGGAATATTAAACATATCTTGCTTATTTTGTAAGATAAATTACCGGGACAAGGGTATGTACGTTAATTCTGGAATGACTGACATATTTAAAAATAATGTTTCGTTTTAATTTTCAATAAACATTTGTTATGTGTATTATTCATTCTTTTTTTTAATTAATAGCACCAGTCCGTCACGTTATTTCTAAGTACCGCTAATAGTATGTCTTGTAAAATTGCGCGTACATCCTTATTTACCGTGCTGAGTAGCATCTGCGTTCTGATTGGATAGTTAAATACACCTGAGCTATTTTTATCATGGCTGTCGAGAAAACACCGTTGATGTAAACATATCTTGAACTCCAATTTAAGATCATTTTCAAGCTATATTTTTTATGAAATAACGTGAATTCTAGTCAGTATATGTTGCATCTACGACCAGGTGATTTTATTTTGATATCTGAGCGATATTTTTGAAAATATGACATTTTGATTTTCCACCACATAAATGGTCATTCGGTGACGAGACGTTCCAGCGAATTAAACCCCTTTTAAGTAGCGCTAAATTCGCGTTAAAAGTCTCATGTATTCACGCCAATTTAGCCCCTTTTAAAAAGTAGCACTAAATTTGTTTTTTATGTTGACTTTTTGGCATGCAATTGGTAAATTAATGTTTATACTTAATGTTGAATCATTGTTAAATGAACAATGAGTGATAAAAAAAGAAATTGCAGCTAGAAAAGCTTCCGACATGAATTCATGTCGGAATGTTGCCACAGGAAAATAGCACTTACCGATATGAGGTCGGTGTATACCGACCTCAGATATATATATTAGTAATGATTATTTATGTACAATTTAAGTGATGAATTCATTCATTTTATGTCAAATACTATTACTACAACTGAAAAGAAAACTTACTATTGTGGAAAAGTTCGGGAGTTGTGTGCTGCAATAAAGTATAACCTCATACATTTAATCATAATCAGCCTGATAAAGATTAATCACTCTTTGCAAAATGTACGATGTGGTCAATGCACGAATCTCACTACACAGAGGGAGACAATCCAGTCACTTGTTTATACTATACATACATATCTGTGACAGGCGAGTTACGTCCCTTGTGTTGATTCCAGCATTGCAGAACGTTTCTTTACTATCGAGTCATCACAGTTCGTACTTTGAAGAATATGCAGCACGTCTAACGATGCAGATGTATAATGCTTCTGTGAATCAGACACATTCTAGTTATTAGACGAATTTAAATGCAAATTACTGGATCCATGTGATCGTACCACCTTCCTGGACCCGTTAATGTAAACCCCGTCAAAGCATCCGTATGCGCGCGCAACTATTCTGGCAATCCCTAGAACAAAAATGCTAGTATTAGCCAGGGGCGTAGCTTCCTTTAGGCACTATAGGCACGTGCCTATACCCATACATTTTTTCCAGAGATGAAAATTTTAAATATGCCAAAAATGCAATAAAAACAAGAAAGGGGGATGGGGGTGAGGGGATCTTTCTTGGCTGTGTTGATACTTCATTGTTTAACGAGTCGATTACGTCAATATGAAATAAATGTCATGAAACTTACGCTTTATTTTAGAACTATTTTGTACATTCCGGGTTTAGCTAAAGTTAGTTGTTTGTAGCCACATACGAGTATAAACACTCCTGACCCAAATTATCGCTTACAGCGTCAATTTGTAGATTCCGCCTATTGTGCCTATACATTTTTTTACCCAAGCTACGCCCCTGTTAGCTATACAAAATCAGAGTGCTTATTGCCGATTTCTAAACATACTACTGAAACTTTAACAATGAAGAACATCTTTAAATAGCGTATCTTCATGATTACGATTACAAATTCACATTTGCTAGGAACAACAAATATGTATTGATCTCCCCTGTTACGATTGATCACCCCTATGATTTTTTATCTCCCAAGTTATGGTAGATCTCCCCTGTTACGTTTGATTTCTCCTGTTGTGATTTATCTCCTCTGCTATGATTCATTTTCCTTGCAGTGATATAATTTCTCCGGTCACTTTTTTATACCCCTCCCCTCTGTTACTATATATATATGTTATTATTTATCTCCTCTCTTATGATATATCTGTCAATAATGATCTCCAATGATATGAGTGATCATCGTTACTACCTTTATCCCCTGTTATGATTTATCTATCATGCTATCATTGCTATGAGTTATCTCACCCGTGATGAGATTTGATTCATCTCTTTGTCATTATTTTCTCCCCTGGTACGATTTATCTCCACTGTTTTAATGTATCTCCCCTGTTATGATTTATCTTCTCTGTCAGTATTCACCCCACCCTCCCCCTGTAATTTATTCATCTCTTCTGCTACGATTTTCTCCCCTCTTATGAAGATATCCCCAGGTCCCGAACGTATAGACGGCGTTTTGACTTATACATGCCCTGATTTTCACCATTATTGTACTTAACGCTGTACGATTTATCTACACTTGTATGAGTGATGTTCTTTAGGGTGATAGATCTCCCCAATAATGAATGATGACGTGTATGGTTGATATCGCATGTAATGACTAATCTCCGCTGTTGTAATCGATCTCCCTTTTTTTATTAATGTGTCCCCTTTTATGGTTGATACACTGTTTGTGATTAATTTCACTTGATATGATTGATCTCATGGTTATGATTGAGCTCCCTTGTTATGATTTCTCTTCGGTGTTATTATTGATGTCATTCAAAAACACGTTATACATTTTGCCATGTTAAATATTCAGACATGTACACTATGTTTTTTATTCATTGATGAATGCATTTGTATATAATGTAGTATTTGTTTAGCTCATTCAAGATTACAGCACTTGTTTAAGAATATATAGTAATGCACAGTGGCCGTAATTAACAGAAGGGTTTTCCGGGGTAGATAAATTGTTACAAAATTATGTAAATGACACAATTGTAAGGTATTAACGACACACACACGAAGTAAGATACTGGCTTCACAATCCAGGAGTCGCACGTTCGAGCCCCTGCTAGACCCTAACCTACCAAATCATCTTTTGCAGGATACGTTCTAAACCGAGGTGCAGCGTACGATGTGTTTTACACCGAGCACTTGAAAGACCCAGTGTTGCCTCTGGATGAGGTGTCTCGTATGGAGGGAAACCCAGAGCACTCAATACAAATGCACCACACACACATTCCGTACTGTACTATGTGTACTAAAGGTACTAAAATATCTATTAATGTTGGTGTTTCTGTACGTTAGACGCGTCGGACCTGTTTCCAGTTACGTCAACTGTCACATGTACACTTGTGCGCGAGGATATCGTGTAATCGCAATACACCTAGAACTACCAATCGAATAGTTCTACCGTACTGCTAATAACACAACCACCACCAGTGCCATCACAACCAATACACTCACGTGAAAGTAATTTGCTTACAGCCGCAATGTTCAACATACCGGTAAAGTCTCATCATTATTATTAATTTGAATACACGATGAATACTCGTTCATCGTTGATTTCGAGCCAATTTTCGGGTCTATATACCTATAGTTGGTAACAAAAAGATCAATAAACTAGAAAGTATTCGGAGAGCTCGAGGTTACTCTCCTGCCACGAAAGGTAACGTACCTAGCTTACTTTACAATTTACTTTGCCCATTCCCAACCTTCAGAATTTTTGTTAGGTAAGTTGCCGACAGATGACAGAAACAGCCTCCTCGGCGACAAACTTCTCACAAACAACGGCAACACAAACAATTCTCCTAAGCAGATATACTCGTAACAAAACCTGTTTAGCCGCATATTAACTACTTATGTCAAATACAAATGTACTACATTAATGAATTATAAATAATATGATCAATACACGCAATAGACACAGAGATAACATTCCTATACATCGACTGAATTACTTTATTAACTGACAATGTCATCATCCGCATGTATACATAATTATAAACGAAAAACAACAACACAAAGGCTTTGGAATTCTAAAATAACGGTTTGTAGAAGTACTAACAAGTCGTTACTAAGAAGATTTATTAATTCGGGCCCAGGACAACTTCGCTATCTACTTTATGTCTTTGCGTTTCAATATTCTCATTCTCCATTGTTTCATTTGGAATCGTTCAAAACACCAAACCACACAACACTGTCTATAAGTTTTATTTGACAACTTGCACGACAGAGTCTAGGTAATCAGTAACAAGGGAAGCAATCCTTTCATATTTTGAAAAATAAAGTGTGCAATATAACCTTTATTACCGGAAAGAAAATAACTTATGTACAAAACCCACGGGGATCTACGCCTACTACTTTGGCACAGACGAGAGAGTAAGAAACAATATCTTATTGAATTATTAAATAAAATCAGTTGAGACTCTTAGCAGAAATGCTTTATATCAGCAAGTTTTTACAGAACAAATTGTACTTAGCAATATGCTATACATTTTCAGATAGTTTTTATGATTAGAAACCGAGACTGGAAAAACAGGGTGGTTTTGATTACAATAATTGTCCTCTATATGACGTTTATCGATTAGGCGTAAACAAAAATAAGTTTGTTTCAGGTAACCCGACCTACCCTAAAAAATGCCCCGACCCTAGAACATTTTATTGGGTTTGTCAGATTGATTTTTGTTTTATTTACCTTTTTAAATAATTAAATGTGTTTTGGATAAATACATGTTTTGGTTTTATAGTATCCACTTATAAACAATGTTTTAGGATATTATTGATATGATTTGAATATTTATTCAGTTTTGGAATCTTCAAGTAGACCATTTACCAAAAAAAAAAATTATTAATAATAATAAAAAATCCCAACCTACCTACCCTAATTTTTTTGGGCATGCTACCTGAAACAAACAATTTTTTTTACGCCTTACTGCGACACTGTCCGTACCGCGACTCCACCCAATTAGAGTATATAAATAGACATTTTCCATTTGATCCAGGCAGCTATCGGCGAGCAAAAATAAATGTTATATTCACTCTCCTAAACTGATGTTCGGTGGGCTAAAAATAGAATTAAGCTCATATGAAATGACCTAAACTAGTATTTCTTGCAAATGAGCAAGTTCAATCTTGGTTCATAGCACACAGTTTAAAACGTATTAGATCTGCACAAAATTCTCGAAAACCTATTAACATTTCCTTTTCAGTGCCGAAATGTCAAGATTAATTTTGTTTGTTTTCCTTTGAACTGAAAAGGACACTTCAATTTCATTATATGTTTCGTTTATGACTTTATTATTTGACCATAGGTGTATGCATACTTCATTATTATGTATTTTTGGGGTAATGTGACTTATTTGATTAAATACATGATTTTTCATTCATTGTTTATGTTCATCATAATAGATAATCTCACTTGCTTCATAGTCAATAATTGTATAATTTTTAACAATTTTCAGAAACATTTAATGCCCTGTTTGTTGTTTAAGAGTTTGCAGTATGTACCAATTTAAAATTAAGTGAAAACATTTAAAATAGTTCCGCAAAATATTGACCTTCTGTCACGAAAATAGACCTTTGATTCCAAGATGGTGTTTACAATACAGTCGTATTTTGACAGTTGATTGCTTTGTAATTTAACCTTGAAATCGGTTAGTTTTTGTGTATCAAACTCATGAATGAAGATTGAAGCAGTATGTGATGTTAATTTTGACTGTCTATGTTTTTCTATAAATTATTAAAAACAAATGGCTAACTTTCCCAAAAAACCGGACGGTCACAGATATAAAACCCTGGACAGGTTTGGGGGGTTGAACCCAGGTCTACAGCGTGAGAGGCAGACACTTTAAAGAGCGAAAGAGCTAGCCCAACAGCAAGATTGTTGGAACTGCCTTAAATGCCAATCACTAAACATGTTTTATATCTGGTGAATACTCATTTTAAATTACTGACATGGGTTTTTCTCCATATCAAAACATACAGAATTAATGTATTTCACAAAACTTCTTGTATGTAATTTAATGTGTATTTATGCTATATCTTGGTTTCAGCAGTTGTATTTCACCATGGCAGGTACAGGGTTCCTCATCCACTATGCACAGAGAGGCTCTGGCAGTGTTTCTTGTCGCCATTACTCGATTGGTGAACGCAACATGCACAAAGCCAGAGGTATGTATTGTTGACTGATGCAGTGAGAGAATGTCACCGCAAAATCGTTTAGTATTAGTGATTTTTAACCTTATTGAGTATATTGTTACTTTAAGCTCTTTATAAAGAAGTTATTCCGCAACCACTTTTTTCTGGCACGCTACAGTGTTTCTGCACAAATTTGTTGACTGGAAAGCCTTCTATAGTCACCGGTATGTTGGTCCTTAATGTAAGACAATATAGTGTTATTATTGTCATTTTTGTTCAATTCTCTTTTTCCACTGTTTATAATGGAAAACTTACTACAGTTTGTACCCTATAGATTCATACTTAATGTCAGTTCATATACGTTAGATTTTATCATGTGTCAATATGTGCTCTACATGTGCATCTGATAAGAAACATGCCCATTTTGATTACTTTAACACTCATTTGAGGTGAAATGTACACATTTAGGCTTCTTTGTTTACTTATTTGGTATTTTGGCTATATTTTGCTTGGTAACAATACATGAACTGTTAAAAGTCTATTATTAATGTGAAACTGGGATTAAACGCATTTACTATTTATTCTGATTATTGTTTTTACATGTCTAGTCAAATTAATTGTCAAGTTATATAATATCGGTTCCTTTTGTTACAGCTTTTCACGATAATAAACCACTGAAGAAACTAGTTGCTGCGTTCTGGTACAGATACAGTGCCACTACTGGGTAGGGAATTAATGTGCAGTTATTCCATGTAGAAACTTACAGAGGTAGTAATTATATGACCAATATTTTAACTTTCTAGTTACTATATGCCATTGTTCTATTCTTTTATCTAGCCTCTCATATATTATTAATTATTTCATGGGCAGTTTGAGACAGTACAGAACATAGGGAAATTCCATTTAAGTGGGAAAATTTTTCAAGAAACTGTAAATGTGGCAGAAATTCTGGATGTACAGTACAGCTCAAGTAAAAACAAATATTTTACTTACTGTCACGGAGTCGGAATGTTAGATACGAGTAATTACTTGTCGAATCTAAGTGGAGTTATGCTGAGTGGTAGCTGATAATAGCCACAATACCCTGCAGAATTACTTTGAGAACGTGTACAACTGTTTTATATGTTGCGCAATACGCAGCTTTACTTCACATCCACTTGCCTCTCATTCGGAACCGAGGGGGCTTAATACATATACATGCTAATTTGTTATCAGAAGGTCATTCAGCTAAATGACATTAACAAAATTTTGCACCTGGCAAAAAATAAACCAGAAGGTTACATTGAACTTGCCAAGGACATCCGATTCTGCATTGAGTGACATTGCTTGGAAATCATACATTGTAAACAAACTCAGATAATTCAAAATGTAATTAAAAGATTTGTAGTTTGAAGTGTGTAGACTAAAAAATATTCTTGACCACCTTCATAGATGTGTTTTACTTTATAATCATATACAGTATGGCACAGATGTACGTTTGTGAGTTTCGTAGACTTTAGAGCTTGATTGAAGCGAAGAGATACATGTACCATTATGGCTTGGATTTCAGAACCTGAAGGGATTCATAAGGAGCTAATACGTCAGGAATGTAGAGACCCTGTGCTGGCAGAATGGGCTAAACTTGTCACTCCATATCTCTGGTATGGTGCTGAAAAAATGGCCTACGGGAATTCTCCATCCAAGATCTGCCTTTTAAAAAGGCATTTTGAACTTGACAGTAAGACATATGCTCCTTGTTTTGCAATTTCTAAGTTTGTAGGAGGCAGCATTTTAGTAAATAAAAAACTCCTTCAGTTTAATATTGAATTGTAACAAATAGTCATTTCAGTATCATCAGGTAAGATAAACGCTGCTGGTTATGCCGCCCATCGAAGATGGCGGGATATATTGGTTCGCTAATGTCGGTCGGTAAGTCTGTTAGTTGGTCTGTCGGTAGAACACTTTCGTTTCCACTCTCTAGGTCCAGCAGTTTTCATCCAGTATTCACCAAACTTCATAGAAATGTTTGTTGGTATAATATCTAGTTCAAGTCGATAAACAGCCAACTCGCCTGAGGAATGATGAGTTATGGCTCTTGAATTATCTGAAATTGTTCTTTTCAGCCATTTTCGCTCTCCTAGTCTAACAGTTGTCATTTGATCTTAACCAAACTTAATGAACATATTTGTAATAATAATTTGTAGGTCAAGTTTGATAATCAGCAGAATCACCCGAGGAATTGTGCAGTTATGGCCCTTGAATTAAATCTTAAATGGTCCTTTTTAGCTGTTTCCACTCTCTCTCTCCAACAGTTTTCATCTGATCTTCACCAAACTTCATGAAAATATTTGTAACAATATTATCTTGGCCAAGTTTGATAACCAGCCAAATCCACTCAGGTATGTTGAGTTATTGCCCTTGAATTATATAAAATTAGCCTTTTTAATCGCTTTAGCCGTTTTTGGTCTCTAAGTCCTACAGTTTTCATCCGATATTTGCTAAACTTCATGAAAATCTTTTTATTATATGTAATATCTTGGTAAAGTTTGATGGCCAGCCAAATCACCCAGGAATTGTGGAGTTATGGCCCTTGAATTATCTGACATTGGGCATTATAGCGGTTTCTGCTCTCTAGAAACTGTAATGAACTATAATTGCTATTGCGCACTGTTTGATGATGATGATGATGATGATGATGATGATAAATACAATGCAATATCAAGTATACTACTGAAACTGCTGCTGCTGGTGTGCACACTATTCAGATATCCATCTACTTACAGGCCAAGAAGCAGTGACCAGCATAAAGCTCTCCAGCACCAGATGATGACGATGATTATGAAGAGGAGGATGATGACAATTAGGACAGTGATGACAGGCAGAAGGAGGAGCGTTACCAGGCGTTCTTCACCTGATGGCACTGTTTGTTTCCCCCCCCCCCCCCAAATGCCAGGGTCATGACTGGGAGGAAGAACTGTAAGTAGTCCAGCTGGTGAATACGGATCTGTAAGTAATGGTGCTATCATACCAGAGCCCGTCAGTTCTAATTACACAAGGTCCTCAACACGACCAGGCTGTCAACACCACTAATACCATGCACATCCTTCGTCATCCCTTGTGCTTCATATCAAATCAGTTTATAGGGTACAGCTTCTGCGTATCCGGCGCATCTTAGAATACTGTATGAAGCTAGTACCATGCTAACACCATGTCCATGTCCACATCAACCTCGTCATATAAATACGCTGCAACGCTCTATCGTATATCATTGTTTTTTCATTGAATTTTGACGTAGAGGCATTATTGTACGTTGATCCTCCGCTGATGCAGTGCTGACGCACTACATACGTTGGAAATGCGCAGAAATGACTTCATTAGCGTTGTGAACTCGTACACAGATCTGATACTGACTTGTAGCAGTCCTGAGCTGTCTTTATGGTGACCCAGAGATGTCCAAATGAGCGCATTGCACATGCGTAGCACCAACGGGAAGAAAGCACTGCATAAAGTCCCCATGTAGGTACTGCATTCATAAAGTCCATACTGCGTCATTAATTCATCATAAACGCGCTTCAACTGTTACAAATACATCATAAAAAGGTTCATGCTACGTCCTTGTTTTTCCACCTCCTCACTACGCAAGGTCCCTGATGCATATCCATTGGTCCTCAACATGTCAATTGCTATCCTCATCATGTCTGCGCAGGACATGGTGGACGTGGTAAGGACGGGCTCTGGTGTGATAGGGGTATAAGTGTTGATGTCACATTTGCATCATTTTTACATTGAACTCACAATCACAAGATCAGAAGGCGGACACCTGCACCACTGTAAATCTGCAATCATGTAGACATTGTACATTGTAGAACTGTTACAATATTTCACTGATTTAACACAGAGACTTAAATGAATTTGCAATCAATAGAACTTAACAATAACATAGAAACATAGATGAATTTGCTAATGACAGTGATTTCACTCAAATCCTTATTAGTTGAAACTTGCTATTTGCTAATTCTTGTTTGCTCAAGTTTGTTTCAAGTACCAGTTGTTCTGCAATATATTTTCATATAAATTTCTTTTGTTTTCTCAAATTTTCTGTTCTATTTTCGGATGGCTCTAGGTGTATGTCCCGGTCTCATTTTTCCTTCCATTAATTGTGTGTTTGGAGTAAAGTTGTGTCCAGTCGCTAATTGATAAAATGACCAGGCTAGTGTCCAGTGGAGAATATAGGATTTTTGGCTTCAAAACTTTCACACATTCATATATTATGGTCTGTCCAAAATTAATTCCCAAAATTTACCACTTATGGTAAAAACCACAAGGTTTGTAGAAAAACTTCATTGCAGATTATATTGGTAGAAAAACTGCTGGCAATTCTAGTCAAAAGAAGAGTTATATCGTTTATTATATACGTATTATTTTGTTAAGTTCTCTTCCATAAATATTGCACATCTATGCAAAAAAAACTTGAATTGAGCCAAATTAGTCAATCACCCAAAACAGTCTGCATGTTTAAATACTCTTTAGTCTGGAGGTTTGGGAGAAACAGATGCAATGGTGTCTGAAAACAGTTTCTGGCTAGCTGAAAGTTTTGATGGCTCAAAGTTTTTGTGCTGGTCTGGGCAGCTTTGAGGTAAGAGAGTCGACTGTACCAGATGTTTTGTTCAATGACGTCTTATCTTCAGTTACCATCGTGATGAAATGTCTAGCCGTCCCTAGATGCCGTGCTGGTCAGGCCATCTGGAGGAACACAACCAGTACCTCTGGAGTGACCACAGGCCAGCGACCATCCCTTCAGCCTACACAGTGGTAAGGAATTTCAGGACGTGATTGCTGGACCAGAAAGCTTTAGACACATGCACCCAGAATAATGTAAACATTGAACATTGTTCTTTAACTACTCACAAATACAGTGATAAATCATACAAGGATTAGACATGTAATGATGTTGATGTTGATGATGATGACCCTTATAACTATTTAGAAAGTTTATTAAGCATAATATGGTAGTTCTGAACATTTAACTTCATTGTTATTTCAATGTCTTTTCTATCAGAGTTAACAAACGATTATATTATACCTCACTTGATTATTTCTCTATATAATGCAAATAAACTGCAGCGGGCAACAACTTGATATGTCACCCGGTATGCAAATGATATGGGATTTAGCGATTTTGTTCCTGTATAATAAAATTAATAAAGCCTCAGTCGAAAGTGTTGCCTCGGTTTGACAAGACGCACTGTCACCCTCAAGGAAGTCAATATTTATATGATATACAACAAAAACATTTTCAGGTTGATTAGGATAAAGACTATCAAAGTTGTTGGTAAAAGAGCAAAAGTGCATGTTTATCTGACCTTCATAAGAGATCCTTTGACACACCTGTAAATAATGCACTGTCATTCATTCAGTATCTTTCAGTTGAAGAATTTGAGCCCAGTGGTTTAAGCAAAAAATAATATTTTGATGATGAAAAATCTTGTTCTTATGTAATTAATTAAAACAGATATAATTGTTTAACACAATGCTTTCCTGTTGAATTACAGGTTTATAGATCAGACACTATGGGCGGCTTATTGACAAACTGGCAGGATGGCTGGAAGAAATACAACAGAGAACTGTATTAGCTATTACATGTAAATATTTTGTGTGATCTTTTTCTTTCATGTAAATATGATTTCAGTGAATGTCCTTACCAGCAAACCAGTGCAACAGACATCCCTCTCGGCCTGCCACTGCAATGCTGTCAGGGTCTGGACAGAAGGTTCAGCAGGGTGAGGTACAGTCAAATATATGACAAAAGTACTAAACAGTCAAAAGCATAACTAAAAAATATAAACAAAATGCAAAACTAAATTGCGCTGTTAAAGGGACAATGTCATCGAAAATGGCTTCAAAAAGATCTAAAATTGAGATATTAATATTGCCATATAATAAAGGTTATAACAGGGTATATATAATGTGAAAACAGTGAATGCATTCTTAGATAAAAATCGATTTAAAATAAGGGTCGTGTTTGTTTGGCCCTTTTCATGTTTACATTTGACGTCAGAATTTTGAGTATTTTGTATAACAATAGTTAACACTTGATTCATCAACACGCACAATATCGCAGTTGGTTAAAGCGCTGTCTACTGTCGTTTCTTCGTACAGCTCCCAAATCGTGAATTTAATACCCACATGGGGTTTGAATTTTTAAAAACTTTTTTGGCTAATTTGTTTTTTACAAATATCTCCTGTGTATTATATTATTTATTATTTACTTAATGCAAATGTCTTAGCATTGCTCATTTCTATCATATGATATCATTTATAGTTCAATAGGAAGGCATTTTAAGCTCGACTATTCACCGAATAGTTCAAGCTATGCTACTCACCCGTTCGTTGGCGTAAAGGTGGTTAAGGTTTGCGTATAACAAGTCCATATCTCTGTAACTACTACAGATATTCAATTGAAACTTGTCTTCATGGTCTTTATGTGAGGTCACTGACCAAGGCCCATAACTCTGACCTGCAATTTTTAAGAATTATGCCCCTTTTTGTGCTTAGAAATTGCAGGTTGAAGTTTGCGTGCAACAACTTCATATCTATATCTGCTACAGATATTCAATTAAAACTTCACACATGTCTTCGGGGTCATTATGTGAGGTCACTTACCAAGGCCAATAACTCTGACCTGCAAATTATCAAAATTATTCCCCTTTTTGTTTTTGGAAATTGCAGGCTAAAGTTTGCGTGCAACAACTTCGCATCTATATCTGCTACAAATATTCAATTATGCCCCGTTTCTGTAGTGATAAAGGCCAATAACTCTGACAAAGGAGTTGAATAGTCGAGCGCGCTGTCCTGAGGCAGCTCTTGTTGTTGTTGACATAGTCCTTTAAGACTCTAACTTTCTAGCTATGTATTTGGCCAGACTACTAGCTGCATTAATGACCTCATTTAAGAAACCTATTGATATTCCTATGAGATTTTAGCTCACCTGTTCAAGGATTCTCTTTTCCAGAAGTTGTAGAAATAGGTGTGCTGTTCATTTATTATTTATTCATAATCATTTAGTCTGCAACCAGGTTTTGCTTGAACTGTAACATATTGCCATATCATGTAGCTTCATTGCAGATCTAAGGTACGTTTCCACTTGGACTTGAGAACCTGACAGACATATTCACCAGCAATTTTTTGAGTGTTTTATACCCATCATGCTGAATATTAAGGTAAGATAGCATTAGTTTTCAGCCCACCATCATTGATTTGTGCTACCAAAGGTACTTTGGTGTACAGTTATTTCAGTGTCCATCTGTGTTTCCGTCAGTCTGCCCCACTTCTTGTGTTAAGTATATTAAGTAAAATGATGTACAGGGTACATAACAATACTCTGTATGTTTTGGCTAGCACTGTAATGTTTGGGGCTGTTTTAAAGAGTATAATTTTGTCATTTTCATCATCAACTAGCTGCTAAAAAGATTAAAAGGGGGATGTTGTGATTAGTCCTTTGCTGGTTACCATCACCAAAATTATTATTTAAAAATCTCAGAAACAGTTAGGTGGAAGTTTTTAAAATGGGCTTGCAATGGGATGTTTGCAAATGTAGTTGATGAAGTTCTCTGGTTTCCATGGCTACCAAGTTGAAAACAACTTAAGAAAATCTGTTTGCCCAAGACTGCTTGCTGGATTTCTAGATAATTTCACGGAAATGTTTTCTAGGTCACCATCTTCCAGGTTCCTTCAATCTCTCATGATTATCTCGTTTAGAAGCCAGTAAAGCTGCTAGAAGTCACATTGGTGTTTCACAGTGTGGAACAGTCTCACGTCTTTGGCAACTTCATCGAGAATTGCGGTTGCAAGTGATCAGAATAGCAAACCTGTTATAAACCTGATTCTGAGAAATAGCACTTAAATTATGCCTACATCAAAAATGGCGGGGTATATTGGTTTGCTAAAATCGGTCGGGCGGGTGGTGGGTAAACCACTTTCGTTCCGTTCTCCAAGTCCAACAGTTTTCATCCGATCTTCACCAAACTTCATGAAAGATTTCGGGACATTATATCTTGGCCATGTTGGATAATCATTCTAATCACCCCCGGAATTGTGGAGTTATGGCCTTTGAATTCTCTTAATTTGGCCTTTTTAGCCGTTTCCGCTCTGTAAGTCCAACAGTTTTCCTCCAATCTTCACCAACTTGGTAAAAATCTTTGGGGGCATAATATCTTGGGCAAGTTCGATAATCAACCTAATCTTCTAAGAGCTGCATAGGTATGGCACTTTATTATCTAATATTTGCCTTTGTAGCAGTTTCCACTCATTATGTCTAACAGTTTTTATGCGATCTTCACCAAACATGATATTTTAAAGATTGCTTTTAACCTAGAGGGGACATAGCTGTTTTGTTTCTTAACATTCAGTACCAAAAATATATCATTGTTTGGAAGGGATTTGTACAGAAAGTTGTATTTAAATATATATTGAATAGAACTGAAATTGAAGATGCTATTGACACATAGTGTTGTATTTCAGAGTTTCTTTGAAGGTGTTCGAGACTTCCCACTATGCCTTGTACAACAGACATGAGAACCTCATAAGAACATGTGATTCTTGTTGATAGCAACTATAACTGGTGGGTGACACAATCTGTCGGGTAAGGATTTGAACCACTGTCCAAAAATGACTGAGAATCTGACTATCTTAAACAGACGAAACACATTATTAGACTTGCTGTGGCTGTGCCTATTAAAAATGTTTGGAAAAAGCATTTTTCCCTTCATAACTATTCATTTTTCGTCCCCAAATTGTGTGTTTTCCAAAACAGTTTTTGCACATTTCAATAACAAAATACAATTTTGCTGCAAATGCAGTCAGTTATATTTCTATGTGCGCAGAAGTGTAACTTAACCAACCATTTGTTTGCGACTGGGAACATTTGGCGTTTAAAGAATTAGATTTTTCAATAACCCATGATGACTGCACTACCTTTAAAATTTCCTGATAAAATGGCGAAAATAGGTAAGAATGAGCCTGGGTCAGTAAGGTCAGCTGCTCAGTTCATGAAACTGGTTACCAGTTTCTTCTGTTGTATGATTTTCTCCCATATCCTGTTGCTTTTGTCATGTATTGAAAGATTCGTGCATGATTTCTTCTCAAAGCCTTTAACTATTTTTCAATTGCATTTTTTAAATAAAATGTGTTATATCCTTATTGTTTTTAAGGTGCAAACATGGATCATTGTCAGTGAAGATCGTCAGTCACAAGGTTTCTGAGAACTCGGTGATTGACGAGTCGCAGGCCAGCAATGGATCATACCACTGAGATCACAAACACTTTCAAGTGTTAAAAGTAACAGTGCAAAGGTACGGATTGGCAATGTTTGATTAACAATGCATTTAGCCATTAAATAAGTCCAGACTACATTGTTTGATAGAGATATCATGTATTTATGTAAAAACATTTGTATTCTGTAATTCTGCTCATTTCAAGTCCTTTTTAGCTCGACTTTTTGAAGAAAAAAAGTCGAGTTATTGTTGTCCCTCTGTTTGCCTGCGTCAGCGTCTGCGTTATGTAAGTTTTTTGGTTAAGTTTTTGGTTTAGTTTTTTGTCAGAGTCCATTTCTCAAAAACTATCAAAGGTAACTATTTGAAACTTTCAATACTTGTTCACTATCAAAAAAGTAATTTATGACAACAAGGCAGGTAACCCTGTGATTTGTATTTCCAGAGTTTGGACTTGCAACTAAGAATATTCTGACATTTTTTTAAAGTATAAAATTTCTCAATTACTCTCAAAGACATTAAATTGAAAAACAAGATGCTGACCACATTCTGCAGACATGAGGAGGTATCCCTTTCAAGGATTTTGTTGGAGTTATTACCCTGGTGTTGACCCCATTCTGCAGACATGAGGAGGTATCCCTTTCAAGGATTTTGTTGGAGTAATTACCCTTTTTTAACACAATTTTCGCTTTAGGTCAAATTTCTCAATACCTGTATGAGGTATTGACTTAAAACTAAAAGGACAAGAGGATGTAACTCTATCTAGGATTTCATTTGAGTCATTGCCTTTTTTTGAACTTAAAATTTTTGCTTATGGAAAAATTTCACAATAACTGTAAGAGATATTGACTTGAAACTCAAAATACTTGATCATAGTTGTGAACCCATTCTGTAGACAAGATGAGGTAACTATATCAAGGAATTTTGTGGAGTAATTGCCTCCTTTTCAACTTAGAAGTTTAGCTTTATGTCAAATTTCTCAATATCTATTAGAGGTATTTCCTTGAAATTTAAGACACTTCATCACATTTATGAATACATTCTATTATCAAAATGCCAGAGTGCTATCAAATACAAGAAGGACAAGCATCCCGCACCCATAGGCGGTGCTCTTGATGTTTAATATAGTGGAAGTTAGTCCCCTGACACTCTTCTGTTTGGAGATTAACGTTGGCAAGTGTTGGATGTTAATTACCTAAGTTAAGGTTTGTAAATTGTTATTTAGTGATAAACATCCATGTATGAATCGACTTTAACGGATGTTCTTTAGAATAATGCTAGTAACAAACGTTTTTTTACAACCACCGATTGCCTCATTAATGCGTCTTATAGGATATATATATTTCGGATGTATTTGACTTAATTGCTAAATTTTATATTGCCTTGAATAAATTAAAATGTTCTTGATAAAATTTTGTTTCAATAACAAAATGTAAGAAATACATTCCACAGTTATTCAATTTAACACATAAGTCAATCAAACATCAGTGTTTTAAGTACATTGGTCACATAGTCAGTCTGAATTATATATTCAATTTGCAACATTGGAAGAAAAAAAATCATACTCTACTACCTACCCATCTACCTACCTACCCACCTCTAAAATTCTGGGTAGGGTTACCCCAAACCAACAATTTATTAAGGACGGCCCAAATGTGTTAATTTAGCATTTATTAGTTCCCTGAGCATTCATTTAAAATAATCTTTAAGTACAAGAGAAAATTCTCACAAACAGTAGTGATAGTACCACTTTTAAACTACATTAAGCTCAGATATGCTAGAAATCCCATTATTACTTCTTTAAAGGGACTTATTGACAGATTTTTGTGTTATTAAAAATGTCACTACGGGTCTAAACTAATAAAACTTAACCATCTAGACTAACCAAAAACAAATATTATAATTATGACGATAAAAATGATTTGCCTCCACTGGAGCTAAAACTTACGACCTTCGGGATAAAATATCCGTCATGCTTACCACTTGGCCAGTCAAACTTACAAACATAACCATGTATTTTTAAAGCTATGTAAGTGATACACATGTTTCCTATACTGCCGAAAAGAATTACAAATGCTTTATAGTTTTATCCATTTCAATTGATATATATGACACTATATTTCCAATATTGTTTCACTTTTTAATATACAATGTACTTTTCTTTTTGGTATCTGTGACCAAAAAAAAGAAAATTGTCAATTTTGTGATTCTTTTAATAGGTTCCTTTAAGAAGCAAATCGTTGCAGTAAAAAAATTTTGTGCCCCCACTTAAGAGGGGGGGGGGCATTTAGATTTGTCCGTCCGTCCTTCTGTCCGTCCGTCCGTCGGATTTTTGTGTCGCGTTGACACTCAAAAAGTATAACTGCTAGAGTGATGAAACTTTATAAGCATATTTATCAGCATTGGGGCTTGTGCACCTGGGTATTTTGGTGCAGTATTTTTCCGACATCAGTTGAGTTATGGCCCTTTTTTAGCAAAGAATGATATTTTTGGACTTGTGTCATTCGTAACTCAAAAAGTAGTATTACTAGAGTGATGAAACTTAGCAAACATATTAATCAGCATGTGAACTTGTGCACCTGGGTATTTTGGTGCAGTTTATTTGGACATCAGCAGAGTTATGGCCCTTTTTTTAGCAAAAAATGACATTTTTGGACTTGTGTCATGTGTAACTAAAAACGTATTATTGCTAGAGTGATCAAACTTTATAAACATATTAATCAGCATGTTAACTTGTACACCTGGGTATTTTGGTGCAGTTTTTTCAGATATCAGTGGAGTTATGGCCCTTTTTTAAGCGAAAAATTTCATGTTTGGACTTGTGTCGAGCATAACTCACAAAGTATTACTGCTGGAGTGATAAAACTTTATATGCATATTAATACACATGTGAACTTGTGCACCTTGGTATTTTGGTGCAGTTTTTTCGGACATCAGCGGAGTTATGGTCCTTTTTTAGCAAAAAATGATATTGTTGGACTTGTGTCATGTGTAACTCAAAAAGTATTAATGCTAGAGTGTTGAAACTTTATTTACGTATTAATCAGCATGTGATGTTTTTTTGGACATCAGGGGAGTTATGGCCCTTTTTTTAGCAAAAGATGACATTTGTGGACTTGTGTCTCATGAAACTCAAAAAGTATTATTGCTAGAGTGATGGAACTTTATAAACATATTAATCAGTATGTGAATTTGTGCACCTGGGTATTTTGGTGGAGTTTTTTCACGCCATGAGTGGAATTATGACCCTTTTTTTAGTTTGCTAATGACATTTTTGGATTTGTGTCGCGTAAAGTATAACTGCTAGACTGAGAAAATTTATAAACATATTCATCAGCATGTGAACTTGTGCTCCTGGGTATTTTGGTGCATTTTTTCCGACATCTGCAGAGTTTTGTGACAACCAGCGGAATGTGGGGGCATCTGTGTCCTACGGACATGTGTCTAGTTTCAGCTGAAGCAATAAAGAAACTCATATTACAGGGGCAGTTACACTGACATCACTACAAGATGGTGGGGAACACAGTTATTGCTACAGGAACTCTCAATGGCCACCAGGGACATTATAAAATAATTAAATTTGTTTTGGCTAAATAAGTCTTTTGTTTTGAAAGCATTCAAAAAAATGTTTTATGATATAAGAGACATGTTTGGCATATTTATTCAGTTTAAGAATCTTTAAGTTGACCATTTACCAAAAAAAAAAAAAAAATAAAAATCCCTACCTACCTACCCTAATTTGTTTGGGCATGTAACCTGAAAAAAAAAAAAAAATTCTTCTACTTATCAGCCAAATTGCCCTAGTAATCGCTGTGTTATGGCCCTTGATCTAAAATCAGCATTTTTAGACGTTTCAGCTCTCGAAGTTTGAAAGTTTTTATTCAATCTTCACCAAACTTTAGGAAAATGAGGCTGTAATATCTCAGCCAAGTTCAATTATCAGCCAAATCACTCCAGGAACTGCAGAGTTATGGCCCTTGATTTATCTAAAATTGGCCACTTTAACAGTATACACTCTCTATTTCCATCAGTTTTCATCCAATCCTCACCAAACTTGATATTGGGGGGGTGGGGGGGCATAACTGTTTTACAAACAGCTCCTGGTATGTTATAATTGCAGGGAATGGAACCAGAGAAATTCACTCTGTGTCAGCTTAAACAGCAAAGCTATAATTTAATCATAGCAACTTTCATGTTCCAGTTACAGTTACACTGGCCTGTCTATAGTATGTTGGTACAAGATGGTGGTAGAGGCGTTTTGAACATGAAGTTGCAAAGAGGCAAGTTAAATCTCTAAAATGCACTTAAACTTATTTAAGTTGAGTATCGATTACTCAACTACCTACGATAACTCTACCTACGATAACTCAAGCACATCTTAAAGTCCCAGCGAAATCGTTAATACATGTATAAGAAGCTTTCACCTTTAACTCGAGCATTGATAACTCGAGCACAGATGTTGGTCCTTAATTGTTTGAGGTGTGATTTTCAACCTCAATAACTTAAGGAAGTGGTTCACAACTCTACAAGTATGCAGTGATGTTCTGGCTGGTGCAAACCTTGGCAGTCATTGAGAGCCAGAAACGGATTAAGCAGAATCGTGCTTTTAAGTAGCACTAGGAGAATTTAACTGTCTACACTGTTGTCTTATCGGTGTGTACTGTAAAACATATGCTTCTACTAGAATAATAATGATAAACAAGTATTTTTATTGCATATGTACCTGGTAGTTTGTTTTTATAAACATATTACAATTACGTATTGTAAGAATAAATGTTCAGATGTATGATAAATAACTCTGAGCTCAAATGTCTTGGAAAGTATTTCTCAACAACATTTTACTTCCAATATCTCTGGACAGGCTATTCAATTGTATAAGCTACTTTTATTCGTTAAATTCATGTGAGAGACATAGGGCAATTTTGGTCTTCTTGTTATTTGTTACTGACACATCTCTGTGCATTATTACTTATTTATCAGATTAATGTTTCAAATCCTGTACAAAAACACCAACTACACAGCACTATTCTTCCAGAATTTAGGGATTATATGAAAAATCAGTGTGATAAATTTTTTTTTTTTTGTGATGGGACTGTTTTTCTACTTCTTATTTTCTATCTTATATAGTTCTGTCATTCTGCATCTCTAGGTTCGTGCCGACCTTGAAGCAGCTGGGCAGTATCGACATCTGACCAACGCAGACATTCCCTGTCTGACACAGAAATCTATCCCTGAATTATGCATGGTTTGGATGTTTTCTGTCTGTCATTGGAGTTTATAGTGGAATGCAGTCCTTTTAGCCACGGAAACTAAAAACAAACAGTGGTCTCTGTTTAAATTTTAGTTCACCCAAAGACACATACATTCATTGTACCAGTATATTTCATTTTCCAACGGATTAATAATCATGAGAGCTCTTACAGGTCCATCATGGACTGAACCTCGTACAAAAGAGTTAACTTTTCTATTGACTGAAGGATAAATGTAGAAAACATTTCTACGCATCTAGTATTGTTTGAATACAAGGAACAGATCAGTTTATGTAAGGTTTATCTGAGTTGCAAACAATGCGAAATGTTGTAGAAAAGTGTTTATATAGAGTATATGTATGTCGAGGCCAGAGTTAGGTTGGAATATGAGTTTTTAAGCCAAAGTTTATGTTACTTTAAACGAAAAACAGAACATGTTTTAGCTATTATTTCATGATTAATCATGACTTTTGTACATATGTTTACCATATTTACTCTTGATACAAATCCTTTCATTAAAAGTTAAATTGTTACTTTGGTTCAAACAGACAAGTTGTTGGCCTCCCATCTACAGTTTTTGTTTGTGTTTTACAGGCCCTATAACATGCTGCATCTTCCAGTCGAGGCAAGCTGGTCGAAGTGGGTCGAGGATTACTGCAATGTCTTTGAGAATGCCAAAGAGCTTATGCGATTGTTTAAAACAGTTCTGGACATATAAATATGGTTGGTTGAAAAATGCAACAGTTGATTGTATGTTTATTTAAGACATATTCCTTTTATTGTCAGATTTTCGATTTTGAACAATGTGTACATGGTAGTTTTTGTACCTTATGCAATTGAATGATTGTTAGTGTGTTTATTTTTATGTTCCCTACAGTACTTTGGGTATTCACTGTCTCTCCGACTATCACAAACTCCACAAATATTTCATATAGTTGTATGTTCCCTACAGTACTTTGGGTGTTCACTGTCTCTCCGACTATCACAAACTCCACAAATATTTAATATATTTGTATGTTCCCTACAGTACTTCGGGTGTTCACTGTCTCTCCGACTATCACAAACTCCACAAATATTTCATATAGTTGTATGTTCCCTACAGTACTTCGGGTGTTCACTGTCTCTCTGACTATCACAAACTCCACAAATATTTCATATATTTTGATGTTCCCTACAGTACTTCGGGTGTTCACTGTCTCTCCGACTATCACAAACTCCACAAATATTTCATGTATTTTTATGTTCCCTACAGTACTTCAGGTGTTCACTGTCTCTCCGACTATCACAAACTCCACAAATATTTCATGTATTTTTATGTTCCCTACAGTACTTTGGGTGTTCACTGTCTCTCCGACTATCACAAACTCCACAAATATTTCATGTATTTTTATAACACTAAGGGTAATAGCAAGAGACATTTAGAAATTCAGATTACATTGAATTCATACATCTTTAGAGGTGACCGAGTCATTGCCCATTGTTTGATATTTCCTTAAAGAAAGTGCAGGAAAGAAATACCTAACAGTTTGTTTTGTAATTATTTAATAGATTGTTTTGCTTTTCCGATATCTACTTGTAAGTGGTCAGACATGATTGGTTTCTTCTAAAGTCACTTACATAGTTTTATTACGCTCCCCAAAAAATGTTGGGGGAGCATATAGTCGCTGCTTAGTCTGTCATTCCCTGATTCTATCAAACTTGCTTGTTCGGGCTATAACTTATTCATAGATGTGAGGATTTTGAAATAACTTAGCACAAATGTTTGCCTTAATGAGACTGCATGTCGCGCACATGAACCAGGTCTGTAGGACAAAGGCCACAGTCACACTTAAATATTAAAGTTGGCTTTTTGCTTGTCCTTACTATAACATGGCCATGGATGGAGGGATTTTAAAATTACTTGGTACAAGTCTTTGCCTCGGTGAGATAGTGTGTTGCTTGCATCAATCAGGTCCAAAGGTCATAGGTCTAGGTCACACATAGAGGTCAAAGTTCGCAATGGGCTCCGCTTGTCTGTGCTGTAACTTGGCAATATTTTCTGTAAAATGTCCCTGATTTGTTCCATTAACTTTTACACGAGTGTCAAAACAGCATTGGGTAGCATCCATCGTTTAGCTGACATTCTTGTATTAGTGTTTCCTTATCTGTCTGTTTACATTGAGCTTCTAATAATTCTAAAGCATGCAGATATAACATGATGTGACTTGTTTGTATGCTTGTGTCACAGGAATTATGTATTTTTGCGAGATGACAATCTCTGTTGATATACGTTATTTATGTTCTATGCATACGATAAACGATAGATGTAGTACCATACATTTTTTATTTCCTTCTCAAGACAAAGAGATATAGTTTTAGGTTTGTTTGTCCATTCAAGTACATTACTGAGATTATGATTGTTTTGAAAACAAGATAAATCTAGAACTAATATAGTATTTCCATCATGAGATTGACCGCCAATTCTATAGATTTGCCCTATAAAAGGCAGCATATTTTTTAGTTGGTACAGAGTCATTTGCTATTGTAGATAATTATTAACAATTAATAAGCATCTGAATGTAAAATAATTACATATAATATTTCACAATGCTGTATTAAGCTTACTCAATAACAACAGATGTTTTAGCCTAATTATGCCCACCATTGGAGATGGTGAGGATATATATGTTTGCTAATGTCAGTTGGTCGGTCTGTCGGTAGACCACTTTCGTTTCCGCTCTCTAAGTTGAACAGTTTTCATCCGATCTTCACCAAATGAAAATGTTTGTTGGCATAATATCTAGGTCAAGTTTGATAATCAGCCAAATCACCCCAGGATTTGTGGAGTTATGGCCCTTGAATTATCTCAAATTAGCCATTTTGTTATAATAATATCTAGGTCAAGTCCGATAAACCAAATCGGCCCAGGAATAGTGGACTTCTTGCCTATTAATGATCTGAAATTGCCTTTTTAGCGGTTTCTGCTTTCTAAGTCCAATAGTTTTTATCCCATCTTAACCAAACTTCATGAAAATGTTTATTGGCATAATATCTCAGCCAAGTTTGATAATCAGCCAAATTGCTCCAGCAATTGTGGAGTTATGGACCTTGAATTATCTCAAATTAGCCATTTTAGCTGTTTCCGCTCTCTAACACTTTTAATCCATTCTGCACCAAACTTTCTGAAAAGGGCTCGGCCGAATTTATTGATCAGCCAAATCGCCGCAGGAATTGTGGAGTTATGGCCCTTGATTTCTCTAAAATTGGCCTTTTTAGCCGTTTCTGCTCCCTATTTCCAACAGTTCTCATCTTATCATCACCAAACTTGATATTTTATAGATTGCTTTTAACCTAGAGGGGGCATAATTGTTTTACAAACAGCTCTTGTTATTTATGAAAATGCATATTTATGTCCATAAGTTTTCATAACACATTGAGTACCCTGGAGTTTTAAAGAGCTGTATGTTTTGACGATGCAATGTGCATCAAGCTTTGTAACATTGTCCTTACAATGACACAGTTATTGCCCTTTTTATGACTTTGTTCGTTTGGAGCTGGTACCTGACACAACATATTGCTGTTGGATGAAACTTAGGTACATCTGTAATTAATGCATTTTTAAGAATGCCTAAGTAAGAGCAAATTCTTGTGTTATATGTTATTGGCAAACATTTCTCGGATATGATGTGCTGGAATTACGTCTCTTAAGTTGCTTAAGTGTATTTTGTCGTAATTTTTTTCTCGTTTTCAACACAAACATGTATACAAACCATGGGAGGCATTATTCATTGCATATGTCTGTACGTCCACCAGTATGTATGTCATATATACATACCAACATTTTTGGACTCAACTCCTCTTTAACTGCAAAGTGGATTTCACTCAAACTTTCACGGCTGAAGAACCTTAACCTGTAGATGATTGTCAGGGAAGGAATGTTGGCTGCGACCAATTTTGGCAGATTTATGGCCCTTTGTCTTTTTGTCCACTATAAAAATAATATGAAAATTAATTTGTGGAGGCAAACATGAATGTTGGCAACACGCCCTTTGTCTGTTTCGTAGGAGCATCCAGTTATGTGACACATTCAGTTGTAACATCATTTTACTGCAACATGGTCAATTACTAATGTTGCACTAGGCCATGAAATCAGATAATCTCAACAGCAGGTATACAAAAAACCTTTTGTGAACTTTTGATTCAAAGTTTATTTATGGCGGTTAGAAATATTTGTTTTCATTTTCAAATGCAATGGCAGTTATCAGTCTGTAGATCATTCTTCAATTCTGTGTCAGTCTGTGATTATAACTAGAAAATTTAGGCTTGTGCATCTGTTAATGGATAGACAAATTGGGAATGTTACATTGGGTTTGTTGTTGGTAACTTGCATCAAAACAAAACTATATTCTTTGTTCTTGTGCAACAGTTCTACAAAGAAATGTATCGTAACTTGCTATTGTATTGTGCATTCTTCTTCATGTTATTTTGTTCCAAACTGGCATAGATCATTTTATATGCTGCAAATTTGATAGTTCATAAATGAAAGTACACCTGTTAAATGATATGTGATATCTGGGCCCAATTGCTCAAAACTTCAGTTACACTTTCATAAAGCCAGATGATTTTAGTTATAAATAATATTCATATTATTAAAACAACTTGCACATCAAGAATTTTAGAATTAATTCATAACAGTTTGTTCAAATTATACTAACATTTCAACACGTCAATATCTTCTTTACATTCAATAATTTCATCCATATTTTAACGACTTGAAACTTAATTAGCTGTTAAAGTTTTGAGCAACACTGATGATTTCAAAATTCTTTAAAAACACATCTGTAACAACAACACATGTAATTTAAATTGAACTATCAATTAATCCTTCTTGAATGTTAGGTACATGTTTACAGGCATTGTAACAGAACTATTGTCCTGTTTGAAAGTTATTAGGGGCATTCTGTCAGATTTTGTGTTTTGCATACTGGGGTGTATCGATGGTAGGACGACAATAACATTTGTACAATCAAAGTCCATTTACAGAGAATTAATATTGAAGCATTGTTAAGTACGATAAATCTTTACATGCATGCACACCATTTATAAAAATATTATTCATTTAACTGTGCGATTTTGTCGTTATGAGTTTGAAATTCACTGGAACTGTGTATCAAAATTTAAAAAAACTACAATGTATATTATTTCTTCTTCACTATTCCATCAACATATAGTTGATACTTGAACAATATCTGTCGAAACACCCCTTTAAGATATATACATATATATATGTGCGCATTTCTGATATTTACATTTATTGAGCTTATTAATGAACGCAATGTTCTTATGTTCAGTATATATTTAAGCTCCATGAAAACATATATTGTGCAAGTTCTATTGACACCAGAAACGTTTTGTTATAATTTGAGCCGTATGCAACAGTGGAACTTGTTTCCATTGTCTTCTTAAGTTGAAAGGATATAACACATTAATCACTGGAAACTAGTGAGAAAGTTCTTTGTCAAAATAATGCTGTTTAATTAAAGCCACTGAATCCACATTGAGCACAAAATAAATACCACCAAAATTAATATTATTTTATTTAACCACACAAAATAGCATCAACCCATGTTAATCGATTTATCGAACTTGCTGTAGTTATATCAGCACTTCGTGAAATGGAAAATACTCATTTGTAAATATTTTCTAACTCTGAATAACATTGTCATTCCAAACAGATTTGGTGGCTTTAATATAAATTGCTTATTTGGATATAAATATAAAACATACGATACTATTTAGGTACAGCTTTTAAAGGCAACATTAAAATTTTGAACTTCCTGCATTAAGTGGCAGCCAAGTTATACTTTTTATAAACAATAAGGAAGACTTTGACACAAGCGAAACATTGAAATAATCGAGTTCAAGATAACACAGTACAGCTGTATTACTAAATGTGGAGACAAGCCCCATTTCCACCATGCTGCATATGGAAAGCAAACAAATCATCATAGTTTTGCCAAAATCTTGTGTGATGCATACTTTTCCTTCGCAAACATTTTTGCTGGGTTTTAATTTCTCCTTGAAACAAAAACAAAGAATACATTCAGTCTGGAACAGATGTGTTTATTTGTCCACATAAAACATAAATAACACAGGCTTGTAACAAGTAACATCTCCATTACAAAATAGGTAATTCTAAAAGCACAAAATCAAGTCTTGAAAAACCGAACATGTCCCTGCTCCCATTGGCCTGTCCCACACTTCGGCTGGCGTTACTGATCAATAACTGCTGCAACTCAGATGACGATGAGGTTCTTACTTTACTGAGCGATGCCCTCTTTTTATGAATGAGTTCTGAAAATAAAAATGTATGATACATTTTTTAGTTTAGGCCAAAGAAAAAATATCTGTGGTTTAGGTGTCACTGCATTTTTTGCTTAAACACTAACAATAGTATGCTTATCTTTTGAAAATTGTTATATTACAACTAACCCAGCCTTTTTATACTACTGGTAAATCATTGTTTTTTTCCCTTTAGAAATACTTTAGGTCTTGAAAACTGAACCACTGATATTTTTTCCTTGGCCTAAACATTGTATAATATATTTATAATATCTTGCATAATAAAAAAACGCTCAATAAAAAAATTGAAGATGACTCCTGATGTTTGTTTTTATTACAAAAAATTACAACGTGGGGGTAGGGACAATAATAAAATGTTTTTATTTCTTCTTATTTTTGTACTAAAATGTATACATTTACCTAACCCTGGCTAGGGGGGGTAGAACCTCCCCTTTCCAACAGAAAGTGGAGGTTCTGCCCCCCCCTACCCCCCCAGGAGTTTGTTAAAACTCCCCAAGGTCGGAGCGGTATTTGAACCCACACACCAAGCCTCTCAAATCCACTGCTCTACCAACTGGGCTATTGAGGCTTCTGCTGGCAGCTGTTCGAAACATTTATTTATCCTTTCAATTAAACAACAGTAAAAAAAATCACATGACCTCGACAATGGTCATGTGACCAAGTCATGTGATTGCTATATTTAGCACTCATTCTATCCATATAATCCCTTTTCAATACCAATGAAACCACAAGCCAGAGTGGTGCAGTGGATAGAGCAGTGGACTACGGAGCTGTGGGACTGGAGTTTTTATTTCCATGAATAAAAATGTTGTTCATATGTAAATAGAAATGTATGCTATAAAATGCAGATAAAAAAGCATTACTTTGTATATAAATCTGCACGTACAACATAGATTAAAAAAAATTAATTCCAATTTACAGACAAATAATATTTATTTACAATTATTTTTAAACAACAGATTTTTTTACATGGAATACCAAAAAAAGGTAATACCGGTCAGCTTTCAGAAGTTTTCGCAATTAAATACAAACATTTAGATCAAATTTCCATTAATCACAAACAACCCAAACTTCAGTCATGATAATTTTACATTTAAAAAAGAACTAAGAATTTGAACACCTGTTTACTTAATTGGCCGTTGAAAGTTTTGAAAAAGTTTACATCCTTGGCTGTAACTCAGTCGTCTGCCACCACGTATTTCCCCCAAAAATGTTGTGCACGGTTTCCGCATCACTCGGGAATGCTTTGCTGTCAGAATCCGGGTCGTTGCTGTCCCTTAGTGTGGAATGGCTGCTGACTGCAACAAGAAAAACAGCATCATTAAATTACTATTACTGCAGGTTATTGTGTAAAGTTATAATAAAGTTTTATTCCGCAAACTCCGCTGTAACGATATTGAGCAGACCATAGAATTTATAGCCCTATATCAGAATATTGTTACATCCGAAATAAGGCAACCAGGAGCATGGACATATCAGAACATAAGAGAGACGCAACACTGATCATATTACAGAAGACTTGTTAGTTGTATTATGGGGGATAATGTGAGATACAGGAGACGATGGGGGACAATATGAGATACAGGAGACGATGGGGGACAATGTGAGATACAGGAGACGCCCCATTCCAGAGGAGACCCTGGGTGTTTTAGTGCCCAGTGAGAAGCACCTAAAACACTGCACCTCAGTTTAACGTCTCATGTCAAAGACTCTGATAGTAGGTAAAGGCCTTGTGGGGTCTCGAACCTGAGAATCCTGCGTCGTGAAGCCAGTGTATTACCACTTGACCATGGATCAGCTACTTACAGTATGTGTACACGTGCATTGTATATAACATTTTAATGATCATTTTGAGTTCTTGTGACGTAACTGAACACTGTCATAAGCAGCCAACAATCTTTCTATAGATGTCAAACTTTATTTACAACTTTTCTCCAGGTTTATCGAGCCAATTATAGGGACACTGACCGATATCAATTGAAATTGATAGGGATCCAGCCAGGACCTTGGAATCAGCGATGTTATATGCGATATATTGTACAATCGATATCTTTACGAGTGGAGTTTACTTCATATTTTTCCACCGAAATCATCATAAAAAAGAGCCTGGATTCTTTAGCCATAACAGCAAAATGCGTGGCTATAGAATAAGGATTATAAGACAGCTGTCATTGTTGTAGTCGTGGTATGTAAATATGTATAGCTGGGATGAACTGACCTGACACTCATGAACTCTTATTAGCATAATTTCAAGCTTGAATAATTTCCTGTATTTATAATCAGCTTTGATTCTGCAAATGTATCACGTTTTTATTGAGGCCATAAATGTATTTTCGGGTGAACATTGATTTAACACCATTAAAGTACAGAAACTTATTTACTGGTATTCATCGTAATTGATTTCTAATTCTAATATAATATACCCTAAAAATATATTTCTAATATAATTATTCCTAGTCCAGTTTAAAATCAATTTGTTCCGAGCTATATTACTCACAGACATTGTGGTGGAAGGAATGGTCTTAGATGAAGTAGTTCAAAATAGTGGCAGCAAGACCATTTGCATTCTTCTGATGTGCAAGTCGCACCAGATCAACTATTAGAATTACTTAACTTTTACTAGGCATATTTTGTCAATGGTCCAAAAAACTTAACCAATCACTGCTGTTTTATCAAAAAATGAATGCCTTTTAGTAACCTAATTAAGGTCTGACAGTGATTTTTGCAACAACCTGTGCCTTTAAACTAAGGAAATTTTAGGCAGACAAAACTCAAAATGGGTAAAATAGTAAACGTTTTTTTATACACGCCAACAGTCATTTTTTAAGCTATGCTTTTTGTTTCTTAACTCGGGTGCGAGTTATTCAAGGTAGTACCATTATTGTTTTATTGATGTCTCGATCACTGATTTTTGGTATATTTGTAACCTAATATTGTGTGTAAAAAAGCAATAAAACTTGTCAACTTTTTATTGAAATACCAACCCAGCTTGATAGGAATTTTATTTTTATTTTGGAGGAAAAACTGGACATTTTAGGGGAAAAATAGCCAAAAAAAATCACTGTCTGATAATGGGCAATACTACAGTCAGTCACTTAAAATAACAACCATGGTAAGGCTCTATCAGTGTTTGTCATTAGATCAAATGACAATTTGGGCAAAAGTGTTAAGGTTAGCAGTTTGTGTGTTTTTTGTGTCTGTGTATGTAAGATAGCTGCTTAAAAGCATTTCAAAAGAATAATTTCCATTAAAAACAACAACACCTACCTGGTAGGTCATGGACACCTGTTGGAACTGTTGGATGTCCATTATTTACAAGTTTTTGTGTTTGCTAGCATGATCTGTTCCTGAAAATATAACAAATTATTGACTGAAATCATTGAAATCAAGTTTAAACACCGGAGTATGAAGATTTTCAAAGAGCTGACAACAGTTTGCTTGTGTGGGTTTCATTCCTATTGGTTTTATTTACCTAGATTTATTTAAGAATACTTTTCATAATTTTAATTTAATAAGATCTGATGTTATTTGTTTTTTAAATGAAGATACACTTTTGTACGCAGAGCCTTTTTAAACAATATTTTTTTATCACTTATTATTCACAAATTTAGTCATTTTAAACCAGATATTCTGTCACTTTGTCGCTAGCTGCATCAAGTGAAATAGTATGTGCCTAAAATTGCTAATGGCTGCAGATGCAGCTTTAAAATAAGGCTTTAACCACACTGCAGTAATAAATGCATCTAGCATTACCATTGAAACATTCCTGATAGCAGTTTTGTATGGGAAGTGTATTGAACAGTCTTCACTACACATTTAAGAAGTTGATATTCCCATTACAAACACCACCAAACGATACATCAAACAGACCGAACAGATACATGTGATCTCTACAAATGTATTTACACACGAGATGTAAAACTGAAAGTACAGCAAGGTAAGGCAAACAAACACAAGCCGTACCAATCCGATCGAGCAGAAGCTACAGGCCTTGTCCGGCAGAAATTATTCTGAGCTGGGGAAAATTATGTCACAGCCGATGTTCCACTTGAGACAGTTTATTTGGTAGGAAATCTCAATTACTCAGCTGCTTAAGACTAGGACACGTTCTGAAATTTAGGAAACAACATTTTTTATGTCTTGACAAGCAGAACTTGCACACAGCTGACCCAGCCGACATGGACAGATAAAGCATGAGTTTCGGGCTCCTCTCTGGAAAAGAAAGGTCTTATTATCAACTGGTAATATTGATACAGTGGGTCCAATTTGCCAGTGAATGGCATCCAAGCGCAACTAACCCTTAGGTAATTGTGAAGAATACATCACACACTACTATAATGCAAAAAAAATATTTACCTACATTCCTGGCTAAAACCTTTGAAATATGTTATGAAACAAGAGATATTTGTAAAACAGTTATGCCCCCTCTAGGTTAAAAGCGATCTTTACAATATCAATTCTTGCGAAGATTTGATGAAAACTGTTGGACATAGGAAGTGGAAACTGCTAAAAAGATCATTTAAGAAAAATCAAGGGCCATAACTCAGAAGTTCCCAGGGAAATTTAGTCGATCGTTGCACTGGACTAAAATATTATAACCTCACACATTTTCATCAAGTTTGGTTAAGATCAGATGAAAACTGTTGGACTTAGAGAGCGGAAACTGGTATAAAGGCTAATTTGAATAATTCACGGGCCATTACTCCAAAGTTATGGAGACAATTTGGTTGATTATCAAACAAAACAGAGATATTAAGATTTTTGGTGAAGATCCGATAAAAACTGTTGGACTTTGAGAACGGAAAGAGCTATAAAGGGCCAATTTTAGATAATTCAAGGGTCAACTCCATAATTACAAGTGTGAGTTGGCAGGTGATCAAACTATATTATTAGAATAAAGATTTTAATGAAGTTTGGCAAAGATTGGATGAGAACTATTTGGGCAATAAATCTGGTGTTCCTGGTCCAATCTGGCCCATTATTTAACCTATCAGGTATTTTATGGTAATACACAAACCATGCAAGTTTGGTAAAGCTTGAATGAAGAGAGGTCTGTAACGCCTCCGCATGCCCATAATAACGGACGACGGACGAAATATCAACAGACCAGAACGATCTGACAATATGTGCAAGTGCTCTTGGCAGGGATGTGGCATATAAAGTTTAATTGAATTTAAGTAATTAGTTCCTGAGAAATTGTGGGAAACAAAAATATCCCATTAAAATATTCTGTTTATAATCAACTCAGACTGGAATGACCTGACAGTTTGCCCATGTCGTCTTGATAGAGATGCTCAAGTTTTAATGAAATTGAGTCATTAGTTCCTGAGAACTAGTGTGTCAAAAATGTCCTATAAACAAATCCTATTTTTCATCAAAGGGCAATAACTCCCTTATAAATCATCAGACTTGAAAGACCTGACAATATGCGCAAGTACTCTTGGTAAGGATGCAGCATATCAAGCTTAATTGAATTTGAGTTATTAATTCCGACATCTTGCATGGAAATGAAAACATCTGATTTTTATATCAGACCAGAACAACCTGACAATATGCGCATGTCCTCTCGGTAGGGATGCTGCATATTAAGTTTTATTCAAGCTGAGTTTTAGTTCCAGGCACCTTGTACGGAAACTGAATATGGAAGGTCGAATGTACAGAGAGTGACGGATAAAATTTGGGGGGAAATGCATTTGATACCCGACAAACTGAACAGGAATTAAGTAAAACTTGGATAAACTGACAAAGTGGCAACTATTTATTCCCCCTTTGCGGAGCATAAAAAGTTATGTATAGATTTGCATGAACTTTCCTGGGAAGATTGGAAATGTGTCCATGAACAATGATTTGATTGTGATGGTGATCCGACTCACAATCTGATCCAGGACTTTTTTTAAGGATTCCTTATTATTGAGAAAATTGACACATTATAATGTAACTCATTACCATGAGGGGGAATGAGACGTCTTGGTGGAGGTCTGCAAGTGTTTTCAAGTTGTTTCTGCAATTTGGTTTCCACTGTTAATGCTTGTTGAAAATCTTCAAGCTTGTTGTCCATGATTTCTTTAAAAGGATGAATATGAACAGTGTATTTATAATATATTTTAAACTATATGCACACTTAATTATGAATTCATGTTTGAAGCTTTATAAGCTGCAAATTCATCTTTTACAACTCAATATTTATACTATATATTTATTCTTATATATATATTTATACTTTATTAACATTCTTCACAAAAGTTTTTTTTGAAGGACTTGCCCATTCTAGCATAGGCCATACAATTTCAAATTGCCCGAATAATAATGCTAACTTCAATAAACTATGTTATTTCAGCATGTAAAAGTTGCGACAGATGATATGACAGACACAATATGACATGCTTTAGCAAAACTTTCCACCACGTAGATGGTCTTTCAATGGTCAGATCTGTGACTCATATATTTGCAACGGTATAGCATTACTTGTAAGGCTCTGGATGCCAATATTTAGCTACTTTTTATATAGGCAATATTGTCTCGTTACAGCGAATGTATATAAAAACACTAATTTCGTTGAATGTCTTATTACACTGCAGATCTGTTATATTGCCATCCGTTATTTTGCGACATCCAATATATCGTCAACTGGCCGTTGATCTTGATTTTTTTCATGTACTTCAATATTTTGCTTTTACACAACGTTCATAAATAAATCCAGTTTGGTCCGGATTTTCGAGACTACATTGCTACTCTTTCATGCACAGTGTAGTTCCACGTCTTCAGCTTACATCGCGCATGTCACCTATGACAACGTCCTTTCACTGCTGTCGCTTTAATTAGAAGCTGAATTACACGCCGTCCACGTGGAGGGTGTATGCAGTTACCTTATGTCATAGATCAATATTGACCTATCTGAATGACAATAACGTAATTGATACGGCGTAAAACTTTTCTCTTTCTGTTTTGTTTAAGAAATGCTAACTACACATCGTTCGCGATATAGATAACCAATTTTGTTGTTATGCGCTATGAAACTTGTATAAAAAATTTCAATGTTTTCTGCGCTAGCAAGTTTTCATACGGCAATAAATACCCACGCTTTCCATGCGGATGAAGTGACGTTTTTCATGTCAGCATCATTTTTGCACGCTTTTCTAGCAAAACGAATGATTTACACGAAATGCATGAGCAGTTTAAATAAGATGCGTGTTTACGTCATGTGAACAGTCAAATTCTAATAGGTGTTTTCGGATTTGTAATTTATTGTATGCAATTTGAAATAACTTACAAGGAATAATATTATATTTTATATACAATTGGAATATTTTACATATGGATACAACACATTGTGGATGTTAACAACAATGACAAAGGCGAGTTCATTACGTTTATGTTTTGAGACCGTGAAAATAGGCTAGTGCATACATGTGTATCTATATGTACATGAATGACCTGACAAGTTGCATCGCGATCGCACAGGCCTTTTCCTAGCGTCACCATGGGTCAGACTACCTGACTCATTCCAATTGATAAATATGCTTATTTGTTCCCAATTGCCAACAAATATCCCAATCTGACCCAAATTCTCTATACAACTGAATTTTTTAATAAACAAATGATCATATATTTTGAAAAATATAGTTCACATTTTATAGTTAGAAATCTATTGTTGTTTTTACAAGCCCAAGACTTTTACCTATTTTACCTATAATTTTTTTTCCCAATTTGGGGGTTTTACGACACAAATTTTCTCAAATTTGGCTAGGGTCCTTTCAAAAATAGCTGGGAAAAGGCTTGTCGCGATACATGGACCCTGCGAATCACGACATAACGGAACTGCAGTGTAATTAGAATTTGGACTATCAAGTTAAGGACATCTATTTATATATGGGCAATTTTTGCCCACGTTACAAAAATCAATATTTACCAAGGGCCTAACAAGTAATGCTACCACGAGTAATTCAGTACCAGTTTCAAGTAAGTTGACCTGTGTCCTGCACCTGTCAATATTTTTTATCCCCAGGGGGGAAGGGTGGGAATATATGGGCCTTTAGACTGAAAGCGATTCCCAACAAGTGGGAATTTAACACGCCATATAATTCCAAATCTGAGTTAATAGCCTTAGGTCGGATTTTAGATCCTCTCAATATTGATACACCAAGCATCTCCCACTGTGGAGATCAAGACAAAACGCTTGGCTCTAGGGTGGGGAATAAGCCCCCCCCCCGAAAAAAAATCGCCTGGGTTATCAAGCCGCTGCCCCCACCCACCCGGGAGAAGATATTGATAGGTGCATCCCAGACTTAGTGCCTGTTCTTACACTTGTCATTTGGTCTGGTCACTATCCATCGTTTTGATGTGCTTTACATTTGACGATTACTTTGTTCGATTTTTCGTTATTAAGTACTTAGATCAGTGCTGTTTGGTTACATTATTCGTTTCATTATTGTATATAGACATGAAAACAATCCATAGTTACCATTGTCACGCCATAATTAACTGCCAAATCTGTTCATAAACTGCAAACGTACAAATGTGTGTTGACATTTCCGCCATTTTACCGCAAGTTGAAGTATCATGTGATCCTAAGACAGTTCGGTCCCAAGACAATTTGGCCTCAAGACAATTCGGTTCAGAGATTCACGAGACTTGAAACATGCACTGTCATCATCGACTAAAATTGTTGTTTTTTGTTTTGTTTTAATTGTATTATAGTGGATATAATAAATATAATAATAAAACACAACGTTTCTTTTTTTTTCACATTGTATAAGCTTACCATATAAAGATAATGTTTCAAATCAAAACAAATTTCGCAAAAATACATTAAGGGAAAAATAACGGTAGCAAAAAACATTAAATTGTACTAACACAAGTTTAAAGCATTAAATGTCAACTGTTTATAGACACAAGGACATCCTATTTAACAATAATTTAATATTAACGACGCTTTAATATTAATTATCCGTAATGCAATCGTCGATCTACCGTCGACACGTCCCTGTTACGTAACATGCAATACTACTTAAAAAAAATAATATAACTGAATATACAAACGCATGAACACATTATACATGTTTTATATAATGTAAAACAAAATTAACAATAAAAACAATTAAAAAAGAACTTGTGCTAACAAACGAAAAAACATACAATTTTTACTTTGTTTTCTATATAGTAGATAAACTAAAATAACATTCGGAGAGCACAGACCTCGGCTAAGATATGTACCCCTACATAAGAATGGAACTTTTCAGCGTTATGTAAGCTCCCTTATCTAATTTCCCATTAATTCAAATATCCTGTATCCAGATATCCTGTATTCACTTTCACTTTCCTACAAAATTGCATGCAAATCCATCATAACATTTTTGCGTAAAGTTGCGTATTAATATAAAGAAGTTGCTAATTTATATATAGACAGACAAACAAATGACAGCAATAATATAATCAATTTGGCGGAGATAACAAATAAAGTTTGGGTCAACATATAAACGGAACGATCAAATCTATAACAATCTTCTAATGCAGCGATAAAAGTAATAATGGAATCGATTAGTAGTAATGTCAGAAATTCTGCTTAGATAAGTACACTAAACAGTAGATTTAGAACAAGTTTTACCAGCATCAACAACAGCATCAGTGATAATAGTTAGTGTTAATGTTAATAGTAGAAATAATAGTAGTGGAAGTAGACGTAGAAGCGTTGTAAGCAGAAGAATTGTAACAGCAGCAAAAGCAACAGTTGAAGCATCATTACTAGCAGCAACAGTATGAACATCAACAGCAGAAGCAGCAGTAACTCCAGCAAGAGTAGCAGCTGCAGATGTATCAGAAGTAATAGCAGCAGTAGCTTTAGTAGCAGCAGCATCATCGCCAGCAGTAGCAGCATCAGTAGATGTAATAGCAGCAGCAGCAGTAGTAGCAGAGCAACAGTAGTAGAAGTAGCAGCAAGAGCATTAGAAGTAGCAGCTACAGCAGTAGAATCATCAGTAGTTGCAGTAGTAGTTTAAGCAGCAGTAGTTTCATAGGTAGAAGCAGCAACAGAGAGCAGCAGCTGCTGCATATAACAAATACGTATCTTCATTTGATTAATATAATACATGTATTATTTGAGGAATTTTTGTGTCATATGTTTTTTTCTCTTTTATTTCGTCAGATTTTATTTTCTATTATATTTTATTTATTTGATTAATATAATACATGTATTATTTCAGGAATTTTAGTTTTGTATGGGTTTTTTTCTTTTATTTCGTCAGTTTTTAGTTTTTATTTACATGTTACATGTTGACGTCCTACTGATTTTAACTGTTTAAACGTCATTTTCTCGGCATTACAAGGCTAGCCAGACCAGAGGCACCGTCTACCCTACACTACCCTACACAACACTACACTACACTACACACACCCCTCTCCCAAGTCTCCCCACACTCTCACAGCAACTACTCGTGTCATCTGGTCTCCTTGTTTAGCCGACCCTAGTTTTATATTATTCTTATTGTTACTATAGTTTATGTATTTATTTATGTATTTATGCATTTATTTATTTATGTATGTATATGTATTTATATATTTATGTATATGTATTTATTTATGTATTTATTTATGTATTTATGTATGTATTTATGTATTTATTTGTTTGTTTATTTATTTATATTTATTTATTTATATTTAATTAATTAATTATTTATTTATATGTATTTATTTATATTTAATTATTTAATTATTTAATTATTTAATTATTTATTTATTTATGTATGTATGTATTTATGTATTTATTTATGTCTTTATTTAATTTTATTTGTTATTAGCAACAGCAATTGAATCTGAAGCAGCAGTAACTGTTGTAGCTTCACCAGCAGTTGCAGCAGCAGTTGTAGTAGTATCAACAGCAGAAGCCGTAGCCGCAGTATCTGCAATAGCAGCAACAGTAGTAGCACAGCAGCATCAGCAACAGCAGCAAAGGTCGAATGGAAGCAGTAGTAATGTTATAATAGCAATAAATTGTTATTAGTAGTAGAAGTAGCTGTTGCTGTTGTTATAGTTATAGCAATATGTTGTTTGTAGTGGAAAAATATGTTGCTGGGTTGGTTGTGTTGTTGGCTGCTGCCTGGAATTGTATAGTTTCATTCATTTGTATTTCATCTGTTGCACGTATTACAAAAACAAATTACGTTCAAATTGATAAAAATATTAAAACACACAAAGTATCACACAGCTAAAATGTCAACGTGTAATTAAAAACACCGAATCCGCATTGAGCATAACAGATAAAATATATTTTTCTGTGAACGTAATTAACCATTTCCTCAACACAATTTTCTTCTTTCGTATATTATTCCGTGCACGAAAGATGTTACAATTTTACTTAATCAAAACAACAACAACAACAACAAAAACACACAAAAACGCCAACCATTTGAATTGAATTATTCAGCATGTAAACAAAAGTTTAAATATTGACAACTCGTCAAAAGCTGGGTTTTTTGTAAATTCGTTTATTCTTCACATCAATGTCAATTATTGAAAATGTTCATATTCAATGCGGATTCGGTGTCTTTAATCTGTAAAGTAAGTAATCAGTAACGTAGAAATAAATAATACACATTAACTAGTGACATGTTTTTGTCACGTTGAATTGTTCAATGCTGGATTTCCTTAAGTAAATATTCGTACGTAACACTTAAAGTAACGTAATTTTTACCATGAACACCTTGAAGTTGCATAAAAAGTAAAACAAACAGTTCTCACAACTATTGAATATCATAATTGCTGAAGTTGTTATAATTAACACGTCGAACGTATTATAAAACACACATCTAAAATAGTATACACAGGTTGTTAGCAATTGTTAATTTTTCAATATTGTCAATAGTAATCTTATTTCAATTCGTTTTCGTATTTGCAATCCAAATTTGTTTGTAGCATCAAATGCCAATGTTTCCAATGAAAAGTTGATTACTGGTATAATATTTATCGTGTATAAATGGCTATGTCCTGGTTTGAATTGGTCAATAAAAATATATGTCTGTCTTTTTTATTTGACGTATCGATAATGTGTTGTTGTTATATTTTCAGATTGTTACATAATTAATTGCCCGTTTTCCAATGACACTTCGGTCACGTGTTGTTCTTCAAGTGGGGACAGAGTGTTCGACAGTTGTTGTTCTTCCATCTTTTTGATAACTCAGTGGTGCTTTTCCATTCCGGATATTTCTACAAAAAGGATAATATAATATATACATGTTGATTTTCTTATCTGTGTAAGGATCATCATCATCATCATCATCATCATCATCATCATTACCATCGTCATCACCATCATCGTCATCGTCATCATCATCACATTTATCAACATCACTACATTTATCTTCATTTATTTTCTAAACAGGACGAAACCGTGCTTTAATGTTACCGGTACACATTAAAGTGATTATCAAATATTGTACAAACATGAAGTAATATATTAAACCGTGGATGTCATATGCATGGCATCGCATTCTTACAACTGTTCATAACCCTGCTAATCATTGATAATTGATCGTGTTCTTAACAAAGCTATATTACACGTAAATTCTTGAAAATACAAAATTACCATTTATGCTCGTCGTCTTAATCGTCGGCTGGTTGTCGCCGGCATCGTCCGCTGGTTTTCGCCGGCATAGTCCGCTGAGTGTCGCCGGCATCATCAGCTGATTGTCACCAGCATCGTCCGCCAATTGCGCCGGCATCGTCCGCTGATTGCGCCGGCATCATCCGCTGGTTATCGCCGACGCCGTCCGTTGATTGTTGCCTGTATATTTGAGAAATAATTTTCAATTTTTCCTTGTTCATCAGCAAATAAACAACGATATTAAGTTCTGATGCGTAGGAATTTTACCACGAGGGCGCCAGCCAGAGTTGTTTAATAGTCAAACATCAAAACGACAAAGAGTTGTTTATTGGCCGATAAACAACGATAATGCAAAAATTATTTCGATTTTAACATGATTAGACATATATTTTTGCAACTGTAATGGGAACTACTTTTTATTATGCGCCGCTCAGAATAGGGACTTCTTTTTGCGTTGTTTATGGGTAGTTTACGAACGTTAATCTTGTTCTTTGTCTATCAAACAAATGGCGAGTATCATGTTAGAATAGAATATAAACGGCGAAATTCAGTAGTGGTAGTAAAATCGTTATGACTGAAATGTCCACGGAGTACTGTTACGTACTAGCGCGCCATTGATAAGCGTTGCAAAGCGTGGGAAATTTTTTATTGTACAGCGCGATTTTTGTAGGCTCTAGTTCGAATCCTACTGGAATAACTAATCTCAATATATGTTTTGTCTTTGTATTTACTTTTTTTTTCTTAATGAGACCATCAATATTTTGTTACTTATGTATACGAGAAAAATAGGAAATTGTCTTCTTTTAATGTGTGTATACATGTATGCGAAACACCATCGATATGAACCTTAAAGCATGCAAAAGGAAGAAAAGTCAAATCCCTGAAGTACAGTGAAGTAATATGAAACACAAAAATTACCGTTGATGCTCGTTAGGTCTGTTGGTTTCCGTTGTGTAGCTGTTTGTCTCCTGTGCATGCGCATTGTCGTCTGCATCAGGCTCGCGTACGTGCATATAATAATAATAATAGTAATAATAATAATAATAATAATAATAATCCCGTTATCTTTAAATGTGTTATGTAAATTTAGTGCAATACTGTAGAAAATGTAAAACAGAAATATATATCACTCATACGCAAATCAAAGCTTTACATTTCATTCTCATGAGAAGCAGGTAAATAGTATCAATACTTGCATGTACGATCTGTTGTTTTTTAGTTGTTGTTGTTGTTTAATCAAGTGCGTAGAACACGTCTGTTTGTTATCTGCATCGTTGTCTGTTTGTTGTTTACATCGTGGTCTGTTAGTTATCTGCATCGTTGTCTGTATGTTGTCTGCATCGTGGTCTGTTTGTTGTCTGCATCGTGGTCTGCTAGTTGTCTGCATCGTGGTATGTTTGTTGTCTGCATCGTGATCTGTTTGTTGTCTGCATCGTGGTTTGTTTGTTGTCTACATCGTGGTCTGTTTGTTATCTGCATCGTGATCTGTTTGTTGTCTACATCATGGTCTGTTTGTTGTCTACATCGTAGTCTGTTGTCTGCATCGTGGTCTGTTTGTTATCTGCATCGTGGTATGTTTGTTGTCTACATCGTGGTCTGTTTGTTATCTGCATCGTGGTCTGTTTGTTGTCTGCATCATGGTCTGTTTGTTGTCTGCATCGTGTTCTGTTTTGTTGTCTGCATCGTGGTATTTTTGTTGTCTGCGTCGTGGTCTGTTTGTTGTCTGCATCGTGATCTGTATGTTGTGTGCATCGTTGTCTGAATGTTGTCTGCATCGTTGTCTGTTTGTTGTCTGCATCATGGTCTGTTTGTTATCTGCATCGTTGTCTGTATGTTGTCTGCATTGTGGTATGTTTGTTGTCTGCATCGTGGTCTGTTTGTTATCTGCATCATTGTCTGTATGTTGTCTGCATTGTGGTATGTTTGTTGTCTGCATCGTGGTCTGTTTGTTTGCATCGTGGTCTGTTGTCTGCATCATGGTCATTTTGTTGTCAGAATAGTGATGCATTTGTCTTCAGAATCGTGGTCTATTTGTTGTCGGCATCATAAGTATGTTGTCAGCATCATGGTCTAGTTGTTGTCTGCTGCTAAGGACTGCTACATTAGCTAATACATTGTTGAAATTATTTGCAAAATAAATCACATTTTAAACGATAATATTTTATAATGACATATAAATCTATTTCTGCAAAATAAAACATGCTTATGTTTTTATTGCCACTATATGGTGTCCTAAACTCACAACTTCAGTAGTTCCATTGCGAGTGCATTGATTGTTACTGTTATTCATTTGTTTCATTAAAAATTAAAGAATCACTGAAATCTCTCATCATTCAAGTTACTCTTCCGCATATCAAGGATTTTATATCATTAACACGTGATTAAAAGGAACAATACAGTTTAAAATAAAACAAACTCTTTACCGTCCAAAATAATCAAATCGCTTGGTTTTCGTTGTCATGATGTGGTCATCCACTGGTTTCCTGCGCATTATCGTCATGGAAGTAAGATTGTCATCTGCATCCAGCTCTGTTTGTAGTCGGCATTGTCTGAACAAAGGTATCGTGTTCTGTTTGTTGTCTGCATCGTGGTCTGGTTATTGTCAGCATCACCATCTGTTCGTTGTCAGCATCGTAGTCTGTTTGTTATCAGTATCGTTGTCTGTTTGTTGTCTGCATCGTGGTCTGTTTTTTGTCTGCATCGTGGTATATTTGTTGTCCGCATCGTGGTCTGGCTGTGGTCTGGCTGTTGTCTGCACCGTGGTCTGGCTGTGGTCTGCATCGTTGTCTGCAAAGTGGCCTGTTTGTTGTCTGCATCGTGTTCTGTGTCAGCATCGTGGTCTGTTTGTTGTATACTGGTACAGTGAGATAAACAATTCACCAAGACTCATCACATACAGCCGCATGAAAGACACTTTTGATACAGAACAATATCTTGATATCATTAACATGAAAAATATATAATTGCGTTAACGAAAGTTCGTTTGTCATCACACATATTAGAAATAGAAAGAGGTCGATACAACAATATTGCTCGAGAAAATAGAAAGTGTAAATTTTGTAATCTCAACGTCATAGAAAGCGAATACCATTTTTTGTTAATATGTCCAATATACAGAGATATTAGAAAAACATATTTGAAACCTTATTTTCAAAGATGGCCAACATTAAATAAATTTGATGATTTAATGAGGACTCAAAATAAAAAGGAAATCCTCAATCTTTCAAAATATATATACAATGCAAACCGATTAAGGAATAGTTTAGAAATCTAAATACATTTTAACAATTTATCTATTAATTTTATAAATTCTATATAAAAATAATCGAATGACAATTAATAGAAATATTAAAGCGATACTTACATTATTTATTAACTTCTATCATTACCTAATTTCCTATTTTTCTAATCCATGTATAGCACTTGTGGTATTTTTGTATATGGCTAAATGATTAAGAGCTAATAAATGTTGTTGTTGTAGTTGTTGTTGTTGTATGCATCGTGGTCTGTTTGTTGTTAGCATCATAGTCTGTTTGCGGTCAGCATCGTGGTCTGTTTGTTGTCTGCATCGTGGTGTGTTTGTTGTCTGCATCGTGGTCTGTTTGTTGTCAACATCGTGGTCTGTTTGTTCTTAACATCATAGTCTGTTTGCGGTCAGCGTCGTGGTTTGTTTGGTGTCTACATTGTGGAATGTTTGTTGTTTGTGGTCTGTATCAAGGTCTGTTTGTTGTCAGCATAATGGTATGTTTGTTGTTAGCATGATTGTCCTATTGTTGTCAGCATCATGTTCTGATTGTTGTCAGCATCGTGGTCTGTTTATTGTCTGCATAGGGGTCTGTTTGTTGTCTGCTACTAAAGACCGCTGCATTTAATGTATTGCTGAAATTATTTGCAAATGGAATTTATTGTAAAAGGAAATATTTTATAATAACATATAGATCTATTTCTTCAAAATAAAAATATGCTTCTATTATTATTGCCATCAAAGGGTTCCTGAATCACAACTACAGTACTTCCATAGCGAGTGTATTGATTGTTACTGCCATTCATTTGTTTATAAAAATTGAAATTTTTGAAATCACTGAAATTTCTCGTCATTAAGGTTACTATTCCGTAAGTCAACGATTTTATTATACAGCCACGTGATAAAAAGGTTTATCATAAAACAAAATCTTTACCGTCCATGCTAGTCAAATCGCACGGTTTTCGTTGTCATGTTGTTGTCGTCCATTGGTTTCCTGTGCAGTGTCGTCATGGAGGCAAGACAGTCATCTGCATCCAGCTCGGTTTGTCGTCTGCATCGTCAGATAGAAGGCCGTCTATCAAATGGATCTTCTGCTAAAAGAGGCATTTGGCAGACGGACTCCGGCTCGAATAGTTATTAACTGTAAACGACACGTCTCAAGTCCGATTTAATGTATCGTAAAACCGAATTACTAGTAAATTTCAACAGTTAATATACAGACAGCATGTGCTTTTGTCCTAATCGGAATGTATTTTGTGGATATAACGGGTGACTGCAAACAAGTGAGATGCATATATTTAGAAGTTACATTTGAATTTTGAAAATAGAGTTAAGTATCTTGAAAATGGGACGAGAATCGCAATATCTGAAATAAAGGAAACTGACGAACAACGCCAAATTGCTCTTCTACTTATAAAATTGTCATTTACTGGTTTCTAACTTAAAAATAATACTTAGCTGTTTTTCGTTGTCCTTCATTGTCGATTGCATTTGGCTTCTGGCTGTCATCTGCCTCAAACTCTGCTCGGATGTCGTCTGCATAGAGTTCTAATCAACAGTTTAAGAATAAAACTTATCGTAGCCATCCAGTGTCGTCTGCACCGATCGCTAGTCGCCGTCAGCACCAACATCTAGTTGTCTTTTGCACCAATCTCACGTTGTCGTCTGCACGCACCAATCTCTAGTCGTCGTCTGCACGCACCAATCTCACGTTGTCGTCTGCACGCACCAATCTCTAGTTGTCGTCTGCACTCACCAATATCTAGTTGTTGTCTGCACTCACCAATATCTAGTTGTCGTCTGCACGCACCAATCTCTAGTTGTCGTTTGCACCAGTCTCTAGTTGTCGCCTGCACCAGTCTCTAGTTGTCGTCTGCACCAGTCTCTAGTTGTCGTCTGCACCAGTCTCTAGTTGTCGACTGCACCAGTCTCTAGTTGTCGTCTGCACCAATCTCTAGTTGTCGTCTGCACCAATCTCTAGTTGTCGTCTGCACCAATCTCTAGTTGTCGTCTGCACCAGTCTCTAGTTGTCGTCTGCACCAATCTCTAGTTGTCGTCTGCACCAATCTCTAGTTGTCGTTTGCACGCACCAATATCTAGTTGTCGTCTGCAATCACCAATATCTAGTTGTCGTCTGCACGCACCAATCTCTAGTTGTCGTTTGCACCAGTCTCTAGTTGTCGCCTGCACCAGTCTCTAGTTGTCGTCTGCACCAGTCTCTAGTTGTCGTCTGCACCAATCTCTAGTTGTCGACTGCACCAATCTTTAGTTGTCGTCTGCACCAATCTCTAGTTGTCGTCTGCACCAATCTCTAGTTGTCGTCTGCACCAATCTCTAGTTGTCGTCTGCACCAGTCTCGAGTTGTCGTCTGCACCAGTCTCTAGTTGTCGTCTGCACCAGTCTCTAGTTGTCGCCTGCACCAATCTCTAGTTGTCGTTTGCACGCACCAATCTCTAGTTGTCGTCTGCACGCACCAATCCCTAGTTGTCGTCTGCACCAGTCTCTAGATGTCGTCTGCACCAGTCTCTAGTTGTCGTCTGCACCAATCTCTAGAGTTGTCGTCTGCACTAGTCTCTAGTTGTCGTCTGCACCAGTCTCTAGTTGTCGTCTGCACGCACCAATCTCTAGTTGTCGTCTGCACCAGTCTCTAGTTGTCGTCTGCACCAATCTCTAGATGTCGCCTGCACCAGTCTCTAGATGTCGTCTGCACCAGTCTCTAGATGTCGTCTGCACCAGTCTCTAGATGTCGCCTGCACCAGTCTCTAGATGTCGCCTGCACCAGTCTCTAGATGTCGTCTGCACCAGTCTCTAGTTGTCGTCTGCACCAGTCTCTAGATGTCGTCTGCACCAGTCTCTAGATGTCGCCTGCACCAGTCTCTAGATGTCGCCTGCACCAGTCTCTAGATGTCGCCTGCACCAGTCTCTAGATGTCGTCTGCACCAGTCTCTAGTTGTCGTCTGCACCGATCTCTAAATGTCGCCTGCACCAGTCTCTAGATGCCGTCTGCACCAATCTCTAGATGGCGTCTGCACCAGTCTCTAGTTGTCGCCTGCCCCAGTCTCTAGATGTCGTCTGCACCAGTCTCTAGATGTCGCCTGCACCAGTTTTTAGTTGTCGTCTGCACCAGTTTCTAGTTGTCGTCTGCACCAGTCTCTAGTTGTCGCCTGCACCAGTCTCTAGATGTCGCCTGCATGGAGCAAAACGTAGCTCCGACTGTCGTCGGAATCGGGCTCGGAGAAACGACACTTAAGCAGCATATAGATCGATCTGGATATAAATCTGAAATAAAAAAGTATTTATTGTATATTTTATTGCATGCCAAAGTGTTGTTTTATACGACATAGTGTTTATTGCTATAGAACATTAATCGACAGCCAGATTTTTATATTATTATTATAATTAACGCAAATGGCAACTAAAACTGGCAACTTAACTTTGCACACAAGTGTCTTCAAGTTTTGTCAACCCCAATGTTTTGATTGTCAGAAAAAACTTATCCCTTTGAACTCTCAAGCGCGGAATGCGTCTGCACGAGATCGATGAAACTTGTCAACTTGGCTACCCAAGGACTGGAACCGGAAGAAAGCGTCTATAGAAGACCGATGAACGTTGTATTTTTTGGATCACGTGACATATAAATGTGGAGGTTTAAAACTAGCAATTTTTTCTTTATTAAAAAAAGAACTGACAATTTTATCAGGAGCATTAAAATAAAACTAAGTTTTTGTCTTGTGCCTAAACAAAATAATATTGTATATCCGTATGAAAAGCTGGAAAATATATTGTAAAGCAAACAATATATGATCAACATTTACTGTATTTGTTCTTACGTTCTGTTTTTGTTGTGTCATTGTACTTAAGTGGTCGCTTGCGCATACGTCATTGCATGTCGTCTGCATCGAGTTCTGGCTGTCCAGTGCATTGTATACAGATCGTCTAAATCGAAGAGTGTTGTCGTCGGCAGCGTGGTATGTTTGTCCTCGGCAACGGGGTATGATTGTCCTCGGCAACGGGGTATGATTGTCCTCGGCAACAGGGTGTGATTGTCCTCGGCAACAGGGTGTTGTTGGCAACGGGGTGTTGTTGGCAACGGGGTGTTGTTGTTGCTGGGAACGGGGTGTTGTTCTTGTTGGCAACAACGGGGCGTGGTTGTCCAATGAAATGGGACGTGGTTGTCCTATGCAATGGGGTGTGGTTGTCTTGTGTAACGGGATAAGGTTGTCCTCGGTAACGGGGTTTGATTGTCTTCTGTAACGGGGTGTGGTTGTCCTCGGAAACAGGGTGTGGTTGTCCTCGGCAACAGGGTGTGGTTGTTGTCGGAAACGGGTTGTTGTTGTCTTCGGTCACGGGGTGTGGTTGTCCTCAGCAACGGGGTGTGGTTGTCGTCGGTAACTGAATGTGGTTGTCCTCGGCAACGGGATGTGGTTGTCCTCGGTAACGGAATGTGGTTGTCCTCGGCAACGGGGTGTGGGTGTTGTCGGCAACGGGGTGTGGTTGTCCTCGGTAACAAGGCGTTGTTGTCCTTGACAACGGGGTGTGGTTGTCATCGGCAACGGGTTGTTGTTGTCCTCGGCAAAGGGGTGTTGTTGTATTCGGCAGTGGGATCGGGTTGTCGTCTAAAACAAGCTGATGTGCGTTCATTTGATGAATAATACTATTTTAACCGTAAAGAATAACTGGCGATTTTATCTGGATTATTTAAATGAAACTACCAGACAACAATGTATAAGTTTTTTCTTTCGCCAAAACAAAGTGATATTGTAATACCGTACGAATAGCAGGAACATATATTGTACACTAAAAACATGATGATCAAAATGTACGGTATTTGTTCTTACGTTCTGTTGTATTACTGTTGTCTTACTGTACTTAGGTGGTCGCTTCCGCATGCGTCATTGCATGTCGTCTGCATGGAGTTCCGACTGTCCACTGCATTGTACACCGGTCGTCTAAATCAAAGTTGCCCGTCGTCGGCAACGAGGCGTTTTTGTGGTTGACAACAGGGTGTCGTTGTTGTTGGCAACGGGATGTTGTTGTTGACATAAGGGTGTTGTTGTTGTTTGAAACGGGTTGTGTTGTTGTTGTTGGCAACGGGGTGTGCTGTTGGCAACGCGATGTTGTCCTCAGTAGCGAAGTGTTGTTGTTGTTGGCAACGGGGTGTTGTTGTTCGCATATGGGTGCTGCTGTTGGCAACGGGGTGCTGTTGTTTTCAGCAACGGAGTGTTGTTGTTGACAACGGGGTGTGGATGCTGGTAACGGGGTAATATTGTCCTCGGCAACGGGGTGTTGTTAGTAACGGGGAGTTCTTGTTGGCGACGGGGTGCAGTTGTCCTTAGTAACGGGGTGTGGTTGTCCGCGGCAACGGGATGTGGTTGTTGTTGGCAACGGGATTTTGTTGTCCTCGGCAACGGGGTGTTGTTGTTGTTGGTAACGGGGTATTGTTGTAGTTGGCAACGGGTTGTTGTTGTTCGGCAACGGGTTGTTGTTGTTGTTGGTAACGGGGTGTTATTGTTGGCAACGGGGTGTTGCTGTGGTCGGCAACGAGGTGAGGTTGTCCTAGGCAGCGGGGTGTTTTTGCTGCTGGTAACGGGGTGTGGTTGTCGTCGGCAACAGGGTGTGGTTGTCGTCGGCAACGGGATGTGGTTGTCCTCGGTAACGGGGTGTGGTTGCCCTCCGTAACAGGGTGTGGCTGTCTTCGGCAATGGGGCGGGATTGTTGTCTGTCTAAAGGGTGCTACAGAGGCTTCTAACATATAATAAATTAAACATTATCATAATAGGCAATCTGGAGATGTAACGATCAAAGTTACAATACTATACTTCAAGGTTGTGTGTACTGATCGTTACCATGGCTCAGTATCTATAAATGTAGGACCAAAAAAATCACAAGCTAGTGAAATAATTAAACGTACTAAATATAAAGACATGATAATTATCTTTCACAAAGCAATGATTTTATTATATACATTATCATGCGAAAAACAGTCTAAAATATCTTAAAAACACGTTACCGTGCACGCTCCTCGAATAAATTGGTTTTCAGTATCATGATGTCCTCTATTAGTTACCTGCGCATGCGTCATGGTCGGCACGGAAGCAAGTTCGTCGTCTGCATCCAGCTCGACATTGACGTCTGCAATGTCTGACAGTAGACCGTATATCAAAAAGTTCATTTATTTTTGCCAACAATCACAATAACAATACTAAAAGTTCGAGTATATCGACCGTTACTGCCATTCAATAACTTGTTTACTTTAAATGAATAACAATTTAAATAATCGCATCATTAGTATAAAAAAACACACACAATAAATGTTGTTCTTCCGCAACTCAATGCCTAAATTTTAATTTCACACAAACAAAAAACACACTTTACGCCCAAAGTCATCGAATCAGTTGGTTTTTATTTCCTGCGCATGCGTCTTTGTCGTCATGGCAGTTCGTTTATATTTTCTGCTGTAAGAGACATTGTGCATAACGGAATTTAAATTAAATGAATATTTCCTGAAAACGACGCGCCTCCTGGGAATTTTGATTCATGTGACACCGAATTACTTGAAATTCGAATTTTCAGCAGCTTATGTACACACACGTTTTTTTGTCGAAATCGCAAATGGATTCCGAGTATCTTACGGAATCAACTAAGAAGCATTTTCTTAGAAGAAATATATCTAATGGTGATTAGATTTATAACAGAAAAATAACACTAAGCTTATCTCATCGCCGTCATCCATTGTCGACTGCATCCATTTCCGGTCGTCTTACACATCGAACTCTGTATGTCGACAGCCTTTCTGCACCGAGCATCAGCTATCGTCTGCTAAGTATGAAATGTCTCATCAACAGAATAAAAATAAAACTTAGCTCGTGCTATCGCCGCCATAATTGTCGTCTGCATCCAGCTCTGGTCTGCGTCGCTTTCTTGTTGCCCTAAGCATTGTCAAAGTCGAGGTCGAAGTGACGGCACTTCAGCATTATAGCGGGCACTTTGGTCACCGCATCTGAAACACAACACAGAAATACATAGACAAATCAGTAACACACTTTGTATAAAATTATTGTGGATACATGGAACTGTGTTAAAAAAAAATATTTTTTATATACTCGTATTATCATCACTGTTATTATAAACATAAATGACAACTAAAACTGTGGCATTTTGAGGTTTAGTATCTTTTTTCCATCCCATTTTATGATCATCAGAAAAGACTCGTATTTATTCCTTTGAACTCCCAGGTCATAACCCAGACAAGCCAGACGGCAGGGTGGGGGCGCCCTTTCCATCTTGTCGCCTGATTTGACAGGGCCTTGGCTTGAGAATTCAATGAAACAATTCTCATCTTTTCCGACTGTAACATGTATATAGTTAAAATCAAATGTTAATCTAAATAACGTAAATGTCTATTTATCAAAAGTCAAATTCGTGTACACCCCAAACTCGAATTTTGAGTTAAAGCTGCCATTTATGTACACAATTTAGAAAGGGTATATTTAACGTAATGATGCATTAGACGCTTCAGAAGAGTTCAAACTTTCTAGTTAAAAGATATAATCAAATTTTATTAACCTTTGCCTCAATTAACTTTCAAAGAACGTGAATACGTGATTCTATTATGACTTATCTGTTGCCGGTATCCGATAGCAACCTGCATCGTGCCCGCAATCGTTTCGAAACAGGAGCACCGTCGAAGCGTGGCATGCGTCTGCACGAGATCGATAAAACCTGTCAACTTGGCGGCCCATGGACTGGAACCGGAAGAAAGCGTCTATAGGAGACAGATGCTTATTGGCGTCTTTGGATCACGTGACATATAAAATGTGGGGACAAGAACAAGAAATGTGTATGTATTGAAAATAAAATGTGCCTATGCTACCAAAACATGGCGACATAAAACAGTATTATGTTTGAAAAGAACTTGAACTGTGCAAAGTTGTGTAAATACATGTAGAATGTTTGTTTTTTTCAAGATTTCGTAAATTCAAACTCGTGTTGTAGGTGCAAATTATACAAAAATACATACGACAAAATCTGACTACTGGTCATGAACGTAATTCCGGCCACTTTGGTGGTTGTTTTTTTTGTAATCTCACGTTGTACACAACTGATCAAAATTAAACTTCACATCAATAATCCAGGGTTCGAAACTCATTTAACGTGCAAGTTTAAATCAAAATGGACGAGTGTAAGGTCACTAAATAAACGGAAATAAAGAACGTATAAAATGTCCATTTTACTAGCTCAAATGTACGTAAAAAATCGGCACTTTTTAGTATCCTCGGCAATGTCTATAACACAATAGTTTTTTTTAAATAACTATCCTTATCTAAAGAGAAACGATCAAGGTTTACAAAAAAATAAGTTTTGACTAAAATATCCTACCTAAACGACTTTCTTTCATCAGTACCCCCCCCCCCCCCTCCCCTTAAATTCTGTATAATTTAAACCAATGTTGGCAATGGTGAACTGCAAATGGTTTCGTTTCTTTCTTTTGCTTGTTTTTATTGTGTTTGTTTTGTTTAAACGTCATTTTTATGTCAAAAATAAAGTAAACAAGTTTTTAAAATTTGAAGCCAAAGGTGACGTGAGCTATAAATAACTTTAAACTTCTTTTAAATCTATTTAAGCGAGATAATTCAATTTGAAAATTTTAGTGTATAGCAGGGAATTTTCACCTGTGCGGGTGTATGCGTTTTATGTGAGTAAGTAAACAGTTATAACTGATATGAATAAAATAGAGAATACATTATTCAATTAAATATAGATATCATTAGTATGAATATAAATTTCTTAAATACAAGAAACATATCATTCATGATGCGCATCGATAAGTCTGAGGGCCGATTTGTCTACTGAATTGTTTTACTAGAACAGGGACCGGATAAATATAGGGGCCGAATAATCTCGATACCTTGAGTAACCCCTTCGCCGAAGAAGCTACAACATCAACTTACCGGGGCTGCCTAGAGTTTACGATGATATTGGTAATAAATCCAGCGAGAATTGTAAGAAAATCAGCGATAACCGAATTTAAAGAGAAAACATGTTTGGGCAAATTAGAGTAAAATTGTTCTCCCGAAAAAGTAAAAACAAATCGGATTACCAGTGGCGTAACTAGGCACATTTCTTTTAGCACGTTTAGCTTACAGAGAGATAAGAAGACCAAATAGCACGAAAAAATCCGCACCATCATAATGACAACGTTGTATCAGTCATCTTGAATAAATATGTTTTGTATATTATTTAGATTTACATTATTAATAAATGCTTATACAGTTTAGAACAATTACTAAACTTACTGCGAGTATAGTCACATTTGGTCTAGCTACGCCCCTGATTACAATAATGTCACGGTCTGCTTGCACGTGCTTTACATGTTACAGCTTTAGCAGGCAAAACTGGCCAATCAGATTTCATCAAGATGTCTTTACATACGAAACAATTGTTGCCGGGGTTGGTATGGGTTAACTTTCAAGCGACGAAGGTGGGGAAAACAATAACTCGTGCAAAGGCTGTAAATAATATAATTATTTATAATATAAAATTATAATAAACATCTGTATAGATGTAACGAAGAACAACGAATCCTCCTTAAATATATCGAAATACAAAATACATGATTCATGTTGGTTGTGTGTACCGACTACATAACAATAGAAAAATACAAAGAAAATAAATACAAATATCAAAATACAAATTTACACACAAATAGAAGATATTACAAGTAATACCGTAATACAAACGCGGCATATAAATTATAAGCTAAATATAATTACATGTAAATAATATAATTATTTATAATATAAAATTATAAATAAACATCTGTATAGATGTAGCGAAGAACAACGAATGACGTGAAAACGTGATTCGATGTATTTCAGAAAATGGTCAATTTAAATTTGCATAAAAAAAGAAAATCGTGCAAAATGGTGACATCGAACTGATTTGAAGTGAAACATGGATTAGTTTTTGGTAACAGAACGAATTACGCTGATTGAACTACTTTACTCTAAACTATTGACTACTGGTCACTACTAATTATTGAAAGAATTGAAAACATGGGATTTTAAGTGAACAAACATAACAACGTACATTTCTATCAATTTTTTTTCCCAATTAATAATTCCATGATAATAATATAAAATATTATCGATGCAACACAATGAAGATAACTGATAATATCTTGCATATTTTATTTGATTATTAGCGGCCGTATTCCAGAAACATCCTAATTAAAATCTTAACCTTAAAATCATCATATTTCATTAGATTTTATTTCATATTTAAATGGCTGTGTGCTGTTGATTAATTATTAACTTGTTATTTACTGCTGTTAATGGGTATGTGCATTTTTGTTATGAAAATAATCTTCATATTGTGAAATGATTTCTGATAATACGAGTATAAGTTCAATGTCAGTTTTCGTAGAATTAACAAATGAAATCTTTATAAGAACAAACGAGCAATTTTAAGAAAATGTTCATTAATATCTAAGGACATATTTCAGTTGTTGATGATGAAACGATTTCTTAGTGTGTTTCTGAATATAGAGAAGTAAAATACCGAGCAATAACGAATATGCGCGTAGTATGCGTAAAAACTAATATCAGTTATTAAAAAAACCCGGCCTCTCGAGCTTCAAATTAAATGAAAGTTATTATCTATGATTTCTATTTGTTCTCGTGTGCAAGATCTGCAACAAAATGCACGCGAACGCATTACAAAAACAAGAGCTGTCTCAGGACAGCGCACTCGACTATTCATACTTCTTTGTCAGAGTTATGTGCCTTGGTCTATGACCTTACATAATGACCCCGAAGACATGTGGGATGTTTCAACTGAAGATCTGTAGTAGTTACAGAGAAATGGGCATGCACACAAGCATTTACATAAGTACAAAAAGGCCAATGACCTTATATAATGACCCTGAAGACATTTGTGAACTTCAATTGAATATAGCATTACGCCGACGAAGGCAAACGGGTGAGTAGAATAGCTCAGACTATTCGGTGAATAGTCGAAGTAATAATTTGTAACATTGCCAGTTACCCACGTCTTCTGATTCCGACATTGAGTTTACAATTGCCCTTTTTCTTCCGAAATCACTTAAACTCGATTTTCGACACTCATACTTGATTGTAAATAAAAAAAATTATCCAAACCAGATTTCTAGAAATAATTATGAATCTGGCATCTAGGCCATTATTCACCAACCTATTATTAGACTTTAGAATAAAGAATAGACTCAGACTCAATAAAAATACTTCTGCGTTCGCAAATATGCTGGGTACCAATGTCGCTATTGTCATTAAAGAGTGTATGTTCGATTTTACAACATATATATTTGCATAAATTAAACAACCCGATAAAGTTAATTACCAGATACTTCGATTTAAAATGAAAGAGAATTTAATACGAACTATTGTTGAAAAACGCATACTGGTTGTATACACGTTGACGCGACGTTTTAGGTTACACAACACTAATAAACTATGCAAAAGTCGACAATCATATTTGTTGACTCATTCGATATTTGTCAGCTTACAAGTTATTTTGTCACTTTTATCTGTTTATTTAAAAAAAATAGTTTAAACATATTTATTTCTCGTGTACAACTAGCAAATATACAAATATAAAAAAAATGATTTGAATGATCGTACATACACACTTTAACAAATCGTTATAAATAAGAACTCTGTAATTTTAGTTGCTGAATACCAAGAAAGATTCAGATTAACAGCTTTCTTTGAACAGAACAGTGTCAATACTATTCTTTATTATTACGTGTTAAGTCTAAGAATAGACGGGCGAATACGGGCCCTGAACAACATTTTAAAAAACACATATATGTTGACAAAACTGTTCTTGTTATAACAGTAACATTTTCACCAGAAACCAATGAGGTTGTTTCTACATGTGGCTAATGAAAACAGAATAGTTATTTTTGTCACCGGTTACAATCAATGCTGTCCAATTCAATAACGAGAGCTGTCGGAGGACAGCGCGCTCGATTTGTCTTGTACTTGTCAGAGTAACTAGCATTTTTCTAAAAACACTGTTTGGATAGTAAGGGCCAAACATGTTTTAAGTTTGAAAAAAATCCCTCAAGCTATTCCTGAGATAGAAGCTTACCGAAAAAATTTAACCTACCCAAATTGCTTGCACTATCAGTTTCGATGTGTAAAAGGACTAGAGTTAACTAGGGTTACCAAACTTGGCCTATGGGTTCATTATAATAGGGGGAATAAATGTTTGAAGTATGAATAAGTAATCCCTCAAGCCATTCCGGAGAAACTAGCTTATCGAAAAACTGTAACCTAGACGGACGACGACGCCGACACCGAAGCCGGGCGAGTAAAATAGCTTGCCTTTTCTTCGAAAATTCGAGCTAAAAAGTGAAATTAATTATCAAATGACATAAACGCGAGATCGTATTTTTGTTAAATATGAAATTTCTTAAAGATTGTAATACAAACACATTCGTTGAATTTAGTAGAACATACAGCAATCATAATGAAGTTTAAAGATCGAAATCGAAGTAATCAACACTAATGCACATCGTACACTAAGTAATTAACGCGAATAAAGATCGTACATTAATTAATTAACACGAATAACGATCGTAATCAGTACGAATAAAGATAGTTCTGTCAGTAATCACAGAACACTAATTATTTATCACTAATTAAATACCGTTCACCAAGTAATCGTCACAGACAAAGATAGAACACTTAGTAAGTATCACGTTTTTAGATAGTACACTAAGTAATCATAACGATTAAGTATCGTACACTAAATAACTATCGCGAATAAAGTTCGTACACTAAGTAATCCTCAAGAATAAAGATTATACGCTAATTAAATCTTGCGAATAAAGATCGTACATTAAGTAATCGTCACGAATAAAGAGAGAACACTAAGTAATAATCACTAATAAAGATCTTACATACAGTAAGTATCACTAATAAATATCGTACATAAAGTAATTATCATTAATAAAGATCGTGCACTAAGTAATCTTCACGAATACAGATAGTACACTTAGTTATCGACACGAATAAATACCGAACACTAAGTAATTGTCACTAATAAAGATTGTGAACTAAGTAATCGTCACAAATAAAGATCATAAACTAAGTAATACTTTTGCATAATGATCGTACACTAAGTAACTATCACTAATAAAGATCGTGCACTAAGTATACGACACGAATAAAGATAGAGCACTAATTAATTATCAATAATTAAGATCGTACACTAAGTAATAATCAATAATAAAGATCGTACATATAGTAATTGCCACTAATAAAGATCGTACACTACGTAATAATAACTAATTAATTTCGTTCATCAAGTAACTATCACGAATAAAGATCGTACAATCAGTAATCCTCACGAATAAAGATCGTACACTAATTAATCCTCACGAATAAAGATATAAAGATCGTACACTAAGTAATCCTCACGACTAAAGAGCGTACACTAAGTAATCATCACGAAAGTTGACATATAAAAGTTGGACAATTTTAATTGCTGATAGGTAGGTTACTCTTAAGGTTTAGGTTTAACTTTGTTTATATAACAAGTCATACATTTCTACAACCTCTTGTAAATTTTACGATATTTATGTCTGGCGCACAGAAAAACAAAGCAACAACAATAATACTTTCTTAGTCCTTGCGAATACAATACGATAGTAATATCAGAGCAACATCATACAGGACAATTATAAATTGTGTGTTTCTCAGAAAGAGCCGTGTTGCCAGGCTAGCATTTGAAATATGAAAATTCTGTGAGCTGCCAGTCTTCTAGGCTGCATTTCATGAACAAACAAAAAAAGGCGATTTCTTTCTTGTCTGTCGTGGCAAGAGAAACTATTTTAGTTTATGGCAACCAGACCAGAAGATACTTCAATGTAAGTTGAATAAATCAGCAGCAGAATCAAGTAAATCGCGATTTCTTCGCAACGCCAGGATAGAAAGCCAAAAAACATACAAAACTGACTATTTCAGAAATATCGTGCACTCGATGTCGCCGAGAAGCTTGATGCACGTGTACCGGTCTATACAGAATCACTCGCATCCGGTTTGTAGGCTTCCGGTTCACGAATTAACTCGGAACTAGTCCGCATCTCGAAACAGAAAATATGACGCGGAGTAGACGTGCAGACGACAATTCGTGTAGAAGACAGGTCCGCGTGTCCGAAACGAGGCAAGAATTATAGACCAGTCTATGTACAACAAGCGTATTTTCTGACGCGAGGGTTTCGAGAGAAACATTTGAACATGATGCTCGCTATTTTTTCTCTATAGAAAAAGAACTAAAATTATCGTTGTTAAACTACCCAATAAACAACGCAAAAATAAGTCCCGATTCTGAGAGGAGCATAGTAAAAAGTAGTTCCAATTACAATTGCCAAAATATGTCAAATCATGTTAGAATCGAAATAATTTTCGCGTTATCGTTGTTTATCGGCCAATAAACAACTCTTTGTCGTTCTGATGCGTGGCTATTAAACAACTCGGGCTAACGTCCTCGTGGTTTAATTCCATCAGAACTCCAAATCGTTCTTTATTGCCCGATAAACAACGATAAATTGAAAATTATTTCCTTATTGAACGAAAATGATATTTACAACACACGGACAATAATTATGGGAACATTTTCAGAATTGTCTTGCCAATTAGTATAAATAGTAACAAATAAAGAACACGAATACTGTCAATCTTGGTTATCATGAACAGGCACATAATAATATACTTCAACAGTGATAAAGAACTTTAAATACATGGAGAGGGACAGTGTTACTGTATACCTTAACTAACAGAAACTGTGAATGCAAGCTGTTGTTGACCTGTGATATTATCAGGTGGTCTATCATGTTTTGTACCCCTTTTACAAAACCACCAGTTCGAAGTCACGATCTCCCGATTTCAAGGCGGACACCGCATCGATCACCCTAGGCTTACTGAAACTTTATTTGTATAACAAAATATCTATTAAAATATGTACAACATTCCATGTCCGTTAGGAACCGATTTGCTTTGTGTACATTGTTGCGCAATCAATCAAACAAAAGAGAAACATATATAGCATGTTACGTAGAAAGGAAAATACGTTGTATGGCAAGGTACATTACTAACGAGTATTAATATGATACCTTAGTGTGTTGTTATGAGAACTTGTACCAAGTTTCGCTGCTTTTTGCAAGAAACTCGTTCAATGCATTTCGTTTAATTTTCGTGTGTAATTATTTTGACTTCACGATCGGATAACGTAAATTGAAACTTTTTTTATTCCAGTTGTGAAATGCACTAAAACATTTCGAGCATTTAAAATGCATTCCTACAAAGACATTTCAATCATTTGTTGTTTGTTTTTTTAAATTGACATTTAAGTTAAATTGCGAACATTGAAAATGATAATAGGCAGTTTGCAATGCAATTTGACACCTCTATTTTTGAAATAAAATTATATTAAAACTGGTCGCGATTATGTTCATAATTTGAAACATGTAATAGTTATAATACAAATATACAATTAATATGTACGCTACATTGCAAGTATGGTGTATATTAATTTTGAATATATATCCAAGTATAAAACGTATTTGTCATTATTTGTTTATGTAAAAAGAAAGTTGTTTGTTGTTCCACTAGCTGCGTTTCAAAATGGCGAAAATTCGTATGTGTAGTATGGACAAACACAGAAAAAAAAGAGAGTTGTTTTGCTGTTTATCTTCGATCAAATAAACCTAAATCTAGCATTATCACGCGACAATTCACAACACTATCCAATATAATGAGTGACTTATTCAAGAGATAGTCATATGCAGTGTATAAAACCACACAATCAGGCAACGTTAACGTGTTAAACAATTAAGTGCCACTTATATGTAAATATCACAACCAGGGCACTTATATGTAAATATCACAACCAGGGGACGCACCCAGGTAACACAACCGGGCGACACAACGACGTTACATAACCTGGCGATACAACGACGTAACACAACCAGGCGACACAACGATGGAACACAACCAGGCGACACAATGAGATTACACAACCGGGCGACACAGCGAGGTAACACAACGACATAAGACAACCAGGCGACACAACGACCTAACCCAACAAGGCGACATTGCGAGGCAACACAACCGGGCGACACAATGACGTAACATAACCAGGCGATACAACGACATAACACAACCAGGCGACACAACGACGTAACACAACCAGGCGAAACAGCTAGGTAACACAACCAGGCGATACAGCGAGGTAACTCAACCAGGCGACACAACGACGTAACACAACCAGGCGACAAAACGATGTAACACAACCAGGCGACTCAACGACGTAACACAACCAGGCAAAACAACGATATAACACAACCAGGCGACACAGCGAGGTATCACAACCAGGCGACACAACGAGGTAACACAACCAGGCGACACAACGACGTAACACAACCAGGCGATACAGCGAGGAAACACAACTAGGGTACACAACGAGGTAACACAACCAGGCGACACAACTATGTTACACAACCTGGCGACACAACGACATAACACAACCAGGCGACACAGCGAGGTAACAAAACCAGGTGTCACAACGGCGTAACAATACCAGGCGACACAACGATGTAACACAACCAGGCGACACAACGACATAACACAACCAGGCGACATAACGACATAACACAAACAAGCGACACAACGAAGTTACACAACCAGGCGAAATAACGACGTAACACAAACAAGAGACACAAACGCGTAACGCAACACAATCCCATGATAGACCACAAACACACTAAGTAATCATCATTGGCCGCGTTTCCGTGAGTCCCTATCCGTAACCGCGTCCGTATCCGCATACGTATCCGCAAAATTTCACTTCGGAAGGCCGTTTCAATGCATCCGTGTCCGTGTATTTATTATTGTCTTTCTGTTTGATTCTGGCTATCAAAATGTCGAAAGAGATTATCAATTTTAATGATATTTGCTGATGTGAAATCAAACATATTCTAATTAATGATCATTTAACCAACTCCAACGAATTCCCTATAGTTGACAGCATTTTTTCGAATTCAGCAAATTCCTTTCAATTTGTTAGCATTGAACAAATTTCCTACTTTTTAGAATATAAAATTAAACCCCTATAGGTTATAATATAGTTTACACAACATGTGCATATTGCCCTTCGTCTTGCTGCATTTCGTCCGTATGTTGTCCGTATCCGCATAAAATACTCAGTGAGCGATTCTATACGGACGCACTATACGGACACGAAAATGCGGATACGGATACGGAGATACGGAACCGGTCCAACGATTTTCAATGTGTTCGATGTTTATCCGAACCATGAATAAAAATTGTACAGTATGTGCCCTAATGAATGAAGATCTTACACTTAAAAAACGTCAAAAAAAATAAATATTCTAAACAACGCAATTATTATGAAAACTTATCATCATTTTGTTACAAATAACAAGCAACAACTGTACGAAAGTACGCATAACACTAAAACATTGTTGAAAGCCTAGCTGGGAGATCACGCACGATTCGGAGCCTCTCGTTGTTTTCAGCCCTGATAATTTATGTGAATGTTATACTGCTGAATAGGTTTTAAAGTGTTTTTTTTAGAATCCGCATACTCAACATCCGACGAGCCTTCGCAGGTTCAGTCCATGAACGAAGTCAACAATATTTCAAATCGTGGCCACTTCTTTTCGGTCGGAAGTGGGGGGGGGGGGGGAAACAAGCAATATTTTTGTACAGCCATATAAGGTTGCGCGCTCTCCAAGTTAAGAGGTACATGCTGGTATTTAAAACGGCTCGAAAATTTGAAAAGCTTAAGATTCCGAAATTCTATAAATCGATTTTCTTACCAAAATAAATGCATAGTTTGAAGATTTTGACACAAGAGTTGCAACTATATTCCACTAATATTAAGTTAATTTGTATAAGTCGCGAACATGTTCCAAAGCACTGTGATATTTATTACTTTGAAAGGGACATATATTCTTTTTCAACTTCCGTCATTGCCTAATTTCATATTATTCTCATCCATGTACACGGCCTGTACTCGGATAATCCTAACGCAGTGCAGCGACCTTAACGCAGTGCCATAATTGCGGATGGAAAGTTGGGGCTACTTTGTTTTATGCATATTTTTCTTATTTACAGATATGTTTTTGTTGTAATATCCGTCGCCATTGATAAAATAAGTATTAAATTCAATAAACCTAATGTTACACCTGGGTTGTAAGATGGAATGCTGAGGAACAAAGCCAACCATCCAATTTAAATATGTATAAAAAATCTTACAAAATACTTAGATGCTTTAAATTGCCATATTATTTCGCTGTATTGAAGCAAACATATACTGTTTCAAAACCCTGTTTACACTGTGTTGTTATTCCATTGGATATGGACACAATACTCGTTCGAATGTGCAGACTGCGAATAAATGGATAAAACCTAACTTCTAGTTGATAATAACCGAACAAAATTTATACTAGGAACGGATAAAAACCAAACCAACGTATAAAACCCGACAAATAAAAACCTAACCGACTAACATTCTATATAAATGAATTAATATACATGTATGCTGAACGACTATAATGGACCTTTATATATTTATATTTTCATTCCAGTCGTATTGTATAATTTGCTCGTTCACCAGTGAAAATTTTTAACGTGTATTTACATATAAAACTTTACCATGAAAACCTGTGTTGAAAATCACGAGCTTTTGCTGGACGAATATATAGTTGGAATAATGGGTATCGCTCGAAATTCTATCCTGATAGAGTGCCAAACAATTTGCAAAGACAGCAAAAAAAAACGTTATTATTAAAGACGATGTGGTATATATAGTTCAAAATAATGAAAGTGCAACACCCTTAATAGTGTAAAAGAATAGAATGCAATCGTAGTGACCCTCTTGTGAATATATTTGAACGTCCAAAGTTTAAGTGTGTATATTGTGACACATCTTCTGACAATTTAGAGGAAATGATTGAAAAAGCACATTAATAACACTTAAAGAAATTATTTCATATATACAGGACGAACATATATTTTGTTTTTCAGTTTGTTAGGTAATTATCCTTTTTACGTTCGCACTTATCCATCACAGTTTCCTACATCAGTCAGGAATTATCCGCAAGCACATAACCACTTCACAATACAGACAATGTTTTAGCTGTAAACATCGACTTTAAACTTTGATATGATTACACATTGTCGTAGAGATGTTCATTTAACTATTATAGTTTTTAAGTAAGTTACTAATGCATTTTAAGATATTTTAACAGGTCGGAAACATAAAAATGTTCTTAAACGGACTTTCGGGTACATTATAATGACTTCAAGCACCATTAGAGTGATTGTCAAACAAAATATTAATTACATAAACCACTTTACACTATAACTATTAAAAGATTTAAATTTATACTTAACACAAATATAACAACATGATAAAAACATGAAAAATAACAGCACATTCTGTCTCTGTGTCCGCCATTTTGGCACTGCATTGGGGTCGCTGATCTGCGTTAGGATTATCCGGGTACAGGCCGTGATGTATAGCACTTGTGTTTTTGCGTATGGCGAAAAAGCAACTGCATGCTTAAGAGCTAATAAATGTTTGTTGTTGTTGTTGTTGATGTTGTTGTTGTTGTTGGTGGTGGTGGTGTTTTAACTTATTTCCAACTTAGTTATGAACGACTTAAAAATCTTTCTTAACAAGGACCCAGGTCGCACCTTTAAAGATTGTTTTGTGTAATAAAAGGGAATGAGAAACAATACTCTGTTCGTAATGTGCGTAAATCAACAACACAAGTCGCGAATCGTATTCTTCTTCTTTGTCAAAAAACTTGGTGCACGTGTACCAATAAATACGGAGGAAGACGGAGTTGCACCTAGGTCAGGACGGTCCGTAGGAATCAATTGCTTCCGGTCTGTAAACTTCCGGTTTACGCGTCAGCTCGACCTGATCAACACAACATGTCCAACGAACACTTGGTTTATGCGATACAGAGTGTGACCAGTCCCCGTGTTTACAAAACAAGTTGAACTAAATTTTTCAGGATCAGACTAAAAATGGTGTTCACTAAATATCTGGATCAATTTTAATAATAGGACAATTATATATTTTACATAATAATGAACTCCTTTTAGCGTATATCAGCGTAGATTTTCTTAATGCGATTAATGTTTTAATCAAAACTTAACAAAAATGTGTCTTATTTTATGTAGAAGAAAAGGTATTTCGAAAATAAAATATTTTTGAGATTCCGCTCATCTGAGCTAGAAGATCAAGTTCAGCTAAGAATGATCTTCATCCTAGAGCTAATCCGTTGTGAACATGGGGCCATATCTTAGCTGATCTTGATTTTACAGCTCAACTGAGCTGAATTTAAAAAATATTCTGTTTTCGAAATAACTTTTCTATTTGATTAAATAGCTTTTCAAAACCCGGACGCGGACTGTGGCTATATAGTCGTTCTAATTCCAATATACCCGGATACAATCATCACCACCAAATATTAACAGTTGCAGAATAACTAGAGTTCACTATCGTTAAAAATTGTCTTGCATATTGTATTAAATTTAATCGACTAACAGGTTTTCAGAAACCTTGATCAAGGTAGATGCATTGATTTTGAAACGGAACAACATTCTATATGCAGATGGCATCTTTCAAAATGGTCAATGTATTGAAACTGCTGAAAGGAACTACTTTCATTTTGGCTTTTAAGGACAACATGTACGTAACATATAACGTAACTAGGTGGCACTTGGAGAGCGAAGACTTCCGCAAAGGCAGCTTAATCCAACATGTATTATGCCAATTAATTATGAGTTATACAGCAAAATGTAAAAATCTTCTAACAATAAAGGATCTTGCCCCAAAATATCCTGGACATAATCCGGATCGCAAACAAATTCTATTCATTTGTTGAGGTCGCGGTGGCGTAGTGGATATGGTGTCCGCCTAGCGATCGGGCGGTCCCGGGTTCGAGCCTCACTCTGGGAGCGTACTCAAGATCTCCCCCAAAGACACCAAGTACTGGTTCTACCCAGGAAACGGACTCGAAAGTGTCTCAATAAGCCTTAAGCTTTCGATGCAATCGAGCTTAAATAAATAGGTTTAAACTAAACTAATCATTTGTTCACTGGCCAATTTCCAACTTTTTTCGGAGAACCTTCTGAAAATAAATTCATAACGTTTTGCGTCAAATTGCTTACAAAACAAACACACAAACAAAATAACGCCCGCAAAACTCTCTTGTTGAGGGGCAAATGATTCGTCATATCAGATTTAGATCATACCAACATCCATCAGTCATAGATATTTACGTTCAATTTTCAAACGTTGCTTTTCTTGTCCGAAACAAATATGTAAACGTTGTGTTAATATGTCTCATGAAGTTGAGGCTGTTGTTTACAGAATGCAATGCACTATTTTGATAATAATATCTATTCACGGTTTCTGAAATGCGTCACATAGCCTTGTTGTGACTGCATATCAAAACATAAAAAAAACTACGACATAAACTTCTAGTATAATTAGAAACAACAACAACTAGATGCCTGTTGGCAACATTGTGACCATATTTAACCTGTGACCTGTAAGTGTGACCTTGACCTTTGAGCTAGGGTCACATGTGCGACACGCAGTCTACACAGTGAAAATGTGTGGCAAGTTGTTTTAAGATTCCCTAATGAATGATGAATTAACAGTCCGGACAAGAGCCAACGCACGCACGCACATACACCGAACCGCCATTGAGCAAGCGGGCTCGACAACAACGATTTCCAATTATGCTAGCCAATTTGTATTTGTATATTTAGTTTTACATTTTTGAATATTCATATTGTTTCGATGGTAATTGTATTTTACTGTTTTGAATTTGTTGTTATTTGGATTTCACAAAGAAAATTTGATCTAAAATATTCACCTAAGTACATCGTATGTTTAGATTTCCCTTATAGGCTTTTAAAATACCAGCCCTGGACATATATAATGTATTGCAAACATAATCGGAAAACCCTGACCGCAGATTTCGAAAGAGACTCAATTGACTGTTGTCCGAAGTTACTACATCTGAATTATTGCTACTCATGCAAGATTGTACATGAATTATCAAATTTAGATTCTAGTCTGTAATATTCATGAACCAAAGGACCTTTGTATCTGAACGACATTTTAAAAACAACAAATTTGACAGAAACTTGCAGACGACTGTTCTTATTATAGCAATAATTTGCCACAACAATCTATTTCTTTGATGAAACCTGTTAACGACTTAAGCTTCACTTGTGAGGGTAGCGAAGCCAAACCGTATGATTATTAAGTATGAAAATCAACAACAAAATCAGAAAAATCGTGCTTTACTTCGCAACAAAACGATATCAATTAAACCCAGTCAATTGGTGTTATTTTTACTATCGTGCACGTGTTGTCGTCGAGAAACTTGTCGCACGTGTACCAGTCTATACGCAGTAAGACGGAGAGGGAGAAGTCAGGACCGTTCATTGCAGTTACTTGCTTCCGGTTTGTAGTCTTCCGGTTCGACTTTTTCAGATGTTCTAATCCGACATTGGATATGTGACAATAATTCGCGCAGACGACAGTTCCAGAAACTGGAAGAAATGATATGCCGCGTAATTCGTAACATTTTAAAAGAAATGTGTATATTTCAGTGAAACGATTTGACCATTATAAAGGGGAGAAAACAATGTGCATGAAACATGAAACCATGAAACATATAGATTTTTTTTTAATTGTAAATGATGAATGTCACACTGGCGTGTAACATTACTACAACGAGTGAAACACTCTGACATATTTAGAATGTTTTTCACTTCGGGCACATAGAAGTTCTATCGAATATAATACGACTAATTTTTCTAAAAACGACAATGTTATTTCCAGACGACAGCCATAGGTTGATAAACAAATCCTCTTATTGTAGGGTTGGAAATAGAGAGTGAATATTTTTATCGAAACAAATAGCATTAATTCGCTATAGAACACGTAAAATATACTTATGAAATAATTTTAGATTTAAAGTTGTTTATCGGATAATAAACAACGAGTTTGAGTTTTCATGCGTAGAAATTAAACCACGAGGGCGTTAGAACGACAAATCGTTGTTTATTAGCCGATAAACAACGATAATGCGAAGATTATTTCGTTTCTAACATGACCTGGCAACATATTCCGCAATTACAATCCGAAATATATTTTACAGTTTCGGAACTATTTTCGGGTTGTTCATTGGTACCGTAGCTTAACAACGGTAAATTGTGTTCTTTGTCTATAGAAAACACTGCGCGTATCATGTTAGAATATTTATTTCAAATAATTTCCGGATGTTTGTATTTCGCTGTTTAAATTAAATTAAACAGCAATTTTAACATGACACGCGCAGTTTTCTATAAACCAACAAGAAAAAATTTCGTTGTTAATAGCCAATAAACAACTCGCAAAAGTCTTAAAATATAGTAATTGCAGAATTTGTTGTCATGTCATGTTAGAATCGATATAATTTTCGCTATATCGCTGTTTATCCGTAATAAACAATGATTTTTCGTTCTGATGCGCGTATATTTAAGATTCGATTGATGAAAATTTCGATTTATTGTTGTTAATCGGCCAATAAACAACGATTTGGAGTTCTGATGCGTAGGAATGAAGCCACGAGGGCGTTAGCCCGAGTTGTTTAATAGCCACGGATCAGAACGACAAAGAGTTGTTTACTGGCCAATTAACAATGATAATGCGAAAATTATTTTGATTCTAACATGACATGACAAATATTATTGCAATTGTAAAGATAACTTTATTTTCCTATGCACCGCTCAGAATCGGGACTTCTTTTTGCGTTGTTTATTGGGTAGTTTAACAACTATCATGTTGTTCTTTGTCTATAGAAAAATAAGCGAGTAGCATCAGAACTTGAAACCGTTTTTATTTACAGATAAACAACTCAAAATCAAAAATTATTTTTTAATTATACATGAATGCGTGGCGCCAAACAACATGTGACCAAACTTACCGATTATTTGCTCCACAGTTTAAGTCTATACAATTGAATTACCGGTAGAGATATATTTGACAGGCACATTAAAGATAAAAAAATAAAAGATAAAATAATAGGGCCAAATGGCCCCGGGTCGCTCACCTGAGTTGAATGAACCATTATAGCTCGTAAAAGGTTAATAGCGTATTCAGAGATGTGACAATGGACCACTGACAGCAATGTTTTTAGTGAATGAAAACAATTTGAAGGAATTTAATAAATGGAAGAAATATTTATGTGAAATTATCTCAAAATCCAGCAAGTAGTTTCAGGCAAGAACATTTAAAAAAAAAAAGATAGAATGTCCACCAAGGAACATTTGTGCAAATTTATTTTTAAATTCCGGTCGGTGGTTTCTGACAAGAAGATTTCCAAAGTTTTCTATATAACATATAAGGACAACTGCCCAACCCCTTGGTGGTCATATATTTTACAAATCAAAATGATTTGAAGAGATTTTGTAGAGGATCACCCAAGGAACATTTCTGTAAATTATTTTGAAATCCATTCAGCGGTTTCGGACAAGAAGTTTTCTATATAGCCATATAAGGAAAACTGCCCCGATCCCCCAGTGGCCATGTTTTTTAACGAATCAAAATGATTTAAAGACATTTGGTAGAGGGTCACCCAAGGAGTATTTATGTGAAGTTATTTTGAAATCTGGTTAGCGGTTTCTGATAAGATTTTCAAAGTTGTCTATATAGCTATATAAGAAAAAAGCCCCACCCCCTGGCGGTCTTTTTTTAACGATTAAAAATGATTTGAAGATATTTGGTAGAGGGTCACCCAATGAATATTTATGTGAAGCTATTTTGAAATCCATTCAGCGGTTTCGGACAAGAAGTTTTCTATATAGCCATATAAGGAAAACTGCCCCGATCCCCCAGTGGCCATGTTTTTTAACGAATCAAAATGATTTGAAGACATTTGGTAGAGGGTCACCAAAGGAACATTTATGTGATATTATTTTGAAATCCCGCCAGCGGTTTCTGAGGAGAAGATTTTCACAATTTTCTATATAGCTAACGGTAAAGAAGGAAAATTGCACCACCCCCTGGCGGCCAGGTTTTTTTAAGAAATCAAAATAATTTGACAAAATTTAGTAGAGGGTCACCCGAGGAACATTTCTGTGAAATTATTTAAAATCCAAGCAGTGGTTTTGGACAAGAAGATTTTTTTAAAGTTTTCCAGTTTTGTAAGTTTTTGGTTGCCATGGCAAAAATAGTTTTCTAGATATTTAAATGAATTGAAGGACTTTGTTAAAGAACCATCCCAGGAACATTCATGCCAAGTTTGCTTAAAATCCGCCAAGCGGAGTCAGAGAAGAAGTTGTTTAAAGTAAACATATTGACGACGTCGACGGACGACGACGACGACGGACGGTGACTGACTAGAATAGCTCACACTTAAGCACTTCGTTCTCGGTGAGTCAACAACAACAACATATTATGGTAAAACACGTGACAATATGTTTTATGGAGAACTTCCTGTGAGTCTGGTCCTTTAGATAAGTTAAATTTTGTAAATACCTCACCGTTGTTATAAAATCCTGATTCTGTTATAGAGGGGACATGAGAAATATTTTATTTAACACGTGCGCACGTGTTAGCTACCACCTGCGCACGTGTTAATCATGATGTGCGCACGTGTTAAATATTACGTGCTCACGTTATAGTTAACACGTGCGCACGTGATGATTAACACGTGCGCATGTGATAGTTATTACGTGCGCACGTGATAGTTAACACGTAACGTGACACAACCAAGCGACGCAACGATAGGACACTATGTAAGTAACCACAGTACCTCAACCTTGCCTTGAGCACTTTGTGTACAAGTTGGTACGATCGTCCTATGAACAAACACCAATCGGCATTCCATTTCGGAAATCTTTCTAGGTTAATTTTCATGTAGACTTCCAGTTTACAAGTAAGGTCGATTTAACCCGTATTTCATCCACGACACGGCTGTTCCGTTTTAGAAAATGGGACACGTGACATGGTGCAGACGACAATTATGCACACGTTAAATTATGCAGACAAAAGTTGCACGTGTCCAGCACGTGGCTGGAAGGATGGACTTATTGTAAATCTATTGAAACGCTTTCCATGATTAACTTTTAATAATGGTACAAAGAGTATAATTTTTAATAAACCACATGAACAATAATTTATGAAAATTTTTAATTATGATTGAATCTAAAGAAAGCGGATACCCTTATATATTACCACATCACGTTTAATCAACCAAAAAAGACATCTGACACTTTATAATTTGATACATCCTTTTTTAGTTAAAACCGATTTACCCAGCGCAGTAAAGAAGAGCATAATTCTGTTAAAATACAAAAAAAGAGTTATGGGAAAGTCTGCATCTGATACTGGAGTTGATGACGAGGGTATATTCCAAGTTTCAAGTGAATAAGTTGAGCGTAAAAAAATAGGTTTGTTTCAGGTTACCCGACCTACCCTAAAAAAAACCGACCCTAGAACATTTTATTGAGTTTGTCAGATATAATTTTATTTTATTTACATTTTTCCATTAATTAAAATGTTTTTGGACAAATAAGTGTTTTGTTTTGATAGCATCCACTTTAAAACAATGTTTAAATAAGGATATTACAGATATGTTTTGAATATTCATTTAGCTTTAGAATCTTAAAGATGACCATTCCACCCCCACCCCCCGACCACCCCCCCCCCCCAAAAAAAAATAATTTAATAAATAAATCCCTACCTACCTACCTACCCTTATTTTTTGGGGCATGTACTCCTTATGTAGATTCGAAGTCACAAAACTTTAACCAAAACATAGACCAAGGTTAAGACGCGTTAGCCGGGGCGAGTAGGAAAGCTCACATATTTTTCAAATATTTGAGCTAAAATAACAATATAACTTTTTATGAAAGATGGTGTTTAAAAAAAGATACCTTCCTGGTATTGACATATAGCAATAAATGATTTAATAAACGCATGCTTTTACGTTGACCTTAAATACGATCATAAGCCATACTAATATGTTGGTAAAAAAGGTAAAATACTATTAACTCAGTTATTTATTCAATTACTTTTTATTCGCTGCCAAAACAATATAAACTATATACACGTGAACTAAAATGTTATACAAAACATAACGAATTTAAATTGTAAACAATATACATGTATCGTATACTAATATCAGACTTATAATCAGGTCGAGTAACCTAAGGGAAGCAACTGCCATTGGGAACTGGCCAAGAAGTAGCATCGAGTTGTCTTCCGTGCTATGTAGGTAGTTCATTTTTATTTGAATTGTTTAGATGGTTATTATATATTATTATATTCTCAAATAATTTTTGTTTAACTGTTATGAGTTAGTAAGTAGCAGGCATTACATTTATTTCAGTTAAACAACAAGCAACGATTTACATGTATCGAAAACGCATCGGGCATTACAATGAAGGCGTAGGAATTAAATTGATATGTACGATTATAATTAATTAATCAAATAAACGACATAACACCATGTATTATCTAAGTTGTTGTTTATTTAATTTAAAACTATGATGTGACACAGACATCTTAAATCTTGTCATTAAATTGAGGCGATACACGGTTGAGTCTAATTCTAACATGTTACTCGCAAATTTGTCTATACACAAGAACACAATTATCATTGTTAAATTACCCAATAAACAACGCAACAAATAGTCCCGATTCTGAGCGGAGCTTAGTAAAATGTAGTTTCATTACAATTGCAAAATATTTGTCAAATGATGTTAGAATTGAAATAACTTTCGCACTGTCGTTGTTTATCGGCCAATAAACAACTATATGTCGTTCTGATGCATGGCTATTCAATCATTCGAGCTAACGTCCTCGTGGTTTAATTCCTATGCATCAGAACTCCAAATCGTTGTTTATTGGCCGAAAAACAACAATAAATCGAAAATTATTTTTTAAATAACACACATACACGAAAAATCGTTGCATTTTAACAACAATAAATAGCTATCGTAATAACAAGCGTACATATATAACAGCAGCGAGACAAGTCGCGTTAATAAACACGTCAAAATAAATATAAATATATCAACCTCCAATTACAGCAAACATGCTCATCGTGACAATTTATCCAACCAAGCGACACAACAGCGTAACACAACCAGGCGACACAACAACAGTACACAACCAAGAGACCAAACAAAGTAACACAATTAGGCGACACAACAACGGAACACAACTAGGCGACACAACAACGGAACACAACTAGGCGACACAACAACTGAACACAACTAGGCGACACAACAACTGAACACAACTCGGTGTCACTACAACGGAATACAACTAAGCGACACAACAACGGAACACAACCAAGCGACACAACGACGGAACACAACCAAGCGACACAACGACGGAACACAACCAAGCGACACAACGACGGAACACAACCAAGCGACACAACGACGGAACACAAAAAGCGACACAACGACGGAACCCAACAAAGCGACATAACGATGGAATTCAACAAGTGAAGAAGCACTTTAGGTTAATGCTCAATTTTTTTAACATATTTATTGAAATCTTCAAAAGCATTGCACTCTGGCTAATTGCAAAGAAAATACTAATTAAAACCAAAAATGTGACACAAAAATTAAGTATGAAAATTTACAAAGGGCAATAACTCCAAAAGTATGAGGTGCAGAGTAACTTTTCTTGGGCACTGCACTTTCCCTCAATGAGATCTATCTACCTATGAAGTTTCATGTTGATAGCTTTAATAGTCTAAGAGTTATGCTCCGGACAAGCGAAGGGGGACGCCGCCGCCGACACCGCCGCCGACGCCTCCGCCGACAAAAGTAACACCTATATGTCGCTTTTTCAGGCGACACAAAAGTTAAAATTATTATTATTATTATTATTTATTAATTATTATTATTATTATTATTATTATTAGCATTATTATTATTATTATTATTATTATTATTATTATTACCGATGATGATACTGAAATTGTTGAACTAATAAACGTCCATTCAGTGTATTAGAGACTGTCTTGCAACTTCACGATATCCTCGTGCACAGTGTACAGTCAGTTAAAAGTTGCGTGCTCCATCGATGAAAGCAAAGCACGAGGAAATCGTGAAATTCGGGTGACATACAGGAAAGCTTATTTTGGTGTCAGGTCGACTTTTGCTAAAAATATATTTACAACAGACACGTGGGCCCAAATTTATAAAGATTCGTAAGTCATTCTTAAGTTAGGGAAAATTAGTCCAAATCAGAATTTGCGTTTGAAATTCTATTTTTAAGAACATATTCCTCACAAATACAGAAATTTGATAAACTTGGACTAATGTTGCGCGTATAGGTCCAAATATTGAAATAATACATTTCTTTGTCAGAAAACGAATAATAAAAGTTCAGAATTTTAAGATTGTTTTTTTTTAATGTTGGCCTTAGAATCGTTGTAAATACCAGCCCTGGTAATCCCTTGATAAAAATATTATGATTACAAAAGACACGTGGGCCCATATTTATAAAGATTCTTAAGTCAATCTTAACTTAATGAGAAATTACGTTTGAAACGCTATGACAGACACTACATTTTAATGCCTTCTAAATACACTTAACATCTGTTACCCTTTTTCGAGTATAACAGCAACATTTACATAAAAGGTACCAAACCACCATCACAACACGGCGTGGTTTCAATTATGACGTCGCTGATGTCGTTGTCACGTTTGATAATTGATCGGGTTGTGTGTATAACCGCAGCGTTTTTCCTCACCACTTTGGGAATGGTACCAGTACCGGTCAAATTGGGAAAATTAGCGTCGTTTTCAGCCAAATTGGGAATGTTATCACTTTCATAAAAAAATGTCATAAAAGACATAACAAAAGGCGCCCCGGTCCCTACGTCGAATTTTTTTAGCGACATATGTCATATGACGTTATCTGGTGCGTTTTAGCTCTTAAAATTAAGGCTAACACGTTTTCATTTTTTTGTAAACGTTTAAACGAATTGAAATAAATGAAACATCACCGTTTATACGGTATACCTCTAGCCTTTTAAAAGCAAAAGCGTCATTGTAAGAATCATGATTAAAATACATGTATATTATACATGTTTTGTTCTAGCAAAAACGGCGGGAGAATTTTCCCGTGCACGTTGTGCCTACGCTCGTTGAATGTTGAAGACCTGTAATGAAAAAGCACATGGTCAGTACACGCACGCTTTCCACGTGATGTCGTGGTTGTCAGGAGACATTTCGCGCTCTTTTGCAAAAAAACACGGTCTTTACATCATATATATATATATAAACAAGACCGCTTGTGTTTACGAAACTACAACACTGAGCAGTAACACTAAATATAGGCTTTTCCGATTACGATTTCATATTAGCGTGATTTTTCGCAGTTTATTCTTTAAAGTTATGAAATTTATTAAATAAATAAGTGTGCATATTATAAAATACGAAAGCTCATTTACTTTTTAGGTCGATAATACGCTTAACGCACGTATAAGGTTACTTGTGTGTGGATACATGCCAACTGCGCCGATTGGTCAGTCATAACGTCATTCCAAAGCGAAGATAAACTGAGCGTTTCTATTGGCTTATATCGATTTTACTGCATGTTGAAACTCCGCCTACAGAGCTGTGCTTCACGGTGGTTGATTGCGGCTTAGGAATAACTGTAAATTGTTAAAATGTTCGACAAAGTGACACTTGCTTTGATCATTTACTGACTTTATAGACTGGGTGTACATGTTTGTCGAATGAAAAACGGCCATTGTGAGGTAAGAGATTAGCTTTCACAGCAGGAATTGTCGGTCTGCTGCAGACAACACTGCTAATTAATTGATAAAATACACATGCCCCGGGCGATGTTTATAAGCGCAACACTAATTTTAGGCGCCCCGGATATGTTCCAAAGTTAAAATTTTAGCACCGGGGCGCTGAAATGGCCTGGGAAAGGCCCTGCAGCTGTACGTGGAGGTTTACGCTTGGGTAAAACAAAAGTAAAATACAAGAACATGGTCGATCTTTTCAGGTTTTTTGTGTGGATTTTTTATTACAATTGGGATTTTTTTAACTTCAACTTGGGAAAAATGGTCAGAAAATCGGATTGGGAATGGTACCGTTTTCCGGTACCGACTTTATAGGAAAAACACTGTAACCTGTGAATTGCAATAATTAAATAACAAACCTGTTCCTAAAATATGTTTCAAACAGCACAATAAACCCCAGACATCACTACAGAAAGCCTTTAAACCATATTGTTGGTCTCAACCAATAGTTGCAATAGTCCGAGAAACTATGGCCTATTAAATGTAACGTAATAGTATAGAAACAAAAATAGTGCTCCTATTTCTTTAAGATTAATACAATTTAGTAAGTCTGCATACTTCTATACGTTTTCGTACCATTTATGAAATACGTTACAGTACATGTCTAAACTGTCTACAAAATCACCACTTGCTTCAAACATCCAGAACATCTAAACATGCGAGCCGCGTACAGTTAGAACATGCATCAGCATACTTGGAAGTTAATTGTTACACAATACCAATACTTCACAGCATTCATAAATGCAACAAAAAAAATGCGAACAGTATTACAATTTTTCTCCGAATCTGTTCTTTATCTAGTTTATTGCTGGCACTGTAACGTATTCTACTCTTGTATAAAAACAAACTTGCATTTTATACAAGAGCTGTCTCTCTCCACTATTCAAACCGCTTTGTCACAGTAATGGGCCTTTGTCAGCAAAAACGGGGGGCATAACTCTGCTTAAATACTGGTCACAGTTATGGTCCTTGGCCAGTAACCTTATATAATGACCCTGATGACATGTGTGAAGTTTCAACTTTAACCTAAATTTCTAAGTACAATAAGGGGCATAATTCTGCTCAATTGCAATTGAATATCTGTAGTAGTTACAGAGATATGCACTTGTTGTACGCAAACCGCAACCTGAAATTTCCAAGTACAAAAAGGGACATAATTCTGAAAAATTGCAGGTCATAGTAATGGGCCTTGGTAAGTGACCTTACATAATTACCCCAAAGACATCTGTGACGTTTTCATTGAATGTCTGTTGTAGTTACAGAGATATAGAGAATATTAGGTTAGTGTCTTTGTGTACTTGAATTTATCAGACGAGTTGAAGAAAGGTTTACACAGCGAGGCTTGCCGAGCCGTGTAAGCCTTTCGGAGACAAGTCGGATAAATTCAAGTACACAAAGACACTAACCTAATATTCTATTTATCCTACAATATTTTTATTTATTTATTCTATGTTTAACAAACACAATATTAACGTTTAATTATTTGAAACAATACTAAAAACGCATTAAATTTACTGAATCTAACCTTGCGTTGTAATATGGTATCATTCATGATGTTTCCGCCACTCAAAATAGTCCTAAACAATTCAATGCAAAACGCAGTGTAACAAGATAAAATATCGCCATATGCTTCGATTCAATTTTGATCAATATGCCAAATGCTACACACTACAGACTGCAGTAGATAAAAGAAGGTTTTATTCAAATGCAATTCCGTATTTCGACCAAACTCTTCAACAACAAAAGACCAAAATGGCTTGCAATTTTAACTTTCCAAAAATGTATGCAGGATTTATCTTCGCCGAGATGTTTATTACAGCATTGCTATTACCTTTCAGAACATAGACACAACTCGTGTGACTCAATTTTTCCAGAATGACACAGCATAAAATTTAAAATAATTTACCTCTACTCACCCGAGTTTTTCATTGATAAAAAAAACGTCGTGTTGACTCGTTTTACAGAGGTTCTAGCTTCCATAATGAGTTGTTAATCCGAACATGGCATAATCGATAAAGGTGCAAACAACATCATCATTCTATTCCTTTTAAAATAGTTGGTGTAAGCGGGTAATTCTTCGTGGATAGACTTTCTTTGATAAATCTACACATAAACGATTTATTTATCAAAGAAATAGCCCTTTATGTAAATTTCCTTTCAAAAGTAAACTAATCGAAGACTGCATCCAAATTACTAGATCCAAATCCTTGTGTTGGCAACAACTCTGTTCTCCACTCACAACTATCCAGCCTGGGCCCGTATTCACAAAGCCCCTTAGGTAAAACTTCAGTAAATTCCTTAAATTCATACAAATCCTTAAGTCCCTGGCTGTTTCATGTATAGGTCTTTTAACATTAAAATATTGTTAACATGTAAATATTGCTTACATGTTTAGTATTACAGCCTTCTTTGCACAGAAATCTTTGGATTTCACAATGAAAATTTGATCTAAAGTTTTCACTTAAGTACAACTTAAGTTAAGATTGCCCTTAGGAGCTTTGTGAATACCAGCCCAGGTATCGGAAAACACTCGACTTATAGAAAATTGAAATGGGATTAATCTCACCGGTTCCATTCGAGCCATATATTCCACGGATACACTTTTTGATATAAATCTTATTATCATAATCCATCCATAATACAGAAACACTAAATATTGTATTCTGATTGCTCTTTTTAAATTCCAAGTGTGTAAACTTACAACTCAACTGAATGGCGTAAAACAAGTGATTGTGTCATTATGCGCGCACGTGAATTTTGGCGAGTTATTTTAAACAGAAACTACCTGTATTGGCACGATAGCTAACGGTTATTGATTCTTTTCCTGTACAAATTTTTTACTATTTAATTTATTGTAATGTAGTATTTATTGTAAGGTCAATAATACAATGTAATTATTGAATGTTTAATGTCTCATTTCCATCTATAGATGAACTGTTAAATATCGCCCCATTTCGTAACCTTTAAAATTACTTGTTTATGACGTCACTCACATTCCTGGAAAAAGTAGTCCGTCAAAAGTATATACATGAGGGTGTCAGATAAACCTTGCCTGTCGGATAAAGCAAAAATTTATCTGACAGGTAGAATTTCCTTTTATAAAATCATTTAGTGGTAGGATAAATCTACTTGCTGCGAGCAATCCTTAACCTGAAATTTCTCTTGCTCGCAAACCTTAACCTGATTTATAAAGAATCTTAAGAATATTAAGAAAAATCTTAAAAATTCTCAAATTTAATTATTGGATTTTTTGACAAAGTAATGCATTTCTGAAAGATTTTCACACATAATTTGCAATATAATTCAAGGTGTATTAACATCTAACATTAGTCATGCAAATGTTCCAACGCATAGTGTTTTAACCACACATTATAATTTTGACTTATGTTCAACTGAAGTTAAGAATGGCTTACGAATCTTTATAAATATGGGCCATGGAGTTGTTGCACGCAAACTTAAACCTGATTTTTTAAAGTACAAAACGGGGCATAATTCTGCTAAACTGCAGGTCAGAATTATGTTATGGGTCTTGGTCAGTGACCTCACATAATGACCCCGAAGACGTGTGTGAAGTTTCAATTGAATATCTGTAATAGTATGACTTGTTGCAGGCAAACCTTAACCAGAGCATTACGCCAAGGGCGACGCCAACTATCGGATGAGTAGTTTAGCTCGTACAATTCAGAGAATAGTCGAGCTAACATGAATATATTTATTTTCGGGTAAGCTCAAAGATTTCGGGAAAGTTGAAGTGTTCATAGTCTTTGTCCGATAGGACAAGCGCTTCAACAAATTATAAGAGTAGTTCATTAATGTACTTTAAACGTTTACAGTATGTTTTATGAAATCACAGCTACAAGTGTTTATTTCACTTGCTTGAAGGGCCGATGAATGACTCTTACGGTTTCTAACATTTATGTTCCTGAGTCCATATCCTGAAATTTCAGCAAAATTCAACGGAAACATAGTTTGAGTCTCCATGTTTTTTGTTTAATTGAGCAGAGTTGTAATTGTATAAAATAATTGTTTTGTATACACTATCCGTTTAGTTATAAGGTGGATTCAACGGAAGGGGCGCAACTGCTATCAGAAATTTGCAAACGGGTAAAATCGAGTTGTCTCCCTTGCTATCAACCAGATTTATTGTTCATTAGTCCAGTCTCGTTTACAAAGACATTAAAGTATAATTATTTCAATTTATTTGATACAGAAAAGTAATGAAGCAACGCGGTTGATTTTATTCGCTGGTTCAATATATATGAAATTATCCATGTAGATCTACATGTTACAAGCACATTCGATGAATTGATATTCCCACCGAATAAAGTATGTCGAAGCAAACCAAGCAAGAGCTGTCGGGGGGACAGCGCGGTCAATAAAATTAATGGTTTTAGAGAAATATTCATGTAACAAAATATGGCAATAATCGTAAAATAATTTTAGCTAAAGTAGTGGTACTTGTCATAAATCTGCACAGTGTCACCATAAAGAAATTTTAGTTGAATAACTGTAACAGTATTGAAGGTATTTCATTAAAATTCGACAACAAAAAATGAACAAAAAGAAACACCCACACTACCCAGATATGTCACTTGTCATTAGCAAGTATTCCAAGTTTCAGTTCAATATATGTAACAATATTCAATATATTGGACTTAAATTTAACAAAAAAATCTAAGTAATGAAAAACATTGTGCATTTTTCATTCGATAAAGGGCAATAACTCTGAAGAATATTGACTGATCCAAGTGATACTTGGCGTGCATCACTGCACTATGTTAGTGCATATTTTATATTTATTTTAAGTTTCATGGAATTCTACTAGCCAGTTACTGAGAAATGGCGGAGGACAGAAAAGCGTAATGGACGGACGAAAGGACGGACGGACGAGTAACGACTAGGAGTATGGATATTACACTAAGTAATCATCACGAATAAAAACATTTTGTGGCATATAGAAAAAAAAAATATATAATTCATTATTCAGTTTTGGAAATGGTATTGTTAGGAAAAAAACGAAATCGAAACATTAGCATTGTCCATTATGTCCTTAAGCCTTTTCATTTACACAAGTTTAGAGCGAAATGTTATGTCTCATAAGAATGTATGTATGAAACACGTTCACGAGTAGAGTGCTGGGATAGATAGGTGAATTGCTAACCAGGGTCCGATTTTTCAAAAATTCGTTAGCATGTTATAACAGGATTAACTTTGTTTCTTTATTTTCATATGGAAATAAAGTGTACATAATAATGTGCTCAAGACGTGTTACATTTTGAATGAAAAGTTTATGTCAGATAATCACAACAAATAATATAGTGAGTTGTAAAATAATGTTATAATTGTAATTTTTATCGATGAAATAAGAGACTTATGCCAGTTTTCCTGATGTCAAATTGAGAAATTGGAGCCAGTTACCTAACAACAGAAGCAGGCCATCGAGTTCTTCGTCGTAACGCAGGTAAAAGTTGCAGTGAAAAACAACTGCTGGTAAGTGACGGTTCGTGCCATTGTTTTCTTCGGAAGCTTGGTACACCTGTACCGGTATATACGGAGGAGGAAGGGACAGAAGTCAGTAACCACTTGCTTCCGGTTTGTAGACTTTCTGGTTTACGATTCAGCTTGACCTTATCAGCATTTAAAGCCCGACAAGATGTTTCCAATTTAAACGTGGGACATATTATTCGAAAGACCAATTAACGTACCGTCGTCGAACATGGGACATATGACACAGGGCAGACGTGGAACGGGAATTCGCGCAGACGACATTTCCGCACAAGTTCAGAAGGAATCGCAGGGGTTATGAAACGAACGTTGGAGGGGTCGGGTGTCGTGACTACAATAACAAATAGCGATAGTATATTTGGTTAAAATTACAAACATTATTGATACACGGTAATATTCAACCATGCCGATTTGGAACTAAAATGCTAGGCACAGTACTTTATTCGTTGAATATTAGTAAGCTATACTCGTATCGTTGTGCCAAAAGTATGTAGGTTTACCTGCCAAATATGTTAAGTTAATGTATATAAAATAGATATTGCGGTAATACAACAAACAAACAAGAGATGTCAGTGGACAACGCACTCTTCTATTCAAAGTATTTTAGTTGGTAAATATTTTGGAAAATTAAAGGGGCATACATTTGTTGAAATACATAGCTGAGTTATGGAAATAATTTCATAAATGTATTCCAAGTTTTAAGTGAATACTATATACAGTTTAGAAATTATAAGACTTTGGAACAAAAACTTTTAACCCCAACAACTTACATGTAATCAGGGGGCATATCTCTGTCAAAACAGAGTTATGTGGATTGCGGCACCTGATGCTGTAGTTGATGACAAAGGTATATTCCATTGTTCAACTGAATAGCCTATCGAGTTTTGAAGTTATACAACTTTTGAATATAAACTTTAACCAGAAACTATATGTGAAAAAAGGGGGATAACTCTGTCAAAAAACAAAACAGAGTTATGGGGAATGTTGCACTTGATGTTGGAATTGATGCCAAAGATATATTCCTCGTTTCAAGTGAATAACTTTTGTAGTTTTGTAGTACATTATGTGCAGTCATGAATAAAGATCTTACACTTAGTAATCGTCACGAATAAATAGCATAAAGCAATTGTTGTGAACAAGAGCTGTCCGAGGACAGCACGCTCGACTATTCGAAGTATTTCAGTTGGTACATATATCGAAAAGTGGAAGTGCATACATTTGTTGAAATACAAAACTTTTAAGTGAAAACCTTATATAGTTTATAAATTTTAAGAATTCGGAACAAAAACTTTAACCACAAAAAATATGTAAAATGTGGGCATACCTCTGTACAAATACAAACCAGAGTTATGGAGATTGCTGAACCTGATGCTGGAGTTGATGGCAAAGGTATAATTCGAGTTTTAAGTGAATAACACATTTAGATTTCAAGGTATAAGACTTCTGAATATAAACTTTAACCAGAAAACGTCAGTAAAAAAGGAGCATAACTCTTTTAAGATACAAAACAGAATTATGGGGAATATTGTCCCTGATGCTGCAGTTAATGATAAAGGTGCATTCCAAGTTTCAGGTGAATAACTTTGTCGTGTTGAAGTTATAAGACTTTTAAATATAAACTTCAACCAGAAAATCATTTTGAAAAAGAGGCATACCTCTGTCAAAATACAAAACAGAAGTATAGGATATGTTGCACCTGATGTTGGAGTTACAAATGTACAATTAAAGTTTCATGTGAATAACTTATGTAGCTTTGAAAATACAAGACTTTTGAATATAAACTTTATCCAGAAGACCCTGGCCCCACCCACCCCATATGCAATCCCTAGCAAGGTCTCGATATAAGGTATTTATGTATTAAGTTTCATTAAAAATCTCAATGCGTTCTCAAGTTATTGAGCGGAAACCGTTTTTATATTTTTAGTAACAGTGAGCTTGACCCCACCCACCCCATTAGTAACAGTGACATTGACCGCACCCACCCCATATGCAATCCCAAGAGAGGTCTTGATATAAGGTATTTATGTATTAACTTTCATTAATATATCTCAATGCGTTCTGAAGTTTTTGAGCGAAAACAGTTTTTCTATTTTTAGTAACAGTGACCTTGACCATCAATCCCAGCCACCCCATATGCAATCCCAAATGAGGCCTTGCTATAAGGTATCTATGAATGAAGTTTCATTACAATAGCTCGATCCTTTCTCGAGTTATAGAGATATGAAGTTGTTGCACGCAAACTTTAACCTGAATTTTTAAGTTCAAAAAGTGGCATAATTGTGCTTAATTGCAGGTCAGAGTTATGGGTCCTGGTCAGTGATCTCACATAATGATCCTTCATAATGTGAATAGTATAGCTCGAACTATTCTGTGAATAGTCGAGCTAATAACAAGAACAATATTATCTATGCTTTCTATTTGTTCAAACGTTCAAACACTGCGACAAAATGCACTTGAATGCATTACAAAAATAATCAGTAACAAACCCACGACTTCTGATTCCGACGTTTACAAGTATAGTAATTGCCCTTTCTCTTCCAAAATCAGGCCATTTTTTTCTGTGTTTCGGGCAACCCTATTCACCTAACGAAAACCCACCGACCCTAAAGTTTTTATTGAAGATTGTTTTTCGTAAAATCCGTATTTCCGTTTATAATGTGTCTTTAAAAAAGTAAAAACAAACTTAAACCCGACCCTACCTAACTTTTGTGAAACCGTTGACCGGAAACACAATTTTTTTTGGCCTCACTATAAAACACTATTTTTGACATTCATGCTTGATTGTAGGTATGTTGTTTTCAAATTAAGATTTATAGAAATAATCATAAACCTGACATATAAGAACTTATTCACCAACCTGTTCTTAGACGTAAGAATAACGAATAGACTCAGACTCAATAAAAATACTTCTGCGTTCGCAAATATGCTGGGTTCCAATTGTCATTAAAGAGTATATGTTCGATTTTACAACAGATATATTTGAATAAATTAAACAACTAATAATTAATTCCATATACTTCGATTTAAAATGAAAGAAAAGTTAATATGAACTATTGTTGAAAAACGCATAGTTAACTACTTTTTAATCAGAAACTAGTTTTAGGCTGTACAGCCAGAAACTCCGATACATGTATACACGTTGACTCGACAGTTATTTTAGGTTACACAACACTAATAAACGATGCAAAAGTCGAAAATCGTATTTGTTGACTCATTCGATAGTGTATTCGTCACGTTTATGTTTATATGTCTGCTTTCAAGTTATATTGTATCTTTCATCTGTTTACTAGTATTCTTAAATAATTGATATGAATGATCGTACATACACACTTTTACAAATCGTTCTAAATAAAGAACTCTGTAATTTGAGTTGCTGAGTACCAAGACAGATTCAAGTAAACAGTTTTCTTTGAACAGAACAGTTTCAAAAATATTCTTTATTATTACCTCTTAAGTCTAAGAATAGATTGGCGAATACGGGCCCTGGATGCCAACATATATGTTGACAAAACTACGACTGTTTGCGTTATAGCAGTAACATTTTCACCAGAAACCAATTCTACATGTGGTTATTTAAAACGGTATTTAGTTATTTTTGTCACCGGTTACAATCAATGCTGTCCAATCCAAACAAGAGCTGTCGGAAGACAGCACGCTCGACTTGTCTTGTACTTGTCAGAGTAACTAGCATTTTTCTAAAACAAACTGTTTGGAAAGTAACGGCCAAACATGTTTCTAGTTTGAATAAAATCCCTCAAGCCAATCAAGAGATACAAGCTTACCGAAAAAATTTAACCTACCCAAATAAGTTTAATAAGTTACCCAAGTAAGTTTCTACAAAAATACCGATAATTATGACACATTTTAACCAGATTTACGAAACTCGGCCTATGGGTTCATTTTAATAATAAATGATTAAAGTTTGAATAAGTAATCCCTCAAGCAATTCCTGAGAAACTAGCTTATCGAAAATCGTTAACCTAGGCGGACGACGACGCCGACACCGACGCCGGGGAGAATAGAATAGATTGCCTTTTCATCCAAAATTGGATCTAAAAATTAAAATTAATTATCAAAAGACATAAATGCGATATTGTATTTTTGTTAAATATGGAATGTCTTAACGATTGTTATACCAAACACATCCGTAGATTTGGTAGAACATACAGCGATCATTATCAAGCATAAAGATCGTACTCGAAGTAATCAACACGAATGCACACCGTACACTAAGTAATTAACGCGAATAAAAATCGTACACTAGTTAATTAACACGACAAACGATCGTAATCAACACGAATAAAGATAGTTATTTCAGTAATCCTCAGGAATTTAATAGAACACTAAGTAATTATCACTAATAAAAGACCGTTCACCAAGTAATCGTCACGAACAAAGATCGAACACTAAGTAATTATCACTAATAAAAGACCGTTCACCAAATAATCGTCGCGAACAAAGATCGAACACTAAGTAATAACTAATTAAGGTCGTACACTAAATAATAATCAATAATGAAGATTGTACATAAAGTAATTGCCACTAATAAAGATCGTACATTACGTAATAATAACTAATTAATTTCGTACATTTAGTAACTATCACTAATAAAGATCGTACATTCAGTAATCCTCACATATAAAGATCGTACACTCAGTAATCCTCACGAATAAAGATCGTACACTCAGTAATCCTCACGAATAAAGATTGTACACTAAGTAATCCTCCGGAATAAAGATCGTTCACTAAGTAATCGTCACGAATGTTGACAAATAAAAGTTGGACAATTTTTATTCCAGATAGGAAAGTAACTCTTTAGTTTTATTTTTAACTTTGTCTATAAATAAAAAAAAACATATCTTTCTACAATCTCTCGTATACAAGACAATTATAAAGTGTGTGTTTCTCAGAAAGATACGTGTCACCATGCTAGCATTTGAAATATGAAAATTCTGTGAGCAAACACCTTTAGTTTCGCTGCCAATATCGGAGTCTTCCTAGACTACATTTCATGAACAACAAAACAAAAACATGTATACTCGTGGCGATTTCTTTCGGTTCTGTCGTAGGGCGAGAAACTATTTTAGTTTCTGGCAACCAGATCAGAAGATACTTCAATGTAAGTTGAATAAATCAGCAGCAGAATCAAGTACCGGTAAATCGCGGTTGCTTCTTTCGCGGCGGGCAATCCCAGGGCAATTTGACTAATTGTATTTTTGGGGATCTAATTCCCCACCCTAGAGCCAAACATTTTTGTCTAAATCCCCACAATAGAGGATTCTTAATTGGTGTATCAAATAGCCCGGAGGCCAATATTACCGGAATCTAAAAACCGAACAAAGTATATTTTCCGGGACTTGCAGGATTATAGGAATATCTTCAGGTATTTTGTACATTTCGATTACAAATCTCACATATTTAACCAATCATGCATATGGTCAGAATTTCTTTAGGTAGTACATTCCTAATGAAACTTCGAAGAATGACTTGGTTGATTCATAACTTTAAGGTTTATCGCAATTTTTACCGAAAAATTAGGTACTATACATAATTAACAGGAAAACCAGACACTAATGTTTCTGTTATTTGTAAAAATAATGAGTTTTTGTTACATGCAAGGGTGCTAGGCAGTCACAAGAAGTCAACACCTCTGCGTCACAACGACCACAACTCACGTGCATTTGATCATAATCTAACCACCTTGGAAATATTTAACAAACTGTCATTGTTTCAGTTTGTCAAACTCATATTGTATGATGCTTCATGGCATGCCACATACCAAATATGAAAGCTCTCAGCCACGCCGTTTCAGAGAAGGTTTTTAAAGAGTTCCTTTTTTAAATCTATATTTAGATATTTCCTGTGAAGTTTGGTAAAAATCTGCCCAGCGGTTTAGGATGAGAGGTCGTTTGAATGAAAATATTGACGCACGACGCACGACGGACAACGGAATAAAGGTGATTATAAAAGCTCACCATGAGCACGTTGTGCTCAGGTGAGCTAAAACACGCATTTGGACGGGCGTAGCTATGTTATTTTTTTATCAAAACCCGGACACGGGTCAGAAAAAATCGTGTTTACTTCGCAACAAAAAAAGACAAAATCAATTAAAACCATTCAACTGGTATTATTTGGACTATCGTGACGTGCTATCGTCGAGAAGCTTGTCGCTCGTGTACCAGCTATTTCAGACGTTTCAATCCAACATTAGGCACGTGACACGCAGCAGACGCGCAGACAACAATTCGTGCAGACGACAGTTCTAGAAACCAGAAGGAATGGTGTAGGCTACCGCGTAGAAGCGGAAGTTAGGGAGTCGGGAGTTCTGTCGCGCACGACAGGAGGCGCTATGCATGATCATATTTTTCATTAATCATATTTTTCACACACCTGTGAAGAAAGGATCTAATTTGTTACATTTGTAAGTGTGAAGAATGTGATTGGCCAAAATGGTGTATGTTTGAGGATCACAGAAGAATCACAAAAGAATAGGATTTCATTGCATATCAAAAATTGGGTGCGATAAAAACTTCACATAACATGTCAAGAATAAGACTGTGCTGTGTAAAGAATAAGATCTCGATTGTCACACTGGGAAGAATCGGATACTATTTTTCACAGATGTGAAAACATGATTTGTGAAAACTATGGTCCTGCAGCGCTATAGAACCTCCAGAGTGCAGGGCCACGGGGTCGACGGCTGCCCTTTTACATTGACGAATTAATCACAAAAAAATACTTCGTAACATTTTAGATGATATGTGTATATTTCAATTAAACGATTTGACCATTAAGGGACAAAATAATCTGCATGGAGTATGAAACAATGAACAGTAATTCCGGGTACATGTTATAAAGGCGCGTCAGATTAAACAGTTTTTCCCATACGACGAAAAATTGCCAATACATTTAAAAGAAACATTTTAACTTTGTACATGACGAATGTCATATTGATAAACGTGCAACATTTATACATTGAGTGTGTAATTTCAAGACCACAGCCATAATTATGTTGATAAAAAATCCCCTTATTGTAGGGTGGAAATAGAGTAAATATGTTATTCGAAACAAATTGCATTCATTCGCTATAGAACACCTATTAATAATAATGTTCGATTTAGAGTTGTTTATCGGCTAATAAACCACAATTTTGGGTTTTGATGCATAGGAATTAAACCACGAGGGCGTTAGAACGACACATCGTTGTTTATTAGCAGATAAACACAGATAATACGAAGAATATCTTGATTCTAACATGACCTTGTAACATATTCCGCAATTACAATCCGAAATATATTTTACAGTTTCGGAACCATTTTTTCGGGTTGTTTATTTTAACTTAGTTTAACAACGGTAAATATTGTTCTTAGTCTAGTATAGAAAACACAGTTCGTGTCATGTTAGAACATTACTTTTACATAACTTGCTAATGTTTTTATTTCCGCTGTTTAAGTTAAATTAAACAGCAGTTTTAACATGACACGCGCAGTTTTCTATAGACAATGAAGAAAATATTTCGTTGTTAAATAGCAAATAAACAACTCGCAAAAGTCGTAAAATATACTTTGCATTGTAACTGCAGAATATGTTGTCATGTCATGTTAGAATCAAAATAATTTTCGCTTAATCATTGTTTATCTGTAATAAAGAACGATTTTTCGTTCAGGTGCGCGAATATTCGATTAAATGTTCTATTTATCGTTGTTTATCAGCCAATAAACAACAATTTGGAGTTCTGATGCGTAGGAATTTTTAAAAAGGGCGGCGTTGTTTAATAGCCACGCATCGAACGACAAAGAGTTGTTTATTGTCCGATAAACAATGATAATGCAAAAATTATTTCGATTCTAACATGAATTGACAAATATAATTGCAATTGTAATGAAAACTATATTTTTCTATCCTCCGCTCAGAATCGGGACTTCTTTTTGCGTTTTTTATTGGGTAGTTTAACAACGATAATGTTGTTCTTTGTTTATAGAATAAAGAGAGTAGAATCAGAACTCGAAACCGTTTTAATTTACAGATAAACAACTCTAAATCACAAATTATTTCTTAATTATACATGAATTCGTGGCGCCAAACAACTTGTGACCAAACTTACCGAGTATTTTCTCCACAGTTTATGCACCTATCAATGTTACAAGATACTAATTCCAATCATTATGTAATTTAATGTAAAAGCGATAACTTTAACCCAAAATAAATGCAATATTTTGCACATAGGGACCCTCATAACCATACCTTTTCTTAAAGAGCATTCTAACCTGAATTGATTTAAGCAATAAAAGGGTATGTCATGTAATATGTAAGAAAGAACTTGACACTAAACAAAGATGACTGTTTTATCACCATCTTTTTACCGGCTACTTTCTAGTTCAATGTAACCCGCCTCAGCGCAAGTGTCATACTGTAGTCTCCAATCTTAAAACATATCAGTGATTTATTAGTGCATACCAATGCTTACCCTACCAACATCTCCCAAAAATAAATCAAAGCAAGTGTCTAAATCTAAAAACATGTCTTCGAGTTAAGCTTGTTGATTTATTTAGAGAGGACAGCCCTACACGACTTATTTATTTAGTATAATGTGACCTCAACATTCCCCCCCCCCCCGGGGGGAGGGGGAGGCGGGCAAACCCAGGGGAATTTGACTCATTGTATTTGGGGGGATATAATTCACCACCCTAGGGTCAAGCATTTTTGTCTAAATCCCGTCAATGGGGGATGCTTAATTGGTGCATCAAATGGCCCGGGGGCCAATATTACCGGGATCTAAAATCTTAACTAAGTCTATTTCCCAGGACCCGGAATTATTCGGCGTGTCAATTTTCCCGCCTGTCGGGAATTGCTTTCAGTCTAAAATCCCGTATATGCCCGCCGCTTCCCCCTGGGGAAAAATATTGATAGGTGCATTAAGTTTATACAATTGACTTACCGGTAGAGATATATTTGACAAGTACACCAAATATAAAATAAGAGGGCCAAATGGCCCCGGGTCGCTCACCTGAGTTGACTGAACCACAATAGCTCGTAAAAGGTTAATAGCGTATTCAGAGATGTCACCACTGATAGCAATGTTTGAGTGAATCAAAACAATTTGAAGGTAGAAATATTTATGTGAAATTATCTCAAAATCCAGCAAGCAGTTTCAGACAAGAACATTTTCAAAATGAATGTCAACCAAGGAACATTTGTGCAAATTTATTTGGAAATCCGGTTTTCAAAGTTTTCTATATAACATGTAAGGACAACTGCCCAACCCCTTGGCGGTCATATATTTTACAAATCAAAATGATTTGAAGAGATTTGGTAGAGGATCACCCAAGGAACATTTCTGTAAAATTATTTTGAAATCCATTCAGCGGTTTCGGACAAGAAGTTTTTTTTCAAGTTTTCTATATAGCCATAGAAGGAAAACTGCCACGATCCATCAGTGGCTATGTTTTTTAACGAATCAAAATGATTTAAAGAAATTTGGTAGAGGGTCACCCAAGGAATATTTATGTGAAGTTATTTTGAAATCTGGTTAGCGGTTTCTGAGAAGTTTTGTATATAGCTATAAAAGAAAAAAAATTCACCAGCCCCTGACGGTCTTTTTTTTAACAAATCCAAATGATTTGAAGAAATTTGGTAGAGGGTCACAAAGGAACATTTATGTGAAATTATTTTGAAATCCGGCCAGCGGTTTCTGAGGAAAAGATTTTCACAATTTTCTACATCGGTATATAAGTAAAACTGCACCACCCCCTAGCGGCCATGTTTTTTTAAGAAATCAAAATAATTTGGAAAAATTTAGTAAAGGGTCACCCAAGGATCATTTCTGTGAAATTATTTTAAAATCCAAGCAGTGGTTTTGGACAAGAATATTTTTTTTATTTGTCCAGTTTTTTAAGTTTTTGGTTGCCATGGCAACCAGAGTTTTCTAGATATTCAAATGAATTGAAGGACTTTGTTAAAGAACCATCCCAGGAACTTTCCTGCTAACTTTGCTTAAAATCCGCCAAGCGGTTTCAGAGAAGAAGTTGTTTAAAGTAAACATATTGGCGACGACGACGACGACGGACAACGATGACGACGGACAGTGACTGACTACAATAGCTCACCCTTAAGCACTTTGTGCTCGGTGAGCTAACAACAACAACATATTATGGTAAAACACGTGACCATACGTTTTATGGAGAACTTAGTTTTGTAAATACCTCACCGTTGTTTCACAATCATGATTTTGTTGTAGATGCAAATGCACATATAATAAATCCTAGCGTTATGTTAACACTATTTTAACATGGAAACAGCACTTGATCCTGTTCACATTTTAAGTTTCATTTAACAAATCGAAGTTGTCGTTTGTGAAGTTTAACATATAATTTGACCCAAAATAAACATGTATCGATTCGCGATTAAGGTTTTTTGTCAACATGTAAAAGATTTTTTTTAATTTACCGCAATATTTTATAGAGAGAACACAAAATAATGCGTATGCGAAACATCTGCATAGCAATGACAACAATATATTTCCTGTATAATTCCGTGCAGTATTAAATGAAGAAGTACAAACATTAAAGGTGCTCACTCGTGCTGGAAAATGTGACACAACCAAACAATGCAACGACGTGACACAACCAATCGACGCAACGACGTGACACACCAATAACCAAACGATACAACGACGTGACACAACCAAACGATGCAACGACGTAAAACAACCAAGAGACACAACAGCGTAACATAACCCAGCGACACAACAGCGTAACACAACCTGGCGACACAACAGCATAAACCAACCAGGCGACACAACAGCGTAACACAATCAGGCGACACAACAGCGTAACATAACCAGGCGACACAACGACGGAACACAACCAAGCGACACAACGACGTTACACAACCAATCGATACAACAACATAAAACAACCAAGCGAGACAACATCGTAACACAACAAAGCGACACAGCAGCGTAAAACAACCAAGCGACACAACAGCGTTGCACAATAAGGCGACAAAACGACGTAACACAACTAGGCGACACAACGACGTAACTCAACCAGGCGACACAACAGCATAACACAACCAAGCGACACAACAACGATAACCAACCAGGCGACACAACAACGGAACACAACCAAGCGACAAAACGATGGGACTCAACCAAGAGACATAACGGCCGGACACAACAAAACGACACGACGATGGGTCTCAACCAAGAGACACAACGACAGAACTCAACTAAGAGAAACAACAACACAACGACTGAACTCAACCAAATGACAAAACGACGGAAAACAACCAAGCGACACAAAGGCTAAACACAACGAAGAGACACAACGAGAGAAGTCAACCAGGCGTCACAACAACGGGATACATCCACGCGACACAATGACGGAACACAACCAAGCGAAACAACGACGGAACTCAACCAAGCAAAACAACGACGGAATACAACCAAGCAACACAACGACGGAAGTCAACCAAGCGCCACACCAACCGAATACATCCAAGCGTCACAACGACGGAACTCAACCAAGCGACACAACAATGGAACACAATCAGGCGACACAACGACGGAACACAGCCAAGGACACAAAGCCCGGACACATCCAAGCGAAACAACGACGGAACTCAACCAAGCGAAACAACGACGGAATACAACCAAGCAACACAACGACGGAAGTCAACCAAGCGCCACACCAACCGAATACATCCAAACGTCACAACGACGGAACTCAACCAAGCGACACAACAATGGAACACAATCAGGCGACACAACGACGGAATACAGCCAAGCGACACGACGACGGCCAGACACAATTATGCGACATAACGTTTCATGAACCTAGCTTGTGCACATGTTGAGTTATCGAAGGATCAAGGCTTTCACTGACAGACGGACGGACGGTCCACTATGACTTCAGATTGTTTTTACAATGCTCACTTTCTTCGTTGAATTTTACAACATCATTATCATACACGAAATAAAGTTGCAGAATGATTATTTCTATGTGCTCAATTACCATAACTTTTGTTCCAATATCATCATGTCGCAGTGATGTAATTTATGTGATATCCGCCTTTCGACCGGAAGATCGTGAGTTTGATTCCTACTCCGGCAGCCTTCGAATTATCTTACTTAAAACTCAACGAGTAGTGGTTCTTCCCAGGAAACGGACTTGAAAGTGTCTCAAAATTCATTTGAATTTCGACACTCGATCTTTAATATCTAAATGTAATTTTAAACTAAACTTGACAGTCCATAATGACATTAAATTTTGTTTGTACAATGCTGACTTTCTTTGTAAATGTTTTTTCCAATTAAAATCAGCATAGGAGAAAAAAGCAGAGTAACTCTTGTTGTTGTACAAATACTTGTGTTGCCAAAGCAACCACAATTTAGTAAGACGTAGAAGGAAAACAATGTGTATTATCACCTCATTGCTCACTCATTAAACACATCAAGTTATTGCAGGATCTACATTTTCTCGGATAAAGAGACAGTTATTACTTCTGGGGCCATATTCCAGAGAAACACCTTAAGTAGAATCCTATCCTTATATCACCATTTTTCATTAATTCCACGAAATTGGCTTAGTATGTATTAATTTTCAATTTATTATAAATTATTGTTTACACAACTGTAAAGGAACTCATAAATTAAAAATGCTGTATATAAAACAAGAGCTGTTTGTGAAAAAAGTAATGCCCCCTCTAGGTTAAAATGGCTAAGAAGGCTAATTTAGATAATCAAGGGCCATAACTCCACAGATACTTCGACGATTTGGTTAATTATCTAACTTTACGGAGATAATACGCCTACAAAGATTTTAACGAAGTTTGGTGAAGATCGGCTATGAACTGTCGGATTTAGAGAATATAAACGGCTAAAAAGGCAAATTTTAGATCATTCAATGACCATAACTCCGCAATTCCAGGGCCGATTTGGCTGATTATTGAACTTGATCAGATATTATTATAACAAACATTTTCATGAAGTTTGGTTAAGATCGGATGAAAGCTGTTGGACTTAGAAAGCCAAAACGACTAAAAAGGCCAATCTCAGATAATTCAAGGACAATAACTAAAAAATGTCTGTGGCAATTTGGCCGATAATTGAACATGACCTACCGTAGACCGTATATATCATAATTAGGGATGTCAACGAATAATCGAATATTCGAATATTCGAATATTAAATACCGAAAGACAGACCGACAGACTTTAGCAAGCCATCTTCGAAGGATGGGGGGGGGGGGGGTCATAATAATAGCTTTCAAAAATTGGAACTAAATATTTTAAAGTAACCTTAAAATGTTTCTGGAATAGGGCTACATATTCCCTTTATAAAATGTTGCTAAGACAAGTATGTCTCATGATCTGTACAATAGTATCGGATTGGTAATAAATTAAAATTATTATTATCATTACGGTATTTTTATTATTATTATTATTATTATTATTACCGATGATGATACTAAGAAATTTTTAAACTAATATTCTAACACGATACTCGTTAATTTTTCTATAGAAAAAGAACAAAATTATCGTTAATAAACTACCAAATTAACAACGCAAAGAGAAGTCCCGATTCTGAGCGGAGTATAGTAAAAAGTAGTTCCAATTACAATTGCAAAAATATATGTCAAATAATATTAAAATCGAAATAATTTTCGCATTATCTTTGTTTATTGGATAATAAACAACTCTTTATCGTTCTGATGCGTGCATATTAAACAAAAACTAGCTAACGCCCTCGTGGTTTAATTCCTACGCATCAGAACTCCAAATCGTTGTTAACTGGCCGATAAACAACGATAAATCGAAAAGTATTTCTTTAATCGTTCAGAACGTGTAATAGGGTTGTCGTGCAACATCACGATATCCTCGTGCACAGTGTACATGTACAGTCATGAAAGTTGCCCGCTCGATCGATTACAGCAAAGCTCGAGGAAATCGTGAAATTCGCGTGTCATACAGAAAAGCTATTTTTAGCTTCCGGCAGTTTCTGGTTTAAAATATGATGTCTACAAAAGACATATGGGGTCGTATTCCAGAAACATCTTAAGTTTACCTTATAGTATTGTCACTTAAGTTTTGATTTTTTTAAGTACTTAAAAAACTACATGAAATCAAATTAAAGCGAAGTTAATAGTAATAAATAATTAGTACGAAAGTAGTGAATTCTAAGCAAGATTTCATGCACATACGGAATAAAATGCTAAAGACAAATGATGATCTTTAGGCTTAGAATAAGATTTACTTAAGGTGTTTCTGAAATATGTACCATGAGGTCATATTTATATAGATTCCTAAGTAAAAATAAGCAAAAATACCAATATGAGTTTGAAACACTATGCTTCGGAACATGTGCATGCTGACAAATACATTAATAACAAAAGCTGTTTGTAAAGAAGTTATGCACCTCTAGGTTAAAATAGCTAAAACGGCTTAATTTAGATAATCAAGGGCCATAACTCCACAGTAATTGGGACGATTTGGTTGATTATCAAACTTAACAGAGATAATACGCCCACAAAGATTTTCACCAAGTTTGATGAAGATCGGCTATGAACTGTTGGACATAGATACAGAAACGGCTTAAAAGGCCAGTTTTATATACCGGTAATTTAAGGGCAATAACTCCACATTTCCTGTGACAATTCGGCTGATTATGGAACTTGACCTAGATATTATTATTACAAACATTGTCATGAAGTTTGGTGAAGATTGGATAAAAAAAAATTGTTGAACTCAGAGAGCGGACACGGCGAAAAAGCCTAATTTTATATATTCAAGGGCCATAACTCCACAATTCCTGGGGCGATTTGGCTGATTATCACACTTGGCCTAGATATTATTATTACAAACATATTCATGAAGTTTAGTGAAGATCGGATGAAAACTGTTGGACTTAGAGAGCGGAAACAGCTAAAAAGCCAATTTTAGATAATTCATCGGCCATAACTCCACAATTGCTGATTATAGAACTAGACCTAGATATTATGCCCATAAACATTTTCTTGAAGTTTGATGAAGATCAGATGAAAACTGTTGAACTTAGAGAGCGGAAACGAAGTTGTCTACCGACCCACCGACATTAACTTTTTGTGACAAAATCTTCAAACAACGCATTTCTTTGTCAGAAAATCCAGAGGTAACATTTTAGAATAATGGGATTTTTCTGAATTTGCGACTACGACTTGTCATAAATACCAGGCTTATTTGAGTACCAGATTTTAGTATAAAGTTGTCACAGGGTGAATTTTAAGGCGCAATTCGGTTTGAGCGACAAATAAACACAAGTGGATTGTAGATATATTTTAGGGTAAATATAAAAACAAACACAATAATTTGATAATAATGTACATTTATTAACTTTACTTAAAATTCACCCTGTGACAAAGTGTTCCGATAGATTTCCGTAAGTTTGATGATTGTGCTATTACATGTATTATTATAGCTTTAAGTTTATGTTACCACTGTATTTTATACATTGTACTTCGTTCGCATACATTTCCTCAAACGAGCTACTTCACAATCCCGTACTTAATAAAGACTATTCTTGAAATTGTTCTATTATAATAACGCTGTTAATATGAGTAACACTTGGTACCTACCGGTATGCAAATTTAAGCATTCTTTATTCCGGCTAAATGACATTAGTACTCGGCATATTTGCAAACGCATAATTTTTTTCCAGATACGAAGTCTATTCTTTACTTTTTTTAGTCCAATATTGGGTTCTTGAATACGGGCCAGATCGCTTCCAACACTCATTTTAACTCGGAAAAGCTGTGGCCTCTTAACTGCAAATTAACATCGCACACGTTGTGTTGCTATTGTTTGATTAAGAAATAATTTTTAATTTATCGTTTTTATCGGTCAATAAACAACAATTTGGAGTTCTGATGCAACAAAGAGTTGTTTATTGACCGATAAACCACGATAATGTGAAAATTATTCCGATTCTTACATGATTGAAGATATATTTTTGCAATTGTAATTGGAACTACTTTTTACTATGCACCGCTCAGTATCGGGATTACTTTTTGATTAGTTATTGGGTAGTTTAACAACAATAATTTTGTTCTTATCTATAGAATAATTAGCAAGTATCATTTTATAATTTTTACACAAGCTGGTATGTGTACATGATCATACGTGTCTACGTTTTCAGATGGATTAAAATGATGAAGACTATAATACGTCTTATGAAATAAGTTAAATGTCGTAACATTGTACAAAATAAGCACTTGCTGAAAACTCAGAACATTTAAACGAGCAAGCCGCCAACAGATGGATGTAAATGCCTGGAATTAACTGTTATAAAAGCACGTGTCAGTAATTAACAACAATCACAAATTCAATAAAATATGGATTATATTTAAATTTGTTCCAAATTAGATTTAAATCTAGTTTATTACTGTCACTGTATACAATTTCAACCCTTTTAATATAAAACAAATCAGCTTGCATTTGTAGTTACTTCAATCAAATACATAAATAAAACCTCAAATAAATCAGGCAAGTACAGTTTAAGTGTTCACGGTCTTTGTCCAATTGCAAGTCCTCCAACAGGTTATTGAATATTGAAAAAATAGTTTACTAATAAAATGTAAATTTAAAATGTAATTTAAAGAGACTTGTTCACAGATTTTTCGCAATTTAAGTAAATGTCATTAAATGTCTTAACTGCAAAAAAAACAGCAGCATCTGGAGATATCTAAAACAAATATTATATAAAGAACAAGCGCTGTCAGAGGTCAGCGCGCTCAACTATTCGAAGTATTTCAGTTGTACATATTTTTGAAAGTGGAAGGGACGTACATTTGTTGAATAACAAAGCTGAGTTATAGCATTTATTACATCAATTTATTCCATGTTTCGAGTGAACACCTTATGTACTTTAGAAATTATAAGACTTTGGAACAAACACTTTAAATCTGCTGCGTCACAGATTGGAAAATTGACAAAAATGGAAAATAAAATGTTTCAAATCTAGAAAAACAAGATATTATTTAATAGAACTGACTAAAATAACATTGTTGACACATTAACAAAAGTTCCCAACACCTTGGTTTAATCATTACAACGCATTCTTTCAATCCGATTTCAAAAGCGTTCGAGACGCTTTTTAACTATTTATAACTCGTAGGTTGTTATTGTGAAATTATCACGTGATCCAAACAGCCAATTAATTTCGCTTCCGGAGTCCCATTGTTTACAAAACATAAGTCCGAAATTACAAGTAGCGCTCCGTGCAAATGACTTTAGAGGCGCGGTTAGAGCATCCGCCTCTCACCCCGAGGACCCGGGTCCAATGCCCGCAAGTGCTCATAATTATTTATGTTCATTTCAATGCTGTTAGAAGTAATCTTTGTGTGCACGATATCTTTCAAATATTTTTGGTGAAATAAAGAGATATATCAATAAACGTAAATAAAAAAAAAATAAATACAATACTATATTATCTCTCGTTTTAATCAGCTATTGGAATCGCATCTGGCGTGTTAATAAACAGTCCGAAATTACCATTACTCAGTCGCACACACCGACTAGTCCTAGTCTATTTTTAGACGGGCTTTCTCAAAAGAGTCGTCTGCTATCATTTGCATTGTTATTATACTATTAAGCGGTGCTTCATTGACTGTATTTGATGACTATCATATTATTTACAAACAACTTTTATGGCCTCCTTCATATCTGTCTTATCATCTGTGAAGTAGCAGCTTTGACCTGAAAATCTATATAAAAAGTGGGCAAACCTCTACCAAAAAACAACAAAGTGTTAAAGAGATTATAGCAAATGATGCTGGAGTTAATTAAAAAGATGTATTCAAAGTTTCAAATAAATACCTTATGTTGTTTAGAAATTATAAGACTTTTGAATAAAAACTTTACACTGAAAATCTATGTGAAAAGGGGGTTAATTCTGTCAAAATACAAAACAGGGTTATATGGATTGTGGCATCGGATGACGTAGTTGATGACAAAGGTATTTGCCAAGTTTCAATTTAATAACCTATCAAATTTTGAAGTTATAAAACTTTTGAATAGAAACTTAAATGTAAAAAAGCTGTGTGCAAAAGGGACATTACTATGCCAAAATACAAAACAGAGTTATAGGGAATGTTGCACCTGATGCTTGAGTTGATGGTTAAGGTATTCCATGTTTGAAGAGAATAGCCTATGAAGTTTTGAATTTACAAGACATTTGAATAAAAACTAACCGAAAATATATGTGAAAAAGGGGCATAATTCTGTTAAAATACAAAACTTTGTTATGGGGAATGCTAATATTTGAATATTAACTTTGACCAGAAAATCTACGTGAACAATGGCATAACTCTGTCAGTATACAAAACTGAGTTATGGGAGTTGATGCTGGAGTTGATGACAAAGTTATATTCCAAGTTTCAAGTGAATAACTTATGTATTTTTGAAGTAACAAGACTTCTGAATAAAAACTTTTACCAAGATCAGACGCCGACGCCGACACCGACGCTGGGGGTAGTAGGAAAGCTCACCTATTCTTCGAATAGTCGAACTAAAAACAGGTAAATTAAAAAAAATGCCATCGCCGGGATTCGAACCCGGGACCTTTGAGTTCAAAAATCTCGTGCGCTAACCACTCGGCCATTCGGACTTATACATTTTGCTTGTAAGTGATACGCGTGTTTTCCAAAATACCGACGAAATGCGTTACAAACGCTTTATTATTTTATCCATTTGAATTCATGATTATCCATAAACGAAACGAAATTTCCAAGATATTTCTTAGTCATGAGTGTTATTTCGCTTGATTGTATACGATGTATAATTTCTTTTTGAAATATATGACAAACATTTTGAAAATTGTCAATTTGCCAATCCGTGAACAGGTCCCTTTAAGCTGACATTATTATCCCATTTACTTCAATATAGGGGAAGCCACTGCTGCCTGGAGTTTGCACAGGAGTACATTACAGTTGTCTCCCTTGCAATGGACAGAATCCGTTTGTTCACTAGTTAATTTTCATGTTTGCTCGAAATTTATATGCATTCTGTTTCGGTTGCGAATACAATAATCATAAATGAATCGGTTTATAATATTTTAACTTTTATTCTATCATATTTTCTAATGAGCATTGCTAAACCGCCCAACAGACTTGGGGAAACACTAGCGCTCCAACATACTGGAGAAAGCCTAGCGCTCCAACAGACTGGAGAAAGACTAGCGCTCCAACAGACTTCGATACAGACTAGCGCCCCAACAGACTTGGGGAAACACTAGCGCTCCAACATACTGGAGAAAGACTAGCGCCAACAGACTTCGATACAGACTAGCGCTCCAACATACTGGAGAAAGACTAGCGCCAACAGACTTCGATAAAGACTAGCGCTCCAACAGACTTCGATAAAGACTAGCGCTCCAACATCCTGGAGAAAGACTAGCGCTCCAACAGACTTGGATAAAGACTAGCGCTCCAACACACTGAGACTACGACTAGCACTCCACACTTAGAGGAAGACTATCACTCCAACAGACTTGGAGAAAGACAAGTGCTCCAACAGAATTGGAAAAAGACAAGCGCTCCAACAGACTTGGAGAAAGACTAGTGCTCCAACACTTAGAGAAGACTAGCGCTCCGACAGATTTGGAGAAAGACTAGCGCTCCAACTGACTTGAAGAAAGACTAGCGCTCCAACAGACTTGGAGAAAGACTAGCGCTCCAACAGACCTGCAGAAAGACTAGCGCTCCAACAGACTTGGAGAAAGACTAGCGCTTCAACTGACTTGAAGAAAGACTAGCGCTCCATCAGGCTTAGAGAAGACTAGCGCTCCAACAGACCTGCAGAAAGACTAGCGCTCCAACAGACTTGGAGATGACTAGCGCTCCAACAGACTTGGAAAAGACTAGCGCTCCAACAGACTTGGAGAAAGACTAGCACTCCAACAGACTTGGAGAAAGACTAGCGCTCCAACAGACTTTGAGAAGACTAGCACTCCAACAGACTTGGAGAAAGACTATCGCTCCAACATACTTGGAGAAAGACTAGCGCTCCAAAGACTAGCGCTCCAACAGACTAGGAGAAAGACTAGCGCTCCAACAGACTTGGAGAATAACAATCGCTCCAACAGACTTGGAGAAAGACTATCGCTCCAACATACTTGGAGAAAGACTAGCGCTCCAAAGACTAGCGCTCCAACAGACTAGGAGAAAGACTAGCGCTCCAACAGACTTGGAGAATAACAATCGCTCCAACAGACTTGGAGAAAGACCAGCGCTCCACACTCATTTTGTGGAAAGACACATACATACTTTGTGCAAGACCATCGCTCTAACACACTTAATTTATCCAAGACTAGCATTCCAACACACTTATTTTATACAAGACCAGCGATCTAACACACTTATTTTATCAAGACCAGCGCTCCAACTGACATATTTTATCCAAGACCAGCGCTCTTACACACTTATTTTATCCACGACCAGCGCTCTAACACACTTATTTTAACCAAGACTAGCGTCCAACACACTTCTTTTATCCAATACTAGCACTCTAACACACTTATTTTATCCAAAATCAGCGCTCTAACACACTTATTTTATCCAAGACCAGCGCTCTAACACACTTATTTTATCCAAAACCAGCGCTCTAACACACTTATTTTGCCAAGACCAGCGCTCTAACAAACTTATTTTATCCAAGACCAGCGCTCTAACACACTTATTTTATCCAAGACCAGCGCTCGAACACACTTATTTTATCCAAGACCAGCGCTCTAACACACTTGTTTTATATTTACTGTCTGTAATTACAACACTAATGCATTTACATTGACATAAAATGTTGTCATAATAAACACTCTGTTAACGAGAATCGTTTTTACTACAAGTTGTAAATGTGAGTCGATTAGTTTGAAAAGTTAACCAGTATGTTATGCTCTGTAAACAACCGTCATTTTTGTATTTCTACATACATGTTGCTGTTAATCAGGATGCATCATGTCTTATATGGTATGTTTCTCGGTCAGTATACCGGAAGACATGTACCACAAATTAAACGCTTGGCACAAAACGCTGTGGCCGCAATGATTCCCAGGCGTGGTACAAAAAAACAACAAGCGCCGTTTATTTTCACCGTCGTTTTCGATTTGCGTAAACAAGCATCAAAAACAGATACATCAAAACTGAATACAGGTTGGTGTAACACATGGTTAAATATTTAAAGAAAATTGTAGTAAAAAGAACAATTTTTTTGAACAACTGTGAACAACCTTAGAGACTGCCAGTCGGGAGGTATCTCCTCGGTGTTTTAATAATATTAATATTAAGCGATATTTTCCGACAAACATGATAGATAAAAATATCGTTTTAAAAAAGCTTTTCGTGGACACAAATTTCATATTCAATTGTTTCTACAAGTATTACGGGAATTCAAATGTTCACTGGTAAACAATAAAATGCGATAAAGTCAAATCGTATGTTACATGCGTGCAGAATCTTCAATATTACGGTCATGAAACTGTTTTCATTTTATCAACGTGTTGGCTGTAAACCACCTGACGAATACTACAAAAATGTAGTTGTCATTTGTGTTTTCAAAATTCAGTAGCAGACCCCGATACAGGATTTTTAGTCAGAGGTGGCGTAATTAGTTCAGTACCTTCCTATATATTCATGTATAAACGATATATTTTGCATATCAATAACCAAATTAAATCGCGCGATATTATAAATTAGAAGAGATTCTACAGGTGTTCTAGGCTTCTGTGCAAATATTTTATAGTAAGAAAGCGGATAAGCTGATAGACTCATTTGATAGACTTGTGTCATTCTTCAATTCAGGAGAATGTGACAATGTCTAAGTAGTTGTAAGTTAATATTGTGCAATTTAAAAAAAATCGATTTATAAAATTAGACAATTTTACGGGAGACGTACGCCGCCTTATCCCCCGACCCCAGCCCCTCTAAATCTGCTGCTTGAGCTTTAACATAAATTTCCGACAAGCTATAGTCGTATGTAGATGACATATATATTACTGTGTCATGAAGAATCACGATTACTTACAATAATTGATGTTTTCAGTAATAGGTTACCTTCGTATCTTCCAATAATAAACATTCACTTAGAAGGATCCAGACGCTAATCCGGAACACCACTAACTGCTAATCATGTGTTCATTGGGCAATTTCCAAACTTCCTAGAAAATGTCATGTCATGGAAAACGTTTTGCGTGCAATTGCTGACAGACAGACGTCAAGTTGCTAACACACAGACAAACAACTAAACCAACGGTCAATTCATAAAAACATAAGTACCTTGGCGGTGGTTATTATTTCTTCGTCGGTGGTCAAAACCACGAAGCTGAGCACATGTAGCTACTCTTCACGTGCAATAAGTACACACATGATTACACGATGAAATGACACAGACTTATAAGAAGTAAATACTTCGTATAAAGAAGTCATAGACACTGTGCAGTATGGTACAATGAATTATTATAATTGCTTTCAGAGAAACTGTGAAGAATAGACAGAAAATCAACAAATTTTGTGAATTCAGAAACCGTCCGTCTGTGTTACGAAGCGCAGCCTTGCGTAATACTAATGATAAAGAACACTTTAATATATACTCATCAACAATATTAAAGGGTCAAGGGAGTTTGCACACAAACACGTTCGCATAGGACGTAAATATTTACCTAACGTGATGTTCACAGACGAATCTATATTTAATATGGATTTTCAGGATGGTCGTCGACGACCGTCTTGGCAAAGGAACGAAAGGTTTCAGAACTGCTGTTATCATTGTGTGGACAGTAACTGCTTGCGATAGTCGCACAGACTTGTATTTCATCCGGAACGGAGCCCTGATTGGGGTACGCTATTGGGACGACATTCTAGATCCTGTTGTACGATTATATGCCGAAGACTTAAATTACATGCTCGTTGAAGGGACGGAATTTCACGGCCGCACCGCACCAGGGTGGTTACTCGATTCCCGATAGAGCAGACAATTGAGTACATGGGCTGGCCTAGGAGGTCTCTCAACATGGACCCGATAGAACATGCCTGGGACATGCTTCAGTGCCTGATGTCTAGCCGCAATCGTCATCAAGAGACTCCAGCCTTGAAAACGCGTTGGTGAAGGAATGGAGGCCGATCCGTCGGGCAGAAATCATGAAGCTGATTTTGAGCTTTAACAACAGGTGTCGGGAGGTGACTCGAGCTAGAGGTGGACACACTTACTACTGAGTTTAAAACACCACGTGACAGAATTTGAAAAAGTTACTGATGACTTAATTCGTTACACCACCCAGATATGCGGAAAGGTATATTTTAGGGCGTAGTCGGGTTTTCCTGTTTATATTCTAATGAACTTTGCAAATAGTATGCAATATTGTTATTTTACATTGTAAACAAACAAAATTTGTTTATTAAAGTACCTTCATGCATATTTTGTTGAATATATATTTGACCCATTAATTATTTTGCTGATTATATTCGCGTTGAGACTGTTCTGCAATTCAATGATATCCTTGTGCACAGTGTACATGTACGGTCAGTGAAAGTTGCCTGCTCGCTCGATAACAGCAAAGCTCGAGGAACTCATGAAATTTGTGTGTCGTGCAGGAAATCTATTTTCGGTTTCTGGTTTTCTTCCGAGTCAAATATACTGTTTACGAAAGACACATGGGCCCATATTTATAAAGAATCTTAAGAAAATCTTAACTTAAAGTAAAAAAGTTGCGCTTGAAACACTATGCGTCGGAACATGGGCGTGCCAGATACTAAATTTTAATACTTTTATAATATATATTTATATTTATAATTGCAACTTTGGCCGTACTGTCGTTGCACAACAGATTTCCATCTAGCTTTATGTTTATGCTATTACATCTTTAGGTTTATGTTAAACGTTTACTTGTTTAAATAACAGATATTCGACTGTGATTTCATTCGCTTTGCGCTTTCTTAAAAATATACATTATAACATGCATGCCACCAGGGGTCGAACGGGTTTAATGCAGATATTCTCAAATGAAATTTAAGCACTTTTTTTTCAGCACTTTTCAACGAGAGAAGATACAAATTCAAGTACTGTTTTAGTTTGCCCATTTACATTTAGAAAGGTTGGGTTGTAAGTATTCCTACTATTTAAAGATTCAGTACTTATTTTAAAGAATATTTGAAACAACTTCGAATACTTAGCAGAAAACGGTCCTTGACAAATATTTTGCAGGCATATGAAACACTACGCTGGTGCCACAAAAGGTTTTCAGTGAATTCTCATTTCGCAGAATATTTTAAGCACTTTTGAAGCCAACATATGCATTTTTCAAGCATTTGATGTGTACTTAAGCATTTTAAGCATTCTCAGTCCATTCTCAGCACTTCTCAAGGATCAGATTGAAATTCAAGCACTTTCAGGATTCGTATGAACCCTGTTACATCCGTTATACGCTAGAGGGGACGGGCGCTATAGAGGGCCTTGTTCTGCTTTGTATCTCTAGAATGGCAAAGATGCAACTATCATATTGTTTATGCCAAAAAATGACAGCAAGTTTGTATTTGTATTATCTTTAATTTATTATAAAAGTGTTGGCAAAAATTAGTGTTTAAAGTGATTGCACGCGCGTAAGTCTAGTCATCCCCTGGCAGCGTACAGTATGAACAGACATGTACATAATGTGACAAAGTCCTATGTCAATAAATCACAGCATTCATAATTTCCAAAAAATATGGCCTATGTTCAAGTTCGTTCCAAATATGTTCTAAATGTAATGTATCACTGGCACTGTAACAAATTCTACTGTTTTATATAAAAGAAATAAACTACCATTTGTAGTCATAACATCAATAAAACCTCAAAAAATATTTTTCGGACAAGTTCAAAGAATTCGGCCCAGCAGAAGGTTTCATTGTCCTTCAACAGTTTTTTTTATAAAGAGTGGGTTATTATTGTATTACAAAAGTCAATGGGGAAGTACGTGGTATATTTCATAATCACAATGGCCTCACTTGCTTGTACGATCAGTTAACGTTTCGCGATGCGTGCTGCAGCACTACACGGTTTCAGACTTTTAATTTAAACGAATCATGGTTTTTATATAAATTATATGGAAATTTCAACATAAGAGTTGGTTGTTTCTTTGTCGTTTTCATCGAAAAAATCGTAGCATAGATTTCTGAGCATGTTATTTTATTTTCGTAAAAGTATTCGTTACGCCACTCGCTGCCAAAACAATAAAAATGCGTACCATATGGACGATTTGAAAAAGAATATTCAATCCACTACAATTGTATGTAGTACAGGCTATCCATTATTATAACCAAAGCGAAACAGCTGCTGTCAGAAATTTGAAAAAAAATATAACAGAGTTGTCTCCCGCGACCGGATTTATTGTTAGTAAATTTTCATAAATCTTTAAATGTGCAGTCTCACATGTTTTGGCTGTGCGAAATAATTGCCCTAACTGACCCTTTTCCTGTTGTACAATACATTTGGTGTCCATATTGCAAGGTTTGAAATGCACATTGTTTGTTTGCTACCTTGTAGACATACGGTACCCTAGTAGCTTGTTGCACAAAAAGGCATAATACATATCAAAACAAGAGCTGTCAAGGGACAGCGCGCTCGACTATTTGAAGTATTTCAGTTGGTACATATTTTGGATAGTGAACGGGGCATAAATTTGTTGTTTTTTTTTTTTGTATTTTTAAGTTAAGCCTCGTATAGTTTATACATTTTTGAAACAAAAACGTTAACCACAAAGTCTATGTAAAAAGTGGACTAACTCTGTCAAAATACATAGCAGAGTTATGGGTAATGTTGCCCCTGATAATAGAGTTGATGACAAAGGTTATTTCCAAGTTTCAAGTGAATAACTTATATAGTTTTGAAGTAACAAAACTTTTGAATAGAAACTTTAACCATAAAATCTATGTGAAAAAGGGGCATAAATCTGTCAAAATACAAAACATAGTTATTGGTAATGTTGCCCCTGATACTAGAGTTGATGACAAAAGTTAGTGCCAAGTTTCAAGTGAATAACTTATGTAGTTGTGAAATTACCAAACTTTTTAATATAAACTTTAAAAGAAAATCTAATTGAAAAGAGGACATAACTCTGTCAAAATACAAAATAGAGTTATGGGTAATCTTACCCCTGGTACTAGAGTTGATAATAAAGGTTAGTTCCAAGTTTCAAGTAAATAACGTATGTAGTTTTTGAAGTAACACAACTTTTGAATATAAACTTTACACAGAAAATCTATGTGAAAAGGGACATAACTATATCAAAATACAAAATAGAGTTATCGGGAATATTCACCCTGATACTGGAGTTGATGGCAAAGGCATATTCCAAGTTTCAAGTGAATAGCTTTTGTAGTATTGAAGTTACAAAACTTTTGAATATTTACTTTAACCATAACATCTATGTGAACAAGGGACATAACTCTGTCAAATACAAAACCTAGTTATGGGTAATGTTGCCCCTGATAATAGAGTTGATGACAAATGATTATTTCCAAGTTTCAAGCTAATAACTTATGTAGTTTTGAAGTAACAAAACTTTTGAATAGAAACTTTAACCATACAATCTATGTGAAAAGGGGCATAACTCTGTTAAAATACAAAACATAGTTATTGATAATGTTGCCCCTGATACTAGAGTTGATGACAAAGGTTAGTGCCAAGTTTCAAGTGAATAACTTATGTAGTTTTGAAGTTACCAAACTTTTGAATATAAACTTTAAAATAAAATCTAAGTGAAAAGGGGACATAACTCTTTCAAAATACAAAATAGAGTTATGGGTAATGTTGCCCCTGGTACTAGAGTTGATGATAAAGGTTAGTTCCAAGTTTCAAGTAAATAACTTATGTAGTTTTGAAGTAACAACTTTTGAATATAAACTTTAAACAGAAAATTTATGTGAAAAAGGGACATAACTCAATCAAAATACAAAATAGAGTTTTCGGGAATGTTCACCCTGATACTGGAGTTGATGACAAAGGTACATTCCAAGTTTCAAGTAAATAGCTTTTGTAGTATTGAAGATACAAAACTTTTGAATATTAACTTTAACCAGAAAACCTATGTGAAAAAGGGGCATAACTCTGTCAAATACAAAACAAAGTTATGAGAAATGTTGCCCTTGATACTGGAGTTGATGACAAAGGTAAGTTCCAAGTTTCAAGTGAATAACTTATACAGTTTTGAAGTTACCAAACGTTTGAATATAAACTTTAACCAGAAAATCTGTGTGAAAAATGGGCATAAGTTAACTCTGTAAAAATACAAAACAGAGTTATACGGAATGTTGCCCTTGATACTGGAGTTGATGACAAAGGTTAGTTACAAGTTTCAAGTGAATAACTTATGTAGTTTTGAAGTTACAAAACTTTTGAATATAAACTTTAACCAAATTCAGACGTGGACGCCGATGCCGGGGGTAGTAGGAAAGCCCACATATTCTATGAATAGTCGAGCTAATAAGTATATTTTGCAACCAAAACAGCATAAAAGACAAAATGTTTTGATATGATCAACAAATTATCGTTAATTCTAATTGAAATGTTTTCCAGCCGCAAACTATGATACTGTGCCTTTAAGTTAGACATTAGTTCGGTCTACATTGGGAAATGACATTTTTGATATTTCTACATACAAAACATAATGTAACGAGTTGTTTTATTCGAAAACGCTTATCATGCGAAAGCAATCATGTACATGCAACAAGTTTACTTCACTGGAAAATATTCATACATAAATTAATGTTTTATTTTCAGATTCTGCATTTATAAAACATAAAGATATCAAGCTGCAACACTTTCTGTGGCATGTAACAACAACAGCAACGAGTGTAGGTGCGAGTCTACTCACGTACGGAAAATCAACCAAATCTGTCGATGTTGAATACAGCAACAACATCAACAACAACAGAATTGAACAGAACGTTAACGAAATACATTTAAACAAATCTGAAAAGTACATGTACGATAATAATGTATTAAAAGCAGGTAGGCGACTACAAACTTTTCATTAATGGTATTGTTGTTATTATTGTTATTTGTTTACTCAGTGAGAAGTCAACGATAACTTCTCAGTAACGGAAAAATGCCGAATGCAGTCGCTAATTAGACTTCGGGCAATTTGAAGTAAGCCTGGTCTTTGTCCGAATGGGCAAACTCTTCAAATTGTCCTCCACATTGTTTCCACTTGATTCAAGGATCATACGATGTCGCTCGATGCATGTTTACGATTTGGGACATGTACCATAGTTTTATTTTCAACTACATTTTTTCTTATACATCTAAGAAATTGTCTAGGAAATTTCCTATTAAAAAATCCATGGACAAAATCTACACGTTTTCAGAAAAAAATTACTTAATTGGCATTACAATATTTACTTCCCAAACCATATACATAAGAACCAAGCGGAATTAAATGCTACAAGAACGTTCGCTAAGTACCGGAATCTTGTTGGCGCCTCGCATGAGTGCTAGGGCTGTGTATCGGTTACCAATACATATTGGTTATCGATACTTTCGGACCAATATTTATATCGGATCTAACGTCCTGGTATCGATCAAAATATCGGTCAACACTAAAATACTATTAGAATATAATAAAATAATGTAAAAACTTTTTTTTTTCTTCATATTTCCCGCACATTTCAACTGTTTAGTATACTTCTACTTAGTTATCAGTGTTTATTATATCCTTTCACATTACTGACATTGGCGCGTGGTACTCCCCAACTTGATTTATAGTGTTCCAAAAGTTTGTCCTTTTTGAATCATTTTGAGAATATCTAATTACTTGTATATTAAACATCTTATTATGCTGCTGAACGATAAACATTACCTTTTACTTTATTAAAATATATTTAAAGCAAATATTTTAGTAAATGCTTTATTAATACAAATATCGTATTGATAATTCTGATCGATACAGAGCCCTAGACGTCTATATGTCATGAGTCTTATGTCACACAGGAAGCATATAGAAGGAGCATGTATTATAATTGTATTCTTACAAACGCCTGCATGACGTCGCTGAGTGTAACTGACTATTGCTTGGACAACGACAAATCATGAAAGTAATCGCTACTCAGTGTAAAAATAACTGGTCGCTGAGTCAAAAAAATGAGGCATTTGCTCCTGTCTAGTCTGACATATTCCAGAAATAGGTAGTGAATCATTCTAAAAATAGCATAGTAGCAGAAGCTAAAACAGCTGCATAGCAATTTTGATGCTGAATGGTCTATTTTAAACATTCGTATTCTTTAAAATATTTCGGCCTTTTAAATAAACGTTTTTTGTATTAACTAATCCAGTTTTTTGCCTAAATTAAAACGCTCGTTTGTAACTCTGACTTAACTAGGTTCACTGAACACTCATTTGACAGATCTACAAATAATTTGCTTTATTCATAGACATATGTATTTTCAGCGCCCTTTGATGTTTATAGGGACTACGAACAAATTGATTTTCTATGGCACTATGAATGATACAATATGATAGAAATGAGCTATTTTAAGACATGTACATTAAATAAATAATACATAATATTATACACAATGATATATTTGGTAAAAACAAATAAGCAAAAAGGTTTGCAAAAAAAAACCCAGTGGGTATCGAACTCACGACTTGGGAGCCATACTCGGAAATGACGGTAGACAGCGCTCTAACCAACTGCGTTATTCTGATGCATCATGTGTAAACTAAGGGTATCCTAAATGCTCACAATTCTGACGTCAAAATGTAAACACGAAAAGGGCCAAACAAACACGATCCTTATTATAAATTCATTTATGATCTCAGAGGGTGTACAATATTTTACCTTTATAGATAACCTATTTTAACCGTTATTATATGCCAGTATTAATATCTGAATTTCAATTTTTTTTAAAGAAATTTCCCCCTTAATGCCCTCTTCGATGACATAGTCTCTTTAACATCAATGTTTTTCTTGTACACACTGTGCAAGCGGTCAGCTCGAGTAAATCTTGGGAAAGCAACTGCTGTAATAAGTTTACCCAGCCTCCGCGCAGAGATTTAACTGGTTCTGAGCATAGCTCGATTTTAAATCCCTGCCAGCATGAAGTTCCACACAATCTGACCACACAAGCGATTTCCCAAACATCCCAAAAGTGCAACCTTTAACAGCATCATTCAATGACTAATCGAGAAAACCTACTTTGAACAAAACAATATCAGCATCATCATTATCATCATCATCATCATCATCATCATGGTCGTTATCATCATCATATCAGCATCATCATCATCATCATCATCATCGTGTTCAGCATCATCAACATCATCATGTTCATCATCATCATCATTATCATTATCATCATCATTATCATCATCATCATCTTTTTCCTTCATTTTATTTAATAGTACATAGATCTAATTGACTTATGTTCTCTCAATGCGCTAAAGAGGCACTGACCTGCCACATATATACAACGATTGCTTTATGCCTTGTGCGTCGCTGCATAAACTAAATCGTTCACGGTATGCGTTGAAAATTTCCGAATACAGGCATGCGCTCACGTTTTACGTCGACGAACATATGCGGCGCTACAGGGTGTTTCATCGACAGCCGACGACAGCAGCATCTATTCGTGATAAATTCCTTGCTACCGGAAGTGTAACAGACCACTGCCAAATTCACGGGAAACAGAGGGTCACATTCAAATTCTTAATTTGAAAATGAATCAAAACTAGAATTTGTGTTTAATATAACATTGTGCTTTTGGAATATTTGCATGATCAATTGATATTGTATTATGCTTTCCGTGTCTTCAAACATTAATGCGTGTCTTTGTCAGAAAATAGATAACATTTCAGAATTTAAATACTTTTCTTAATTTTTGACTAAGATTCTATATAAAAACCATCCCAGACGTCTTGAGCATGAGAGAGGCCAGCGTGGAGCTGAGACCGTTATATTTTGGGGACGTATGTCCCTGATTCTTACTACAACGCTCTGTATGCCGGACAAAACCAAAACACAAAATGCTACAGAGCAACAGAGTCCTTGCAAAACCCGAAGTCGACCGCCGCCATCCGTCCACACAGTTTTTTTTTTTGTTAATTCCATTTTCCAAACAGTTATAGCTATGATCAGTGTTACAGGATGTCAAACCTGTTATTGGTTTGCGACCTGGGCCAGTATTCACCAACCCACTCTTAGACTTCTGAATAAAGGATAGACTTAGACTCTATAAATAATACGTGTGCGTTTGGAACTGTCCCAGATACCAATGTTCCAATGTTGCTTATGTCATTAATAAATCGTTATAAATAAGGACTGGTAAATTAGCATCGGTGAATATCAAGAAATATTCAAAGTACAGCCTTTTTAGAAAGAACAATTTTAAGAATATCCTTTATTCTTAAGTCTAAGAGTCGGTTGGTGAATACGAGCCCTGTGCTAATAAAATAAAGCACTGTTATTGGTTGCATTTTCTATTGTTAAAGTAACTGATCTCTTAATTAATCTGTGATCATTACATGTATAATCCACTACACTGATCAAAAGAATACAGTGCCCACGTACACGAAGAATGTGAACAAATGCTGTTGCCCTGAATATACTGAAACTGAAAAACTTGAAATAATAGTTTTAGCGACACTGTTAAAAGAACATAATTCTTAGTTTAGCGTTTTTGAAACATGGAAACTGTATACTCATGAGCAGTGCTAAATATGCCAAATTAAAAATGTCGCAGTGGTGGGATGGATATGGTGTCCGCCTTTCGATCGTGAGGTTATGAGTTCGATCCGGATTGGGGTAGCGTTTGAATGATCTTTCTCAAGACACCAAGTACTGGTTCTACCCAGGGAATTGACTCGAAAGTGTAAATTACCTCGCTAATACGAAATAAAGACCAGATATTTGAGAATATAGCCCTGATGTATCGTCAAACTTATCTATTTCGATTTGAATCAATATAGCAATTCCTCCGACGGCAACTCGATCGTCAAATTTTGACACATTTATACACAATGATTCAACAATCGTGCATATAATCACGTAAACATATATTCCTTGGTACGGAAATTTTGTAAAACAACAAACTAAAAAAATAAATGACAAAGGAGCATTTCTTATAATACAGCTTCTATATTATTATTTTTGACGAATCGTGCAAACTGTACACGACTTTCACATAACATAGTATACGCTTTCGTCATAGTAGTAGTAATTCACATACGGACAGAATTTAATTGCACAAGTAGACCAGAATCACTCTTCAAATAAGCTTCAAAATGCAGGCACGAAATCAGCAAGAACGTCTTCGGCAATGCTTTTCAATGTCTAAAGAATAATTGAACACATCAAACCAACTGGGCCCCTATTCACCAACCTATTATTAGACTTAAGACTAATATTAAAGAATATTCTTGAACCGTTATGTTCTAAGAGCATACATAAATTTCAATCTGACTTGGTATTCAGGCAATCTAATTACAACATTCTTTATTTAGAGCGAGTTGTTAAAGATATAAGCAACATTGGTACCAAGAATATTTGCAAACGCAGAAGTATATTTTCTTGATTTAAAGTCGGTTCTTTATTCTGACGTCTAAGAATAAATCGGTGAATACGGGCCCTGGGCAACAAACTCTTCTCCCTCGGACAGTCCGATACGAAACCACGTATCTTAGATCATGTAGCTAGTACTTTTTCGCGTGCAATAAGTACACACATGATAACGCGATGAAATAATACAAGATAATAACCCAATACTTTAGATCTTAACACAAGACAGGAAAAGATAATATGCAATATGGTACAATATTAATGCATGTATGCATCAATATAAATCTACAAATAGTGAAGAATCGATACAAAAAAATCAATTAAATTTATGAATTTGTAATGGACCCGTGCGTGTGTGTTGCGATGCGTAGCCTTGCGTAATTCAAATGATAGAGGATACTCTAATTCTACAATAAAAGTTAATATTGCTTGTCAATTGACTATCTCTACATTTCTACATGAAGCGCTTACTTATCTAGATAGACTGGATACCGAGTGTTAATGACAAACCATAACGAGCCATTTTATTTTAAAAAAAAATCCATTTATCGTTGTTTATCGGCCAATAAACAACGAATTGGAGTTCTGATGCGTAGGAATTAATCCAGAACAGCGTTCGTCCGAGTTATTTAATAGCCACGCATCCGAACGACAAAGAGTTGTTTATTGACCGATAAACAACGATAATGCGAAAATTATTTCGATTATAACATAATTTGATTTATATTCCTGCAGTTATAATTTGAACTACTTTGTACAATGCACCGCTTAGAATCTGGACTAATCTGGATTTTTGCGTTGTTTATTGGGAAGTTTAAAAACGATAATTGTGTTTTTTATATATAGAAAAATAAGCGAGTATCATGTTAGAATATTTAAAAACAATCAATTGCATGACGCATACACCTATCATATATCTGTCCATCATTTCAAAAAGCACTGGCGTTTCAACGACAGAACGCTGCAGACACCTGTGACGTAGACGTCCGAAATTCGGACTAACATTTACACCGAGACACCGTGCATTGCGGTGGTTCTGGACACGACGTCATTCTCGACCTTCACTAGCGTTGTCTTCGCCGAGGACATCCAAAATCACTGTAACCGGAAATTACCACAGAGCGCGCGTGTACCGGTGTACAGGTGAACGGTTTCCCGGATGTCGTGTGTACGATCGTCTGGGTAGGAAATCCAAACATTAATACAATCAAGCATGTCTGGGGTGAGTTGGGAAGGCGTGTTTTACCAATGTGACAACACAACAACTGGCAAGAACCAGAAGTAGATTGTCTGCAAGCACTGAACACCCTCACCCAGCGTTACATCCACAATATAATTTTGCATGTTTGTGAATGTTGCAAGTTTTCTTAATGACGACAGTGTCCGGAAAAGTAAAAGGGACATAATTGCGGTTCCTGTCTGGGGTGAGTTGGGAAGGCGTGATGGATCAATGCGACTCTAGAACAACTAGCAAGAACCGAAAAACAATCGTCTGTAAACAAGGAACACCCTCACACACAAACTCCTCGCAACAGCTACTTCCTCTTGCTTTTATCAGTAACCACTGCCGTCACAAGTAAAATCCTTGCTGATCTGGAAGGATTTCGTGTTGGTAACTTTTACTCATTTGATGCAACTCAGTGCTATTTTCTACATGATTGGACTTTTTGAATGTCGTTTACAGTGAATAATGAAAAACAACAACACAAAAACAACTATTTTAAACTATTAATAATAACTATTACATTTTAATAGATCATCATCACGTGGTTTGCTATGACGGCAGGGATTTGATTAGAGCTATGCTCGGAACTAGTCAAATATCTGCGCGGAGGTTGCCTCACACAGCGGTGTTTCCATAATTCGAAGAAGAATTGAAAACACTGAAAATTAAAATAGTAATAATTGTATTTCTGTGACTGTTGCAAGATTTATTCGGGACAACAGTATCTGGGTGATATTGGTACAGTTAATGGGACATAATTCCAATTTGGTAGCATGTATTAGTTTTTTTGTGTGTTTCTCTACATATTGAAACTCTCTACTCGTGAGTAGGCAGGGCGAAAGTTGCAATAATGTCCATAGGCTTGAGGAAACGTCAAATTTACTTACATACGAGTACAATCAAATATAGGTACTATTACTTGAAAATCGCGTATATTTCGACTTCAATCAAATTACGAATTCAGCAGATACATGTATATATCAAAATGTATACAAGTGCAAATATGACATTTTGATTCTCATTCGTCAACATTGACTACTTTAATATAAAACAATGTGCAAAACGGTATATTCCATTGTACAGACAATTTGACAGACAATTGACGCAATACATACTTATACGTACTTAGACGTCTATATATGTCAACTTAAGTATATAGGCCTATATATTACGGACAACATCATACTGCAAATGGTGAATTAGAAACACACAGCCGAATTTAGAAAGTATATGAAGAACGTTTGACAACTTTTTTCAACTGCCTTCTTTCATTTCGGGGAAGGCATTAGATAAAAATAAATGTACATAAAATGCGTCTTATTTCTCTCCGTAAATTAACATTTTATTTACGACAAATTTATTTATTTCGGTCAAAACTTAACTATTTATAAATGTGTTTTGTATCTATTTTTAAATCTTTGCAAATACATTTTGCGTAAATACACTGTAACGCCATTAAACTACAAATTTGTGAACTATTTTTAAATTAAGAATTAATTTTCGATTTATCGTTGTTTATCGGTCAATAAACAACGATTTGGAGTTTTGATGCGTTTGAATTTAACCACGAATGCGTTATCACCAGAACGACAAATATTTGTTATACACCGATAAACAACAAAAATGCGAAAATTATAACGATTCTAGCAAATATTTTTGCAATTGTAATGAGAAATACATTTTACTATAATATATCATATGCTCCGTTCAGAATCAGGACTACTTTTTGCGTTGTTTATTTGGTAGTTTAACAACGATAATTTTTTTCTTTGTCTATAGCAAAATTAGCCAGTATCATGTTAAAATAACTAATAAGTTTTTTATTCACTGTTTTATACTGTTTACGGCGCGCAAGTGGAAATATACAACTAAAACGTAACTTATCTTCGCTCACTTCAACTTCCCGAATACAGCGCCGCCGAGTTGCACAGTCCGCCTTCTTGATTGCAGTTTAATTCCGCCAGCCACAGAATGTTGATAAAAATGATGGAAATAATAAATAAATATTCACATATCGCCATAAGTTCAAACAGTCATTCGCATTTTGAGCATGTATTGCACAAATCTATACAATTAAATTGCACTATACGTTAAAATTCCAGATATACGAAATGTCCACATTTTACTGTCAGAATTACCCAACACCTATATATACACGGTCCAAAACACTTTCATTCTTACTAATGTTTGTGTGTTTATACAACACAAGGCGTAATAGAAACTAGTGTCCCGTTACTTTAACGATAGATAACTTGAGAAAACTCGTGCATTCCCATACGGAGATTTGGAACAATGTACCAGTAGTGTGCAATCCCCTATTACAAACTTTAAAGGCGCTATCTCTTGATTTCTTTTTATTTTGTCTTAAATGCAATAAGGATTCCACGGCACATATTTATAAATATTCTTAAGTTATTCCAACTTAACTTGAAGAATATGTTAAAATTAAAATGAATTTGTCTTTAAAATACTATGCTCAAAAACATGTACATGGTAAATCCTCTATATTAATACACCGGAAAAAAAAATCGCGTCACAACCACGTAACGCAACCACGAAACGCATCCACGTTTTACAACGACGCATCACATCCAGGCAACACAACGACGCGTCAAATCCAGGCAACACAACGACGCGTCACATCCAGGCAACACAACGACGCATCACATGCAGGCAACACGACGACACGTCACATCCAGGCAACACAACGAAGCGTCACATCCAGACAACACAAGGAAGCGTCACATCCGTCACATCCAGACAACACAACGACGCGTCACATCCAGGTAACAAAACGACGCATCACATCCAGGCAACACGACGACACGTCACATCCAGGCAACACAACGAAGTGTCACATCCAGGCAACACAATGACGAGTAACTTGCACGCAACACAACTACACGTCACATTCACGCAGCACAACGACACGCCACATCCAGGCAACACAGCGACATGTCAAATGCACGCAACACAACGACACGTCACATGCACGCAACACAACGACACGTCACATCCAGGCAACACAACGACACGTCACATGCACGCAACACAATGACACGTCACATCCAGGCAACACAATGACGCGTCACATCCAGGCAACACAACGACGCGTCACATCCAGGGAACACAACGACGCATCACATCTACGCAACACAACCACGCGTCACACCTACGCATCACATGTACGCAACACAGTCAAGCAACATAACCAAGCATCACAGCAAAGCAACACAACCACGTGTCACAGCCAAGCAATATAACCAAGTGTCACGTACATGCAACACAACCACGCTTCACTGGCAAACAACGCAACCACGTTTCACAGCCAAGCAACACAACCACGCGTCACGCACAAACAACGCAACCACGTTTCACAGCCAAGCAACACAACCACGCGTCACGCACACGCAACACAACCATGTGTCACAGCCAAGCAACACAACCACGCGTCACATACACGCAACACAACCACGTTTTCACAAATTAGGCAACTCAACCATGCATCACATCCATGCGCCACATCTACGAAACAAACAAACATGCGTCCCATCTACGTTACACAACCAGGTGTGACATACAAGAAACATAATCGCAACAAAACCACTCGTCCGCATGCACGCAATACAACAACGCTTCACATACATGCAATACGACAACGCGTTACATCCACGTTACACAACCTCGTGTCACATCCACTGAACATAACCACGTGTCACTTACGCGTAACACAATCACGCGCCACATCAAAATCAAAAATTGTTAATGGACTAGTTTGCCGTGAACATCGGCTTCAAACAGGGGTATTTATTGTCTACGACACTGTTTAATCTGTACATAAACGATTTAAGTAAACTTTTAAATAACAGCAGCATTGGTATTGATGTTGATGGAAAAATTGATCATTCATCTATTCTACGCTGATGACCATATATTGGTAGCAAACACAGCAGAAGATTTACAGACATTAATTAATATACTGTCTCAATGGTGTACGGTTAAAAAAATGTCTATTAATATAAGTAAAACTAAAATTTTACATTTTAGGAAAGTAAATATGGCACCGAGCAATTTTATGTTTAAGTACGACGATGACATTATAGAACGAGTCAGTCAATATCGATACCTGGGCCTCGTTATTACTGACACATTGGACAACTGGGTAACCGCCAAACACGTAGCACAGGCAGCGTCAGCGCTAGGGTTACTGATTTCTAAGTTTCAAAGGCTAGGCGAATTTGAATATTAAGTCTTTTCTAGGCTCTACGACACAATGGTGTTGAACTATAAACACTTTAGAACACTTTAATACAGAATTTTCTGTAGAACCTTAATTCAAGTGCCGTGTGATCAGTCGAGAGCAACGAAGCGCCCTGGCGAAGTTTCGGCTAACAAACGATATTGTTTTATTTGTAAGAGCTGTGTATAAAATGAACACTGTGCATTTTTAATATGTCCGTTATATACAAATATTGGAACTGTTTTAGTAGAAAAGGCATTATTGATACACCTTGGTTTCAACCTCTTAAAATTCAACAGAAAACATGAACTTTTTGCTGTCAGATGATCGCATAATTAAATCCAGTGTCAGATCCAGTCATGACATTTAAATTAAGCGACGAAACCATCTGAATATATAATTGCATTGAATTTTGTTCATAGCAAATTACTGCTCTTACAGTATATGCATGTATACTTATAGGAAGCAATAGTTTATGGTCTTAACATTATTTATTGTATTTCTTGTACATATTTTATACGTTTTTTATGATTGTCTGAAGATAAGTGACGTTTGCATCGAATATCGTACGTTGCCTTGTTTGTATTTTTTAAGCATCTGTTTAAGATTTTAATAGCGTTCGTGTATTTTAGGTATTTTAGAATGTTCGTCTCTCATAACTCTGTTCTGAGGGGTTTTGTACATATATATCACGATTTTATACTGTGTTGTTATTTGTTTTGTGTACACAAGTGAGACGTAAATAAACTATTTTGTCTGTCCCTCTGTCAACGTGTCACATTAATGTGTTACATCCACGCGTCAAGACACCGCTACGCAAATGAAACAAAATAACAATGCGTCACAATCACGTAAAATATGTTAAATAACCATACAAAAATGTGCTACAAGTATGCGGCACAATGTGAACAATAAAATTATAAAAGAAATAAAACGTATTTACGGTAGTAACAAAACAACGCACGTTTTATGATTTCTGTATGTGAACTATGTACATGCTTACCACAACAATAATAGTTTGCTTTTAACAGAAACATACGAATTCATTCACAACTTACCCTAGGAAGTAGTGTGTACATGCACCGTGTTTATTTTCGTACATTAAAGCCACTACAAAAGTACCATATTCCGTTAGGGCCTTTGCCTATGAATGCGAATACTTAGTGATCTGAAACACAAAACACGAAATCAAGGAGAATTACTGTATGCGCATGTGCCGAAAGACCAAAGTACGAATACGCAAAAGCACAAAATCATGAACGTACGCTGATACAATCGCGAGAGCAAGATGACGAAAACGCGATAATACGATGACGCATTTATCGTCATTGTGTTTTCGCGTTTTCGTCATCCCACTATCCCATTTTTGTCATCGTTTTTTCGCGTTTTTGTCATCGAACTTTCGCGATTTCGTGTTTTCGCTTTTCAGATTCTTACATTCAAAAGCAAAAATAACGATGGCCCGAACGGAATTCCGTAAAAAAGCGTCCTATCACGTAGCATCCAATCCAGTATGTTCGTGTTCCATATTACTGACGTATGCGACGTAACGTGACCGAATTCTTCGCAAGATTGGCCCAAGAAATATACTGACACAGAGAAGAAAAGCTTTCTATACATCTTTTCCACACGAAAATGCAAATTATAGTCTAATTGCATGGTTTATTGTAATGTTCTCACTTCCTTCAACTAAAATAATTATGTGTGCCCAAATTACAACAATCCATTCCGCTTCAATTCACTTAAGTCGTTGTGTTGCGTGGATGTGATATTCAGGGGGAAAGAAAAAGAACATTCACAAAGTCTAACAAACGTGAAATTCGTTGACAGTGCCTTCATGCATGACGTCATCTGAAGTTGTCCACGGACTTCCGGGGGGGGGGGGGGAAACTGACAATTTCCAAAGTTGATGTTGTTTAATATTTATTTTAAATTAAGAGTACGGATTTTTCATCATGTATCACTATTTTGATACATATAACAGCGAATTTATAACCCAACTAGTTATATTAAATTGTGTTGTCCTTATTAAGTCAGTTAAATACAGTTTGGATTGTCGGTTAGGTTCGGTTTTATGGCATCGTAGGTGACTCCGGGTGCGTTGACCGTGCGAATGATCCACGAATATATATTCTTTGCTGTCAATCTTTGCTAAAATCTTCGCAAGGAGGCTTAAGGGAAAGAGCAATATGGACAGGATATGGGCTCATCTCTGGTTAAATGTAATCTAGGCTTAATGGACCGAACATTAGGATTTAATTTAAGCCCCAGTTACAACCGACTGCGGTCGTCGCAGACCGCAGATCAATCGCAATGTTTTGAGACGACAGGAAACACGCATATTGGGTTAGCAACCGTTCCATGCAAACACAGTACCACACAGTAACAAGTCTTTCTTGACCCTTGTCATGGTCTCATTGCTAGATTCGTATTTATTGTGCAATGCGTCAGACCTTTGCTCTGACAAACACAATAAAATGCGGATGTTCTAAAAACTTTAAAGTTTAAAATATATTCAGGAATGCATCGATCTCTCGAAAGCGCAAGACAATGTTCTCGGTTTGACTGAGAACGTTTGTTGACAGGAATGGAAGCAATGTAGCAGCGGCTTCAACATTACAGTCACCATCATTTCCATCATCATCATCGTGGCCATGGTCATCATGATACATCATCATAATTGTCAGCATCATCATCATCATCATCACCATTATCACAATCATCGTCGTCATCGTCATCATCATCATCGCCGATGTCGTAATCATCGTCATCATCATCAATATCATCTGTGGCAGTAATCATCTTTATCGTCGTCTTGGTCATCATCGTTGTCGCAATCATGATCATCGTCGTCGTCATCTTAATCACCGTCGTTGCCGTCGTCATCATCATCATCGTCATAATCATCATCGTCGTCGTCATCTTAATCATCGTCGTTGCCGTTTCATCATCATCATCGTCCTAATCAGCATCATCATCATCATCATCGTTGCCATCTTAATCATCGTCATTGCCGTCGTCATCATCATCATCGTCGTCGCAACCGTCATCATCATCATCTTCCAAATAATCATCATCACCATCGTCGTAAGCCTCATGTTGTACTTAAAGCCTGGGTATAGTTCATAATGTGATATGTACACACCGAGATGCCAAATAAATTCGGTATTGCTAAACATGCGGAATTTTTAAATAATGCATAAAATGGAATTTGCAAAAAAACAGCAAAATAAATAAGCAATGTATGTGTTATATATTTCATCTAATGACTAGTAACACAATTTTCTATGAAGCACAATAATTATTGTTTATCTGCAAAGAACATTAAAAAGAAAACATTCAAAATATGATGCTAATTGCTTAATAACCTGGGCTGGTATTTATAAGGACTATTAGTCAAAAATTATGATGTTAATATTTTAACATTTATATCTTTTTTACTAAGAAATGTATTTGATTCAACGATTTTGACAAAGAAGTTGCAATATAATTCAAAATGTGTTAATATAAATGCTGATTTCGACTTATTTTCAACTTAAGTTAACAACAGTTTTAAAAATCGTCATAGATATGTGCCCAGGACTACTCACTGGCACAGCCTTAACAACTGCTATACTGACTGGATTTAAGCTAATTTTTGGAACAATACAAAGTTGCACGTGATGCACATGAAGTGTAAACTTGATGGGAGTTTGAAACAAAACTTAGAGTTATCTAAAGAGGCATAATTAACAATGTTTGCAGTAAGAAGGTTGAAATCATTTTAGGTAATGAAAATTAATATATTCTGGTGTGCATGACAAAACAATAAAACAGGCACTGAATTTATTATCATTAACTCAGATTTAAGTGTTGAAATTTTGGGTTAAAATATTTCTCATTAGTGTTCAATCATTAATGAATTTGATCCAATGATAAAACAATCCAGAGAAAATGTGTTCCGAATTCTAGAAGGCCATAAGACCATATGGTCCCAAATAAAACGTAGGTTGATTCCAAGTGCACTTGATCACAAGACAAACTGGTCAAAGACAGATCGCTTGTAAGACAAAGTGGTCCCAAAGCAAATTGGTTAAGAGACAGATAGGACCTGAAACCAATTAGTGTCAAGAAAATTAGGTCCTAAAACAGTTGGGCCACAGGCCAAATCGGTCCCAAAACAAATCGGTTTCTGAAGGCATTGAATGTGTGTTTCCCAAAAAGCAAGCATATACAACACAACTCTAGTATATGTGCGTATAATTGTATTTATTTATCATTCTTACATTCTTCAAATTACAATTGCAAAAAAAAGTCAAAGCATGTTAAAAAACAAAAATGCATTATCATTGTTTATCGGCCAGTAAACAACTCTGTGTCGTTCTGATGCGTGGCTATTAAACAACTTGGGCTAACGCTATCGTGGTTTAATGCCTACCCATCAGAACTCCAAATTGTTGTTTATTGGCCGATAAACAACCATAAATCGAAAATTATTTCTTAATTAGCAACATTTTAATATTAAACATGTGGTTAAAACAGTTTGAAAGGCAGTGAACAACAGCATAAGGGTCCAACCATCACCCAACCTAGAGTAAATAGTTTATATTTAGATTTGTGTAAAGGACTGCAGTTCAACATAAACACCACATGCAATGAAGCCTTAGTATTACCTGAACTCTCCAGGCTTTGGTTTCACTGTTTCAACTTTCATTTTGCATTGTTAGTTTAACCAGTTTATGCTGAATATATTATTTGAGATACTCAAGTCCAGTTGCTGAGTAGTAGTACTTAGTTTAAATAATAAATTCCATTCTTTGGGTAGAACCAGTTATTGGTGTCCGTTAGAAAGTTAGGAAGTTCATTTCCTGGGTAGAACAAGTTCTTGGTGTGTTTGAGAAAGTCAATTTCCTGTGTAGAACTATTTCTTGGTGCTTTGAGAAAGTTCACTTTCTGGGTAGAACCAGCAGTTGATGTATGTGAGAAAGCCCATTTCATGGGCAGAACCTGTACTTGGTGTGTGTGAAAAAGTTCATTTCCTGTGTAGAACCATTTCTTGGTGTCTAAGAGAAAGTTCGTTTCCTGGGTATAACCAGGTCTTGGTTTTTGTAAAAAAATCCATTTCATGGGTAGAACCAGTACTTGGTGTATTGAGAAAGTCCATTTCCCAGTTCTTGGGGTTTGTCAGAATATTCATTCCTGGGATAGAATGGGTTCTTGGTGTCTTTGAGAAAGTTCACTTCCTGGGTAGAAACCAGCAGTTGGTGTATGTCAGTAAATGTCCATTTCATGGGTAAATTGTGTATGTCAGAAAGTCCATTCTTTGGAGAGAACCAGTTCTTGGTGTATGTGAGAAAGTTAATTTCATGGGTAGAACCAGTACTTGGTATTTGTGAAAAAGATCAGTTTAACCTACCCTGTCTGTGGAGCTGACAGATTATTCTGTTTGCGGGGCAAACAACATGTCAGTTTTGTAATGTGACTCACAAATGGTTCATAACCACAACTAACTAAACACTTCCTTAATTTGTTTTTATAGAAAATTAGACAAATTGTTGAAATGTGGTTTCTTTGAATTCAAAGTGTAATCAGACAGCGACCACATATGCAACTAAATAAAAGGAATTACAAGCCAAGAAATTGCTCACTAAAAACATTTCCAGGCAGTTAATCAGCTGAAAGTCATAATAAAGGCAATATGAAGGACAATAACAATTTTGAGCATAGCATTTGACCAATTTGGTATGCAGGTAATTAATGGCAATTATAAGGCAACAATGAACAGGGAAAAATGCACGGCCACCATCTTAACGGAGGGGTTTCGGAAATGAAGGAGGAAATTGACAGCAACACATTCACTCTGAGTTAATGAAAACAAACTATAATGACAGATACTTGCGCTAAGAAACAGTCCAAATCCATGAACTGATGACCATGTTAAACAAACAACAGGGCAAGGACTGACACACTGGACAAGGCATAGGAAACACCAGCACCGCCACCAGATATCTATAGAGACAGCACAACACATAATTATTGTAGCAACTGCAAACAGCGAATGGTCTCGACAGCTTCATATGTCTTTGGGAAGTGAGCACCATAGACGGACGCTGTGTCAGCTTCTTTGTCGGCAACGGGTTCAGCACTTTCTCAGACACGATCTTCTTGGAGCTCCAGATAAGCATGTAACTAGCAAAGGGGTGAATGCCTGGGTGATGCAGAGCAATCTTACTCTCCACAGTGAATGACAACAGCCACTCGTACAGACATATTTATTAATGCATATGTTCTGGGCATTTAATGTCATATTTTCACTTATGGCCAATTAAATTATTAGTAATCTTGTGTGATATTAGATGTTTTTCACAATAATGCTTTTCTACACAACCTGGGTATTGACAAGCTTACCCGAATATTATGTTTTTACATCGTATTGATAACCCGTATTTTGAACTAGAAAACACTAAATATGTTAATTATACAAACAACCAATGCCAAAAGAGTTGTGTTCGGCCTTATATCAACATAATCCGATTAAAAAAACAACAACATAGTATTATTTTATCTATGTGAAATATTATCGGTATTAACTGATTCAAATGATTTTCAAAGAAATAACCTTACAAATGTATCATTTGCTTGTGATGTTTAAATGATTTTCAAAGAAATAAACTTACAAATGTATCATTTGCTTGTGATGTTTAAAACCCTTTGAAAACTGACAGTACTGAAGACAGAACCTTTCACAATCTGTGAAATGAATTGGCTCTGAAGGGCACTGAACAAATTGTTCTTCACTATTGGCCGCATATTGTTTTACAGCTCTATTAACAATGTATCCAGGAGCTTTTGGAAAAACACAATTATGTTGTGACAAACTAGTATCTCAAATCTGGAACACATCAACCAACTATACCAGCATGACCTGCATAGCAAATAGCAGCCTAAGTTTGATTGAGACTTATTGGAAATGAACAGGGAACACTGATGAACCCTCTCTACAATCTCTAGCATCAGCTGCAACATGTCCCACTTGGTACGGTCAAAACATACTATTTGTTATACTCAAAAGACGTTATTCACATGTTATGAATAATTTAAGGAAAATTGATATATACAGTTAAACGGTTTTGAAAACAAATGTAAATGGCAGCATTAAATAATAATACTTGCATTTTTTATTTATATCATTGTAATAATAAAAATAAAAAAAACATTCACACCTTTGCATAGTTTTATGTGGAATATAGATTAGTTTATATGTTTAGTTTTTCTCTACGCACATTTGTCATCAATTGCATGATCAACACAACACATCCCACATTAGATTTACAAACAGTGCCCATTGGATTACTGGCAAACACATTTTCCATATGTTGGACATGTGTGCATGTTTATATCACAAAAATTATGTATAACTAATTGATTATGATTTCAATATGAGTAGCTATTGTCAGTTTTCAAAGTCCACTGAAGGTCTGTGAATGGATTAGTTTCTTATGAACATCGGAATATGGATTAATAAATTTGAGTCTTGAATTTGGTTTTCTGTACATGTCATTGCATTATGTTCCAATTCTCAAATAAAGTCCCTTCTCCCTAATACATTATGATTTGCTATCATTTCTTAAATATAAAGAATATAACAAATATTACAAGTAGTACATCCATGATTAGTATTATTATATATTTTACGATCTAGTTAAGGTTTAATCTGTCTGTAATACATTTACATGTACATATTGTTATAGCATTTAATAAATTGCTAAAGTAGTTCAATTTACACAAATGTAGGCTATTTTCAAAGCAAAAAAAATAGGAAAAAAATTAATTACGGTCGCTGCAAATATTTTAAACCATATGCGGAAACATTCACATGTGGTGGATTTTAAACGATATAAAGCATCCAACAATTATTTCTACAGCATCAGTCATGACTCATTTAAAGGTTACCCATTAATAATGGTCATTACCGAGTTATCGTACTGGATGAGTCTTAGGTTGAGTTATCCATGTTTGTCTAGACTATTTTTTCTATTTTTCTTATGTTTAACATGCTTAGTTAGATACCATGTCGTCCGCATCCGCATAAAATCGCTCAGAGCGATTTCTTGTGGACGGCTTTTGCGGATGCGCTTTGCGGATACGGACTGCGGACATATGGAAACAGTCGAACTGTTTTTAACTTGTTCGATTTTTTGCAGATGCAGATTTGCGCAATGTGGATGTAGATACGGACATATGGGAAAGCGCCCAAAAGCATTCTATCTTGGATGCTGAAATGCTGTATAGTCATTGTTTCATGAATAAAAACAGATTTTCATTTCAATTTAACAATTATGAATTAAGCAAATAGCAAATATAACATTCACTGACGATCACAATGTCTGCCATTTTGTTTGCAGCTGATCAGTCTACTATAACTTTAATTAGTGTACAGGTGTGTAAAACTTAATTATTGGACCTCAACCAATCTTATGTAATCATATGCAATGAATCCATCAAGAGTGTTTTTTCCTTAATAACCTTCACATACACGTAAATGGTTTGGTCCACCCTCTAGGTTAAAGTGGTTCCCTGCGCTTAAGTAGCACTGTGTGGAAAATTCTACTAAGTGATAAATGCGCGCCGGGAATCACGCTTGGGTTGATTTCTAACCATCGTGTTTCATTCATAACCACCGTGTTTCATACCATTTTGTACTCGGAGCAGTATAAAATATTTTTACCCCCTTGAAACCCGAACAAATATTTGTTTGTTTGGATTTTTTGCCGTATTCAACAGTATTTCAGTCAGTTAACCTACTCGCACTTTTCCTGGGTAAGCTGGTTTACCAGTACTGAGTGCACATACTTATGTCAGTAACTGACAACTGCCCTACTTGAATCAGAGGTAGGGGGAGAATGGCCGTAGAAATAATTTCATGACCAATCCCCACAAAAGTTATGTGGCCGGGCTGGGAATGGTACCCGCGATCCTCGGATTTGTAGTCCAGCGCTCTACCAACTGAGCTAGCCGGCTCGGCAAATATTTAGGGTCGCGGCAATTTCAGTGGGTCGGTTGGGAAAGGGAAAAAAAAGTAATTTTATTTTTGGCCTAATGGAAATTACTTCCCTAATCATTGAAGGATTCTTTAAAGAATCATCAGAACATTGGCTTCCTATTGCACTATAAATTATATTATTTTATAGAAATGCGCTTTATCAAGAACTGAGCATTAAATACATAAAAATAATATCATACACAATAAGATATTTGATAAAAACAAATTAGCAAAAATGTCAGCAAAAATTAAAACCCCTAGCAGGTATTGAACTCACGACTTAGGAACCATTCGCAGAAATGACAGTAGACAGCGCTTTAATCAACTGCGCCATCATGCTTGGTAAGAAGTCATGTGTTAACTCTGGTTATACCAAATGCTCACAATTCTGACATCAAAATGTAAACAGGAAAAGGGGCAAACAAACACAACCCATATTATAAATTGATTTTTATCTCAGAAAGCGTAAACTCTTTTCCCATTATATATACCATGTTTTAACCGTTATCATATGCCAGCATTTATCTATCAATTTCAGATTTTATTCTAAAAATAGCCCCCTTGAGGCCGTTTTCGATGACATAATCCCTTTAACCCACAGATGTGGTGCTAAATCCATTTCATTTTAATACTTATGTTGTATCCAATACTCATACTAAGCTCGACAATAAGAACATGTTAAGCGTTCAAACTCATCACTGTGCAAGTCTATCTGTCACCAGGTAGAATTGTCAATTATTCTGCCTAGAGCAGGTTATCTCCCTTTGACCATTTCAGATTTTGCTTGTATTTTTAAACTGGTTCAGTCTGTGTGGCACATTTTCCAACATACGTTAAATCCTAACCCTAACCTTAAACTGCCAACTGTTGAGCGTTTCAACATATCAATTATGCAATTGTAAAATTAAAGATTATAACTGCTAAAGAAAATCCTTACTATCTGCATAACATTTGACTTTCAACCCTAACCCCAGTAAACATAAAAAATAGCAATGTATTCGAAAATAAAAAAGAACCAAGATCAGAAAATATTAATTCAATCAATTCACATCAATTGTAAAACACCAATTGCATGATGCAGTAATAAATGCTATGAGGTCACAGGGTGAGAACATAGTGCAGCCAGTCCGGGACTCGAACCCGGGACCTCTCGCTTACATGGCGAGTGCTCTACCGACTGAGCTAACCCGGCAGGTACACTATCTCTCCAGAACAGTAACCTTTAACAGTTTACACCAGTTATATGTTTTGTGAGGGTCTTAATACAGTCTAATGATATGAAATTTGGCTGAACAATTACTTTATTCAGGATTCATATTAATTTTATTTTTCCTAAAACACAGTTTTGAAATTTTCATATCTTCTTATAATGATCTATTATTTATCTTAAGTTTATTGTGTCAATCTATACTTGTATAACACTCACAAATCCTCGTCTTGAAAAGCACCTCAGCAGACCAACATTAAAGTAACATATCATTATATATTTTCATCATTGTCTTCATCAACATTATTATTGTCATCATGAGCGTCATGAAGAGAATCACTATCATCACACGAGCAACAAGATCATCATCAGACTAATCACCAACTCCATAATCATCATCATCATCATTGTCAACCTCATTCTCATCATAATCATCATCATCGTCATCATCATCATCATTTCCACAACCACAATCATTATTTTTCTGTGATCACCATTAATCAGTAACAGAAGATATCACAGACTTATTAGGAAACTGGTCATAGTACACTTCTTAACAACAACAAGCATTCACACAGAATAATATGCTACCAAAACAAAGTGCAGTAGCCATTATACACTGACAAGTGATATTAAAAGTGGTTCAGATATAACAGGTAACATTTCTGATAATGTTTTCAGTTTGGTGAATACTAATACCCTGCATACTCCTCAAAGAGTCAAATTGTCTCAACATCTGCTAGATGCATTGGTGAGAATTTCCATGATCAAACATGAACTGTCATTGTCATTTATTAATACTGAAAGAATTGTTATTGACACATGAACAATAGGGAACAAAACTATAAAACAGGATTTTAAACTGTGTTTGCCATTAAAAGAAATGTAAGATGATTAAATAAATTTTGAGCATTTACGGTTACTGCATGTACAATTAATAAAGTACTAAAATAGGTTACAACAGTAATTTAGGCTGTATAAAAAGGAACATATTACAGTAATAGCAGTGCATCTGGTAGGTTGTAATGAACAGATATGGTCATCTGCAGGAGGGCATTGTAGGAAACGAAGGTGTCGTCAGAGACTAAGTGAATTTGCAGAACCGCGGCTACTTAACAAGCGACAGAAACAGGCTGCATTATTAACATGTGCAAGGTCAATAACATATTTTGTTATTTAGTGTGTATAACACATGTAGTCAGACATGCCTAAGTCTGTTTGCGTAGTAGAACCAGTACATATTGTTTTCAAGTATGAGCATCGATGCAATTTTTTAAACGTTACCTTTAATAAATCACCTCAGTCCAATTTTTTAAACTGTATTAAAAATAACAGGCTTAACTTTCTATTTTTATCAATCAAAATAATTAATTTCAATATCATGTTAAAACACAAAATATAATTTATTGTGATTATCTGGCATACAATTTTCATTCAAACTTTTATATGTCTTTACATTACTATTAATGCACATGATATATATATATATGATACTAGTGGACTTAAGCTACTCATGTTATAACATATTTAAGACACTCACATATAACTTTAAAGTTGCATCTTTAATCCTTTCTTCTCAGAGTTATTGTACAAAAATAACAGACATTTTGTTCAAGTATTTAACCTTGTATATTTCACCATTGCTTTAAAATAACCCCACAAGTTGATCAACCAACTCATATCAATAATGCAGGGGAGATAACTGTGGTTGTTTTAGTTTGAGGAGTCTAACAGAGTTCTCTCCCTGTAATTGTAACACCCAATTAATCAGCACTTGGAATTACTGTCACAGTTTTCTACTGAAATTATTAGACCAGCTACTTATTACTTTATAAGTATTTAACACATTACTTGTTAACCCATGTCATGCATTCATACAAACTATAATTCCAAGAGAATAACTGTCCTGTTGTTTTCAGCAGCATCCCATTCAGTTTCAGTATGGTTGTACTCTTACTACAATACTTACAGATATGATTTTGGTTTTCTTTAATCAAAGATTCAAGTTTTTATACAAAGACGGGATGAATTGCAACTGGAAATGAGAGATGCATTTGCCCAAATCTACAACCATGACAACAGAAATCAGCCTCAGAATCTCACAAACAACATTGTTAAGTATCAGAGCAAGACTGCAGTGGACGGATAGGAATCAATCACTGAAATTGTAAACGAAGGAATACAAATAAAAATTTGGTTGGAAGATCTCAGAACTACTTGCTGCGCAAAGTATTGACAAAATATAATTAATTAAACTTATCTGTCTAACTCATTGTCCACAAAAGTTTTATTTTGATTTCATTTCATGAAAGGTAATGATCTAATTGAAATTCCAAGTGTTATTTAAAAATGTCTACCTCTCCAAACATTAAATTACTTTCCACTTAAAATTTTGCAAGTTTAAATAAGATCAGTGGTGAAATGGGTGATACAGGGAATATAAAAACAGGATTTAGTTTACCTAACAGGATCAATAACTGGTTTTACTTGCCAGACCTGACTAGTTTCAACAGATTACATGTGAATGTTTGGTCAACACTGGTTTAACTATTAAGGCTTATTTGTGAATGAAATACAATTTGGTGACGGACAGAAGTCAATGCATAAGAGGTTCTATATACCGATAGCTAACCGATCATGTTGAACTGTATGCTTAATTGTTTAATTGTTAATAAACATTTCCAACTTTGACGAATCTGATGTTGGAAACTTAATCCGATTAGCAGTATGTAAACTTTGAGGTTGTCTCAAGTTTATTGTATAATTTGACGATGCAATAAAATGTGTGTTTCTGGACTGATAAAAAACATGTTAGTTGGGTGTTTCACATATGCACGCAACAAACACAACACTTCGTCCTTGCTTTGTGTAAAAAACAGTAGTTTCTATGATATATTTCAGTACGCAATATATAACAAGACGTTACGCGTAATAAACATGCCGTTTCCTTGGTCTCACACTAGTTAGTATGCGGAGCACGTGTATGTCATGCTTTTTGGTAAACTAATGTTAATTTATATTTATGAGTTTAAATTTGAAAGAAATATCATTAAGGTAAGAAATAGATATGCAATATCTAACATACACTTAAATTATATGTTATACTTGTTTTCCTGTAGTTCATTAACTGATGTATTTTAAATACACACTGAATTGCAAACACCAATATTTTACAGTCGATCATTTTATCCACACGATGTTACGGTAATGCAACTTTGTGTCACATGATATTCACGTGATTCTTGAAATCAACAAAGAGCATGTGCCTAGCAGTGTAGTACTATATATATTTCTGTATTGGTTTCTTATGTTTTAATAGACATACTGTAACACACTGATTGTTGTTGACTTTTTATAGACAATTAATCTGCTTTATTTATAATGTTCACCACTAAAGGAAGACCCTACCAAACATACAACATGCTGATCATTTTATACAATGTTTAACAATTAATAATTTAGAAACCTTTCCTGTTTCCCCGTTCAAAAACAGGTTAGCGGACTATATAAAATGACCAACGTTTCAAGAAAAGAATGGTATGCGAGGTCAATGTGACAAATTGGGCTATTGACGTAACATCACATACCATCATATCACTTAAAACATAAAATATATCATTCCAAGTAAGATTTACAGTTGTTCTTATGTTTTTTGCTGTGTGATGATATATATCCAAACATAAATCAATTGATCTCACATATTAATCAGCCAATATTGTGCATGTGTTAAAACCGAGCATCATGCTAAATAGTACAAGGCCGTATGAAGAGCATGATGCTCAGTCTAACGATCATGATGCTCGTTTCTATGAGCATATGCAGGTGTCAGTCCACACATTTCAGGTCTCTATATCTAATTAAGACATTAAACACATGACAAAAAACTAAGCATATTCCAATCTGCTATAAATTATCAATTGAATGTACAGTAATGTAGTGAATCTTTCACACTTAGTACTGGTTCTACCCAGGAAACATACTCGGGAATTTTTAAATACGCCTCATATTGGTGACTGAAACAACATTTGATCCTGCCAGATGATGGCCTGTGTCGAGAACAATCCTCGACACATCTAGGACTAGAATAAACCGGCTACGAGTAATAGTGTCTATGACTTTGGTTTATTCTAGTCGTAACTGTCATATGCTCATTTCAGATTATGTACATTTCATGAATTATGTTTCTTAGTTTAAGAAAGGGTACGATGCCATGTGAAACTGTTTTTAGTATACGGCGATAAACGAGCAATTTAGTACCGAAAATCAAGATGAGGTATAGCTTCTGACTCAGAAGAGTGGACTTCCACATTAATATCGTCTGTCGTCGACGTAAACCATTTACTTAACAACTTCTCTGAAACCGCTTAGTGCCTTTAAATCTAACTTGGCAGGAATGTTCTTGATGACAAGTTTAACTTTTTAGACCTCGTAAGTGCCTTTAAATTAATCAGAGAAACACTGATCATGACGTTTTTGATTTATGCATACGAATTGCAGAGAAAAGTTTACCCTGTTCCATTACTGACTGACAGTAAAATTACCTTAATAAGTATACAGTTATATTTCAACATAACTTTATAATGACGGACAAAGGGACGTAACAAAAGAACTGTTTTTTGTTCATGAGGCGAATTTGTGCATGAGCATCAAAGTTTTTTAATACCTTCAATTAAGGTATCTATCTTTTCTTCCATACTTTACGGGCTAAATGGTTATTTGTATATGCTATTTTAACAGTTAATATTAATTAATGTAATAATTATCTGCATATCAATACCTTGTCACTGAACAATATCGCAGTTATCACGTACAAGTTTAAATAATATAAACAGTTAGTTCAATGTTTATAAATGACACCGAAGACAAGGTGAAAGAATCAAAATTTTATTCACACGCACAATATAAAGTTTGTTGTTATAACATGCTACATAAAAAACAGTACAACAATCATCACATATATATGTTTAATTATGTCATCAATGCATTTTCAATAAATGTTTAAATACATGAAAAATAATTATGTATCTTAATTGTCTCCATTGTCTGAAGATTAACATACATCAGTTACACAGAACAGAAAATGCATATGCATCCAACACTACAAGCAGGTAAGTTATTTATGTCTGATAGTTTTCACTTAACTTCCAGCACAAGTATCAATGTTATAATAAACGATGTTAAATCATCATCAGTATGAAACTAAATACAATTAACCAATTTAACATCATGTTTTCTTTTTATATGATTAAACTAAACAATACTCAAATCATCAATGTCTTTTCAATGCAGAAAATTACAATAAATCCTTCATATTTCATAAACCAGTATTTATATAACATTACAGTGTCATGTTTTCAAGTAATTGATCAAATACATTTCTCACATATGTGTACAAATGACAGTCTAAAAATAGCAATTGTCATGTACATTGTACATGTATATTTGTGTACACACATTGACTTCTAGACTAAAATTGTACCAGGTATTTGTCCTTTAACATACATCATATATAACTTGTTAAGTTAAGGACAAATGCAAAAACACTTATTTGATACAAATAATACAGAATATTGGTTCCAAAGTCATACTGTCATAATTATGATAAAAGTATATTACACAGAAATATAACACAGTACACAATAAATCATTTCTAACTTACAAACTGTCATTTTAAGATAACCATATTTGTTATTATACAAATGTCTGATACAAGTAAGCTATTGCACTGAGAACCCCAGGATGTTGTTGTTGTCATATTGTCCCACAATGATGGAGGCTGTGTGCCTGTTGTAGCAGACTGACATTGGGTGCCCCACTACATCCCTGTCTGTAGCCAGAGTGGCCAGCTTCTTCCTGCCCTCCCTGTCCACCTGTATGATAGTCCGGGACAGCCATCCACAGACCAACACCTGGCCTGCAGGTGTCACATGTACAGCCTCTGGGAGTCGTAGTTCAGGGTCCTCCAATGTAGAGAGTACCGACCCATCCCTGGCCAGGGTGAGGACCTTGTACTGGTCCCGGTTGGTGATGTATATCAGATCCCCTGTGGGACTCACAGCACACCTCCATACTGCAAAACAGAGTCACATCGAGATATTAAATTACTTTAAATGTTTAATAACGTTAATACACAAACTGCAGTGACATCGTATTATTAATGCGTCGTTAAACAGACAATTACGCTTCTTAAAGATCTGCATAAAATCCAATAATAATAAATATTTTAGTGTGACAGGAAGGTTCTGTATCAGTTTATTGCCTAAAAGTTTGACAGGTTAACTGGTGAGTTAGAATTGAAGTCTACCACAAATACACGGATGGAAACAATTACACGGTACAGTGAACATGTACGCGTGAATGTGTAACTATACGCAGTAATAACGGATTTCCTATACATGTATACATGAATGTGTCAGCTGATGCAACTATGGCATATGCAGTAATAATAGATTTTCTATACATGTATACATGATTACTGACATCTGTGTTATTCTATAGCTGACACGGGCTGACATATTTATAACATGTACATGTACATTATAATAACAGAAGTTAAGCTTTTACGACAGGAAATATGTTTCAAAACAACATGAAATAAAACTTTTCTATCTTGTTCTTCTACACAAGTAACAAAAGCCAGCTGTCATTTAAACAGTTTTAAAAATACAAATCTATTAATTTAAAAAATTTCAACTACAACAATTTAAAGTCTATTTACTTCATATAACGTTTGAAAACACGATGAATTATGAAACCATAATGCATGTATATTTACTTGAAAACCACAAAATATAAACAGCAGGTCACAGAGTGTGTCATTGATTTGCACTCACTGTCTATTTATAGACATGCCAGGAAGTCAGGAGTGACAGTCAAAATGCCTCATAACTTATATATATAAATCAATAATATTGAAAATCATTCTTAATTGCTGCTGTAAACTTAAACTGACACATGTACATTCTACAACTATGCAGTCTTACAATTACTTTATGATACATATTTCTAATAATATCCGGATGAACCCGTCATGATTCTAACCTGTATATTCATCTGATGTATCCTGATACAGCTTGCTGACCAGTTTCCCACTCAGTGTGTACTTGTACAGTGCAGTATGATCAGTGACATACAGCTCCCCCTGGTGGTGGGCGATACCTGCACAGTCATGTTGTAACTGAAGCTTCCTGCCCTTCACCAGCTGCCCATTGTTGACAGAGATAAACTGGATCTCACGTGTGTTAGCATCATTCACAGTAACAGCAACTTCACTGTGTGTTATATTACATATGTCCAATGGAACAGTAGACACATCACAATGAGTAAGCACCCTGTACTGCTGGTCCAGCAGCTTTAATTTCTTATTACTGTAGTCTACAACAAGAATCTGGCCATCAGGGCGAACACAGACACCTGCGATATGACAATTGTATGAATCACTTGGTATGCGCACATTATACTCTGACTTTCCTTTAACAGTCAAGACTTGGTCTGGGTTTCCCTGCACATTCAATGCCTGGGTACTGTGTACAATCCTCCCCAGACCTGACAGTTTGGACAAGTACTGCTCAATGTCACTGTTAGGCTGGAATGTTAATGAATGTTCAACCTGAACAGAGTTCTCTTGCAGATATGTTTCAGACTGTTGTATTTTATCATTACATTTCTTGCTCACTATGAAGGAGAGTTCCTCTTTGCTCTTATCACTTATGTCCTGTATGGCCTCATGAAGTTTTTTCAATTGATCCCGAAGACTGATGCAGTTGTCAACATCTGACTTGAAAGAAGCTTGGAGGCTGGTCAGTGTTGCTTTCATTTCATTCAAGGTGTTTGTTTCTATCTTGTCTAAAGCTGCATTTATTTTTCGGCGTGTTTCTCTGACATATCGTAATTGTTCATCATATGACCCCTGCACAGACTGCATGCAGGCCTCCTGTTTCTTCTGCAGGCTTTTCATTACTTCCAGAATAGTTTGGAGCAAGCCAGAAAGTTGCTGCAGGTCTGTGGACTGTGTTTTGACTGACTCAGAAATGAGTGTCACTTTAGTGCACAGTCTGAAAAACAAAACGACAGTATATACATTAATGCACAAATAGGTGAAATTAAATTTATATTCGGACAAGATAAACATTTTTATTTCAAAGTATGTACCATGGGAATGTCATATATACAATTACAAGAGCTATCAGTAAAACAGTTATGCCCCATCTCTGTTAAAAGCAAATCATTAAAATATAAAGTTTGGTGAGGATTGGATGAAAACTGTTGGACATTAAGAGTCTATACTGATAAAAAGGCCAATTTTAGATAAATCAAGGGCCATACCTCTGTACTTCCTGGGGTACTTTGGCTGATTATTTTCCTGATTTTTTTTTCTGAAGTTTGTTCAAGATTGGATGAAAACTGTTGAACTTATAGAGCGGAAATGTCTAACTAGAACTCTGTGAGTCGGGTGTATCGCCTGACGCAGCATAACTCAAGTGCAATAACAGCAATTATGCCGAAACTTAACTTAACATTCGTTTTATGCCTTTTCATAATGATTGCACAAAAACTTCTCAAGTTACTGTCTGAACAAGTCTTATTTGAAATTTTTTTTTAAAGGGGCATAACTCAAGTACGATAAGAGGGAATATGCCAAATATCAAACTTAACCTTTTATGCCTACTAACACTTCCCTAAAGTTTCATAATGATTCGACAAAATCTTCTCAAGTTATTGTCTGCAAACAACTGCAGGGGACGCCGCTGACAACGCCGCCACCGCCAAAAGTACCTCCTATATGTCGCTTTTTAGGCGATACAAAAATGCCAATTTTAGATCATTCAAGAACCATAACTCAATAATTCCTAGGCAATTTGGCTGATTCTCGAATTTGGTAGTGATATTATGGCCTGAAACATTTTCATCACGTTTGGTGAGGATTGGACGAAAATTGTTTGACTTAGACAGCAGAAAGAAAAGTGGTCTACCGACCGACACACCGACATTAGCAAACCAATATACCCCGCTATTTCTGATGGGGGCATAATTACATGCACTCAATGTCCATTTTGTAAATAGTACACATGTATAATGAATTTTCTTCAAGCTTCACTATTGAACATGGAGAATACAAATAAATAGAGTCGGATTAATACATTGACTACTTTGTTTGAGGATAAGTGCAGAAAGCGCAGTAATGCATGTGTAACTGATAAAAAGCTGAGGAAAATTACCCTAAAACTGACCTAAACCTGACCTTGATGAATAAATTATATCTTACAAATCTGTGACAGTAAATACATTAGATTCGATACTTGAATCAATTTAACATTGGTGTAAGATTATGTCACTGTGAGACTGTGAATACAGTAATACGATTAAATTAAATGAATGAGCATGTTAAACACATACCCAAACAACACCTAGTAGAAATATAGGAAACACTTCACAGCTGTGATATCTCATTTCTTGAGACTGTCATTATTTGTTACTGGTCTTAACTTGATTACACAGCTAATTATTAGTTTTTATTTCAATAATGTTTTCAAAGATAAAACAAAATAAAATGTCAAGAAAAAACTTATTAAAATTTAATATAGTCAAAATAACCAAGACGTCCAAAGTTTGTGATTCAAAGAATATGCTATTCTTAAAAATAATGAATATGATTTTAAAAAATCTGAATTGATCAATGTAAAATACTGAATTAATGAATGGAAACTTATGAACTATGTTACTGTAACACAGTTTATTGATATTCCAAAAACAATTAGAGCAAACAAAATGTTTTGAAATACCTGTGGTTAAGGAAAGCACAATTAGTGCAGCACAGCTGACTGTGGTCATTGCAGAACATTTTCAATTGTTTATCTTTGTGAACTTCGCATTTCAACAGAAAATCCTCCACCTTCTTTGAAATTGGCCATTTCTTTATATCTCCCCTTCCATAAGGGGAATGTTTTTTAAACAACTGACCATGAAGATGAATACATTTTCCACAGTAAAACTTCAAACATGTTTCACAGTAAACTTCTGCGACTACCTCAATAGACTGCTCTTCGCAGACCGAACAACAAAAATCTTTAAATTCATCTGACCCTTTAGCAACAGTAGACATAGAAAATGTCGCCATTTTGCTAACTGACTTTCAACAAACAAAAGTTTCAACTTAAATTCAGCTGAAATATTAATGTCCCAAAATCGCGTTTAAAATAAATTATTAGTCCAGAAAACACACATTAAATGCTAGTATCAATAGTCAAGCAATCAAAAATTTCCAACTGAACAAAAACCAAGATAACCTTCAAATGACGCTCAGTGGACTGATACAAGTAAACAGTGTAACTATGTAAACTGTCACGTGAGTATTAGGTCACGTGAGTATTGGGTTACATTAAACTTTACACTGCGCCAAAGAAGGTTTGTAGCTGAACAGTAGGTTACAATAAACTAGTTTTTATCACACAGACCAAATGCAGTTGGTTTAAACGTGTACTGATTAAAGTCTATATAATGTTTATTACCGGCATGTAAGAGATTTCCCACACTGACTATTTTATCACAGTTGTCACTTCCTTTTGCCAAAACAGTATACTGACTTGATTTTTGTTCTTTAGTCATTTTAAAACAATTGCACTGTTTAAATCTTGCAATATAATTCAAATTTCAATAATGAAAATCTAAGGGAGACAACTCCTGTCCTAAAACACTTTAATAGTCTGACCAAATATTAATGACACACTGTCAGTATCAAATGTGGATTCCAACTGATTCTGTGAAGACTCACAATCAAACTTCAAATAAAAAGTCTGAGGCAGCAACTGTAAAAAAAAAATTGTATATATTTACCATTTTTACAAGATCAACTTCATTGGAAAGCATCTGAACAATTAATTATGCACATTTTTTCAAGTTTTTCAACTTCCTTGTAGTGTTTTCAGAGAACAGGTTGTTTAAAGCAAAATGTTCACAATGAATGACAATTCTAACATGTCACGTGCAGTTTTCTATAGACAAAGAACAAAATTCACTGTTGTTTAACTACCAATAAACAACCCCCCAAAATACAAACTGTAAAATATAGTTTGCATCGTAATTGCAAAAACAATGTTGTTAGGTCATGTTACAATTGAAATAACTTTCGCATTATCTTTGTTTATCGGCTAAAAAACACTAACAGCCTTGTGGTTTAATTCATACGCATCAGAACACAAAATCGCTGTTTATTAGCCAATGAAAAACTCTAAATGCAAAAAGATTTCTTAATATACAACAGATGCCGGAGGATGACTGACCACAATATATCTCAGTTCGAGATCAGGTGAGCTAAAAATCTGTTGGGTGCAACCACACTACATTTAGGCAGCGTGTCACTGCTTTAGCGACTGTTGTTGTTGATCTCCGTGTCATCTTACCTTGGCAAGACCTCAGGTTGCAATCCTCAACTTGATAACTATGGCAACCATGGTCACTTCTGTTGGTACAGGTCCTGTGTATGGCTCAAGTTCCATTCCAGCTGTTTATTCCCTGGCTGACCAATCTATTTCTGTACATCACTGCCAGACCCATCTGTTCCTGTATGTGTGTAAATACTACTAAATAATATTGGCACTCATGTGGATGTTGTGTTAATAATTATAAGTGAAAACTTCATCAAGCTTTATATTAACAAGAGCTGTCTCAGGACAGCACGCTCAACTATTCAACCGCTTTGTCAGAGTTATCGGCCTTTATCACTACTAAAAAAGAGGCATAATTCTCCTAAAATGCTGGTCACAGTTATATGCCTTGGTCAGTGACGTTATATAATGATCTTGAAGACATGTGTGATCTTTTAATTGATTATGTGTAGCAGATATAGAGATAATTCTACTAAATTGCAGGTCAGAGCTATGGGCCTTGGACAGTGACCTTATATACATGTAATGACCCTGAAGACATGTGTAAAGTTTCAAATGAATATCTGTAGTAGTTATAGAGATATAGAGTTGTTGCACACAAACTTTAACCTGAATTTATAAGTACAAAAAGGGGCATAATTCTGCTAAATTGCAGTTCAGAGTTATGGATCTTGGTCAGTGACCTTACATAATGACCACAAAGATATATGAAGTCGCAATGGTGTAGTGGATATGGTGTCTGCCTTGGGACCGGGAGGTCCTGGGTTCGATCCCCACTCAGGGAGCGTTCTCAAAATCTTTCCAAAGACACCAAGTACTAGTTTTTCCCAGGAAACGGACTCAAGAGTGTCTCTATAAGCCAAAGACTTTCAATGCAATCAAGCTATCTGTAGTAATTATAGAGATATGGAATTGCTGCACGCAAACTTTAACCTGAAGTACAAAAAGGGGCATAATTCTGCTAAATTGCAGGTCAGAGTTATTGGCCTTGGTCAGTGACTTAAATATCCGTAGTAGTTAGACAGACATGTACTTGTTGCACACAATCCTAAAGGTGAATTTTCTATTGCACGCAAACCTTAACCTGACTTTTCTAAGTACAACAAGGCTTGCCACAGGATGTGACGTATTCCCCCAAAGCATATGCTTGTCAGAGGAAGGCAACACAATGTCAGTTACATGTTGGCAAAAATTACGCTTCCTACAAAAAGAGTTATGCTCCTTGTACTCTGCACTTCCTCTCGATGTCCTCTATCATTATATGAAGTTTCATTTGAATCCCTTCAACGCTAATGGAGTTATGCTGCGCACAAGAAAAATAAACATAGGGCAATAACTCTGTAAATATTGAAGAAACAGTTATGGTCTTTTTGCTCTGCACTTCCTCTCATCAGCCTCTATCATTATTTGAAGTTTCATTTGAATCCCTTCAATACTAATGGAGTTATGCTCCACACTAGAGAATTAATGCTTCACATACGGAAATAAGACAAAGGGCAATAACTCCATAAATATTGAAGAAAGGGTTGTGGTCCTTGTGCTCTGCACTTCCTCTCATTGTCCTCTATTATTATATAAAGTTTCGTTTGAATCCATTCCTAAGCGAGGTCTCGTTATAAGGTATCTATGTATGAAGTTTCATTAAAATATCGCAATGCGTTCTCAAATTATTGAGCAGAAACCGTTTTTGTATTTTTAGTAACATTGACCTTGACCTTGATCTCACCCACCCCATATGCAATCCAAAGCGTGGTCTAGATACAAGGTATCAATGTATGAAGTTTCATTCAAATATCTTTAGAGGAAACAATTTTTCTATTTTTAGTAATGGAGACTTTGACACCACCCACACTATATGCAATCCCAAGCGAGGTCTTGATATAAGGTATCTATGTATGAAGTTTCATTAAAATATCTCGATGCATTGTCAAGTAATTAAGCTAAAACTGTTTATCTATTTTTAGCAATGATGACCCTGACCCCACCCACCACATATGCAATCCCAAGAGAGGTCCCAATATAAGGTATCTATGTATGAAGTTTCATTAAAACATCTTGATGTGTTTCAAGTAATTAAGTGGAAACCATTTTCTATTTTTAGTATCTGTCACCTTGACCTTGACCATACCCACCCCCATATGCAATCTCATTCAAGGCTTCGATATAAGGTGCATATGTATTTAGTTTCATTAAAATATCTCGATGCGTTCTTAAGTTATTGAGCAGAGACCGTTTTTTAGTTATGGTGACCTTTATGTTGACCCCACCCCATATGCAATCGTAAGCAAGGTCTCAATATAAGGTATATATGTATGACCTCTCATTAAAATACCTCGATGCATTCTAAGTTATTGAGGAAAAATCTTTTTTTCTATTTTTAGTTACAGTGACCATGGCCTTGACACCACCCATCCCAAATGCTATCCAAAGCGAGATCTTGATATAAGGTATCTTTGTATGAAGTTTCACCAAAATATCTCGATGTGTTCTCAAGTTATTGAGCAAAAACCGTTTTTCTATTTTTAGCAATGGTGACCTTGACCCCAACCACCCCATATGCAATCCCAAGCGAGGTCTTGATATAAGGCATCTATGTATGAAGTTTCATTAAAATATCTTAATGCTTTCTGAAGTTATTGAGCGGACACCGTTTATCTATTTTTAGTAAGGGTGACCTTGACCTCACCCATCCCATAAGCAATCCCAAGCAAGGTCTCAATATAAGGCATCTTTTTATGAAGTTTCATTAAAATATCTTGATGCGTTGTCAAGTTATTGAACGGAAACTGTTTTTCTATTTTTAGTAATGGTGACCTTGACCTTGACCCCACCCACCCCGTATGCAATCCAAAGCGAGGTCTTGATATACGGTATCTATGTATAAAGTTTCATTAAAATATTTAAATCCGTTCTCAAGTTAGAGAGTGGAAACAAAAAGTTGACGCCGCCACCCCGCCCGTCCGCCCGCCACCGACATACCCCAATCTAATAACAGAAATTATTGTTCGAAAAATTTGGTTAACAAATGGCAATAACTCCATAAATATTGAAGAAAGAGTTGTGGTCCTTGTACTCTGAATTTCCTCTCATTGTCCTCTATCATTATATGCAGTTTCATTTGAATCCCTTTAATACTAATAGAGTTATGCTCCGCACAATAAGCTTGACAGACAGACGGACGGACAGAGGGAACAACCGACAGACGATGCGATTACAATATGCTCCAAAAGTTCCCTTCGGGAGCATAATAAGGGGCATAATTCTGCTAAAATGCTGGCCACAGTAATGGGTCTTGGCCAGTGACCTTATATAATGACCCTGAAGTCATGTGTGAAGTTTCAGTTGAATATCAGAATTCTGTAGTAGATATAGAGATATGGAGTTGTTTCACACATACTTTAACCTGAATTTCTTAGTACAAAAAGGGGCATACTTCTGCTAAAATGCTGGTCACAGTTATGGGTCTTGGCCAGTGACCTTATATAATGACCCTGAAGACATGGATGAAGTTTCAATTGAATATCTGTAGTAGTTACAGAGATATGTACTTGTTGCACACAAACCTTAACCAGAGCATTACGCAGACGAATAGGTGAGTAGTGTAGCTCGAGCTTATCAGTGAATAGTCGAGCTAAAAATGTAAGTACTCAACACGTTACCTGTCTTTGTAAAGCAACAGAAGGGTGATTTTGGCAGGTAGATAATAGAACATTATCAAATATATCGGCATAGGTTATTAAACAGCGATAAATACTGTTTGCATAAACATTTATCGCACTAATTTAAAAGGTTTCTATTGCACGCATATTTATTACCCGTAATAAACATCTACATTTGATGTTACTCTGTATGTATGTCAAGACCATATAGAGTTCATATGCTGACAGTAAATGCAGTCAAACATTGATTTCTATAACACTAAACTAAGTTACCAGCCCTGCTGAACAGTCGGCCTGTTACTGGGAGGATCGTGTCCACAGCCTCTTGCTTGGTCTCCCCAGCCTGGCAATGACATACTGAAGATGAACATAGAAATCAATGAGTACATACAAACATACACTCAATAAGTACATACAAACATACACTTTTTATAAACTTTATTTTACAAATTCTGCAATGGTGGTTATGTTGTTTGCTGCATGTTTAATTTATGTTTGTCTTTTTCTTTCGGAACACCCCATCAGTGTTCTGCCTTGAATTCGGACTATTGGGGACAAGGGCCCTCTAGGCTTAAAAAAGTGGGGACAAATAACAAAAATGTAGGGACACAGACAAAAAAAGTTGTTCACCTCATGAATATTCCCAAAGCAGATTTTTGTTTTGAAATGTACATACTAGCTGTTTTCATTCATGTTTGTTTTTATTTTCTGTTCCAAAAAGGATTAATACATAATACTGTGTTCTAAATTAATTCATAACATTCTGTTGATCAATGTTACACTGCATTCTTAAATACCTTATAACCTTGCATTATTAATTTTAATTTGAACAAAAAAAAAAAATCTGTTATAAACACAAGGCATTAATATTGAAACCTGTTAAAACTACAAAGTGTAACAGTGTTACATCATCAATTAGCCGGGCATCCAAAACTGCAAGCCACTAGCAACACTCATAGCAACGGTGTCAGTAATTCGACTTCAAAAGTCTTTGATGTTTCTGCCGAAATGCGGCTGTCGTCTAGCAGTTTTTCGCTGAAAACAGTGTTTCTTGCTTAGCATACTGTATCTGAACTGTTCAAGCGCTGCCAATAAAGTGTTAATGGGTTAGTGTTGTAGTGAACAAATTGGTTATAAATTGACGTCACGATCAATGATATAAATTTTACTAGATATGCCGAATGATATACTTCTAAATTGTGTGCGCCCGCGGACCCGCTTACGAAAATTTGGTGGGGACAAATCGTTTATTTTTGCGCCAATGGCGCAAGGCCGCATCCAGGGCAGAACACTGGCCCATGTATATGGACATATATCTTACGTGAATTCTGAATACAATTAGAATTTTGTTATTTTTCAAAATGGTACATTACATTCATATCGATTTAATGTCTACTACTAATGTTCATTTGCCTGCAAGTGTCATCGATGGCCAGTGTTTATATCATTACAAGTTTTTGTGCAATCATTATAAAACTTCAGGTTAGTGTTAGTAGGCAAAAAAGGAAGGTTAACCCTTGCAGTGCTGAGACCGGATATATCCGGTCAAGCTATGGGTAACCTGGTCCATGATGAGACCAGATATTTCGACCAAATCTCATATTCCTTATGTCCTCCACTTTTGGTCATTTTGCCATAAATTCAAGACTGACATCCAAAATGCTGTATATAATCCAATTCCTAATATAAATTATGTTTAATTATTTCTATTTTCCAACCCCGTTTACTCTGTATACAAGAGAAAAATGCTGAAACCGCATTAAAGCCGGAATTTTCATTTTCCGATGGGGCTACATGTACAAGTCAATGTTGGTAAAGAAGAAAAGAAGTTTCATGTTGATGATCTAAAATGATGCTGTAAAGTTTCATAAAGATTGATCAAGAACTTTAGAAAATATGCCAGGAATACAAAACTTTAAAGCAAATTGTATTTTTAGCTCTTGTGGCCATTTTGTGCAGTGAGGCGGAACCATTTGAGTCACTTTGATACAGGACAACAAAACGAACATTGGTGTGAAATTAATTGAACATCTAGCAATAGGTCTAGAAGACTTCGCGTTTAGACATATTTATATTTTTAGCTCTTGCGGCCATCTTGTGCAGTGGAGTGGAACCATTTTCACAAGTTTGGTAGAGGACCATCCAAGGAACATTTCTGTAGAGTTTCATCAAGATTGACTAAGAACTTTTGAAAATATGACAGGAAAACAAAACTTCAACGAAAATTCTATTTTTAGCTCTAGTGGCCATTTTGTGCAGTGAGGCGGAACCATTTGAATAAGTTTGGTAGAGTGTAAAGTTTCATCAAGATTAATCAAGAACTTTAGAAAATATGACAGGAATACAAAACTTTAACGCAAATTCTATTTTTAGCTCTAGTGGCCATTTTGTGCAGTGAGGTGGAACCATTTGAATAAGTTTGGTAGAGGAACACTAAACGAACATTTGTGTAAAATAATTTGAAAATCTATCCATAGGTTTAGAAGAAAATGGGACATAATGATATTTTAAGCTCTGGTGGCCATTTTGTGCTGTGAAGTGAAACCATTTTTACACTAAACGAACATTTGTGTATAATAATTTGAAAATCTATCCATAGGTTTAGAAGAAAATGGGACATAATTCTATTTTAAGCTCTGGTGGCCATCTTGTGCAGTGAAGTGAAACCATTTTTACAGGTTTGGTAGAGGACCAGCCAAGGAACATTTCTACAAAGTTTCATGAAGATTGACAAAGATTTTTTTTGATATGTCAGGAATACAAAACTTTAACGCAAAATGTAAACGACATCGCAACGCCCGCCCAACCTACCGATTTTTCGCTAATCCATAAGCCTAGATTTTTTGTTGAAAAATCTGGCTAAAAAATTTAGTTTTGTCAATTGTTCGAAGAAACATGGCCATCACATTAAACAATGATTCAATATTAATTATTAGCAATTCTACCATGACACTGACTAATTTTTCTATAGACAAAGAACAAAATTATAGTTGTTAAACTACCTAATAAACAAGGCAAAAAGTAATGTTCGCCTTTTCGTTGTTTATCGACCAATAAACAACTCTTTGTTGTTCTGATGCCTGGCTATTAAACCACTCGGAACAACGACCTCGTGGTTTAATTCCTATGCATCAGAACTCCAAATTATGGTTATTGGCCCATAAACAACAATAAATGGAAACTTATTTCTTTAATAAATTATATATCACTTTGAAGCAATCCTGTTAGCCTTTAATAGTCCATGTGCTGACAAAAGCTTATTACATCTTAACTAACTGCTAGAATATTCCTGGAAATCATTCTATGTTTGGAGATGGGCTCTGCTTTGTTATGGCCTACAAACTTCACATTTTGGAGCAATGTCTGTAATATCTCTGTTCCCTGTATATTTTTAAAACGAAATATTCTAAAAATAATTCTAAATAGTTAATCCAACAATTAGAACGTAGATTAAGACATAGTCATATCCCATTTGCTTGGTTTTCATGAAGATATGACAATAACAATTATGTTATCATTTCATATGCTTAAAAATCAACACCTTTGGTTCCTGGCAAAAATGTCATGAAAACTTCTTTGTAAAGATCTGTGCACATAATCTTCAGCATTAAAGCAATTAATATCATTAATAAATATGAATGAATGGGTAAAACCAATCCCTCAAGGGATGTTATTTGTTACAAACTAGGAATGGGTCCACATACACGGATACCTCCATCTATGCAGCCTTTCTACATGGCGCCGCTTTGTCTGTATGCATACAAATCATTTTGCAAAAGATAAATTGTCCTTTTATAATGTACTTCCTGCTAATATATTATCATATTCTGTGAAATAAGTTGAGGTATAACAAAATAGTTTAAGTCCTGACAAATAATCAACAAATGGTGGTATTCAAAACTTTTGTGCAATTATGAGTTATGGTTCTTGTATGTTTTACTTACACTTGCGATCGTAAATCATTCTGTGCAGAATAAACAGAAAGCCTATAATCATTTTTAGACTGTTGGCAGAAGCCAAAAATCTTTTAAGATGGTAATTTACAAAACAGGCATAGTGAAAAACTACTTTTCTTTGCAGGCTACAAGTCAGTATATCAAAACCTGAAAAGATCCTTCTTCAAAACAGCAAAAATTCTAGAATGTTTTGTTAACTTTTTATTATTTAAGATAATGTATTTCAGGTGTATTTTAATGTGTATATCATGTGATTAATTACAATTACAGTGTCTAGACAAGATTCTGTGTTTGATAAACACACGTGCCCCCGATTGGTGCTGGGTAGCCCATTTCTTAATCCAGATTAGGTCAAGGTCAAATTGAGGTTGGGTGATATGGGTGGATGGGGAACTGTCATAAGTAAAAACTGTGTAAATATCCAAGTGTTGTAGTAAGTGGTGTTGGTGCTAGACGAAACAGTACAATCTAGTTAACCAAGAAATGGCACTTTTGAATTATTCTAAGTGCAAATTAGGTCAAGGTCACAGTGAGGGTGGGTGATAAGGGTGGATTGGGAATGGTCATAAGTAACAACTGTGTAAATATCTAAGTGTAGTAGTAAGCAGTGCTGCTGCTAAACGAAACGGTAAAATCTAGTTAACCAAGAAATGGCACTTTTGAATCATTATAATTCCAAATTAGGTCAAGGTAAAAGTAAGGGTGGGTGATATGGGTGGATAGGGAATGGTCATTAGCAACAACTGTGTAAGTATCAAAGTGTTGTAGTAAGCAGTGTTGGTGCTAGACGAAACGGTAAAATCTACTTAACCTTGTCACGGACAGAAGGACGGAAGGAAGGAGGGACAGGACGATCACTATATGCCTCCTTCATCAAGTTGATGGGGGCATAAAAACAGTCAATTCATTAAAAACGTCCACTAACCCCGGCATAAAAACAGTCAAGTCATTAAAAATGTCCATTAAATTAAGGCGCTTCATCGGTTACTTTTCACTCATTGTGAAAGTGTTATTTCTTGTTACCGATTCTTATTCTGAATATTTTGACAACCAATTACTGTAATTTGTTAATTTTAAACTGCAGTATGGAAAATCTCAAGCATGCATCGTATGATCTACTTTTGATTCAGTAGGCTACGAATCACTTACAATCGATGCTCCTAACTACCACGCTTTATCGATTATTCTGCATGGCTCGTTGCTGACTGACTTGCTAACTGGCATTTATATAATTCAGTTTGCATTCGATAACTGGCTTGAAAATTATATATTCGCTATTTACAAATACACATTGTATTGCAAATACATGTCATATAACAAATACATGTTGTATATACTATTAAATAGGAAGCCATATTATTAAGTTTAAAGGTAGGAAAATAAAATTCATTCAAACAAATGTTTCCTGTTTTAGCAAAAATGCACTCATAATTCACATGATTTGTATTTCTGCCAAATTGAAAATTCCTGCATGCATTACAATATTATGCTCTCGACAATTATTTGACCTTTTACCTTAATTAGTGACCTTAAAGTTTCAGCTACAGACCTGGTTCTTAAATGCCATATGTCGCCTCATAATGCTTATCACTTCTGCCAAGAAATTTGACAATGCTTCCATGCCAGGCAAAATTATACTTCGGTCAAAGTCAATGACTGAAACTCTTATATTTGACCTTCAAGTGTGACCTTGACCTTGGACCAAAGGACCTGGTTGTTGCACACCACATACTGTCTCATAATGCTTATCACATCTGTCAAGTTATTTGAAAATTCTTCCATGCCATACAAATTATTCTCCGACAGGGTCAATGGTATTAATTCTTATATTTGACCTTTGACCTTTAAGTGTGACCATGACCTCAGGCCTAGTTGTTACACAGGACACACCATCTTATAAAGGGTATCACCATCACTATCTGCCAAGTTATTGAAAAATCCTTCAATTCTGGACAGTCATTGCCTGGATAAGAATATGAACGTATATACATTAACTTGATCTTTGACCTTTAAGTGTGACCTTGACCTTGGAATAAGGCACATGATTCTTGCATGCCACACTCCGCCGCATAATGCTTATCGCTTGAGCCAAGTTATTTGAAAATTTTTCCCTGCTGGATAACATTATGCTCCGATCATGGTCTATGACTTAAATGTTTATATTTGACCTTGGACCTTTAAGTGTGACCTTGACTTTGGACCAAGGGACCTGGTTTTTGCGCGCAACACACCATCTTATTGCTTAGCCCTTCTGCCAAATTACTTGAAAATCCTTCTCTGCTGGGCAAAATTATGCTCCAGACAGTATCTACAGCTTAAATTCTTATATTTCAACTTTGACCTTTAAGTGTGACCTTGACCTTGGACCTAGAGAACTGGTTCTTGCCCACGACACACCGTTGCACAATGCTTAACACTTGTGCTAAGTTGTTTGAAATTCCTTCCATGCTGGACAAAATTATGCTCCGGACAGGGTCTATGGTTTAAATTCTCATATTTGACCTTTGACCTTTAAGTGTGACCTTGAACTTGGACATAGGAACCTGGTCCTTGTGAGTGACACACCGTCTCATTATGCTCAACATTTCTGCTAAGCTATTTGAAAATCATCCAATGCTGGACAAAGCTATTGTCCAGACAAAAATCCGAACATACGAGCATACACACATACGTACGTACCCATGGACAGGTGAACACTATAAGCCCAAACATCATTGATGGTGGGGGCATAAACAAGTTGCACATGATTCTAAAACAATTATATTTATTACTTGTCAAACAAGATTTTTGATTTGCGTCAATGACTCAGCACCACATGAATGTGAAAAGCAGTAAATATTCTATTGTCAGAAGTTAGTGGAGGAAATAATGTTACATAAATATCCATTTAACCATCTAAATGGCACTATACATTATACTGTTTTAATATATTGCTGTATTATCAGAGAGTCTGTATTAACAGAACAGCAAAGCTTTCATTCTAGCAAGGCATAAGCTCTCTTTATGAGTAATAATAAACCCATCATCTTGGCACCCAGTACCAAATCATAACTGCAATAACAAAGAAATGTCTTAGAATAATAGCAACAGATACACCTGTTTAGCTTAACAACTTGACTATGAAATGAGCTGGATATATAGAGGCCACACCACTGAATTTGATTGATTCTTAGTCCTTTTTACACCATCACAGTGTAAGGGTCTGCCCAAATCATAATATTACTTATGACAGATGTTCTTCCATGCAATAAAGAAAGACCTGATACAACAGTACACTCCCTAAATTACTGAATTTGCCCACAAAAAAAGCATGGACAACATATTTTTATGAACACCCAAAACATGAAAAATTCTATGCTAAATTGAAGAAACTTCGACTAAATTATATTTTATTTGCTACAAGTGGAGGACAACACTGCTACTTGACATGAAAATTAAAAAAATTCAATGTTCAGAGATTTAATCTACAAATGTTGCCACTTATTTTCCAACAATTATGATTACAAAGCTCACCAAACACATATGTGACCACTTCCAAAGATCTGTCTTTGTATTGAAACGTCCTTCAGTGAAGCTAGCGCCCTTCGTCAGCCATTAAAAAATTTATGAATACAGACTAAGTGTATTTATAATAGCATATGAATGCACTACAAGCACTCAAGTGCTTACTAGGATTATAAAATAACCAACTATTTTGACTACATTGACAAGCACTCTCACATATCCAAAATTATATGTTGCTATTGATTTGTTTTAACGAGGTTTTGAAGCTTTTGTTAAAGGGGCGTATCAACGGCTAACACAGAATTATATGTTCAAAAATTACATTGTATTTTAAGAAGTATTTATTAAACGACTGGTTCACACATGCCGGGTCTCGGTTTTAAAACCAAAGAGTAAAATAATTTTTTTATGATAGTAACAAGTTAACACCGTGAAACTTTTCGCTGGCGCGTTAAAATTTAGTAGTAGTAGTAAAATCAATATGATTAAAATGTACATTAAATAGTGCTATGTATATGTGCAGCATTTATAACTGTACAGTAGCGTGGAAAGGTTTACATTGAAAAGCGCAATTTGGTAGGAGTTAGTTTAAGCCTGCTGAAACCAAAGACAATTTTTTGGCATTGTATCTATTTTTTGGGGGGCGCAACTGGGCAAATTTTCTTGCGCACGAGAATTTTAGGGAATGCAAACTTACAATAGTGGTTCAATGTCTACCAATAATTGTTGCATAATATTTTGGATTAAAATTTACCGAATTGTTTATATAACCGGTTAACACAAAGTTATAAACATATCCTCGACCCACACTCTAGAACTCAGGCTAATTATAAACATATTTCTCATTGTATGTCATGAACAGAATGTTATTTACATTCAAATCAACAAAATAACTATTTTGTTAAGCCTATTGGCATGCTCTATTCATATCACTTGTACCACTGACTGGGATCTTGGTTACACAAGAAATGACCACGGGACGATCTTTGGCCGTGGTTGTTGGGACAAAATTTCCTTAACGGGACAAACGCAATGTCACATTGAAAACGTTTTTATAATGGTATATGGAATTTATATGTTCAATTGTTAAGCATATTGTGCATTGGGACTATGTACTGAAACATTAGTGTACATTAAATATGAAGAATATTATATATTTCTCTGGACTGAATGACAAGTTAATGCTCCAAATAATGGATGTGTAGATTTAATATTAATAATATGAAAACGTGTGTTCAAAATATCTATAAAAGTTATTAAAGTCTTAGACAGATGTATGATGACACATTGCTTTTCTTAACGAGATCCCAGACAGTGGGTCCATGGTTCCCTAGAGTGAGTTCAACACGCTCCAGATCATTCTAAAAATAGCGCGCATTTTGCAGTGTATAGCAATATACATGTATCAATTAGCTTTCAACGAATCATAAGCCCGAATATTTCAATAAATGGGGAGTTTATATTTATAAACTTTCTATGCATGTTAATTTGAAATGCGGTTGCGTTTTGGTAAAAATTATTTACAATTGCACATTTCTATCAACATCTCCAGTAGATGTTATTCAATATATAAAAATATATTGCATCTTTATAAAATGTTGTGAAAGAAGTCTCGGAATACGTCGAAATGTTATTTATGTTACTTTTACTTCATTTGCCTAGCATAAATACATTATTGGCAATACTTATTATACACTGGAACCCTTGAAACATCATATTCCCATCGTGTACAATTGTAAATCGCCATAGTCATGAAATTTTATGTTTGTGTTATCAAAAATGAAGTCATCATTATATCAAATGCACTGAACGTTCTTTGAATATTGCTTTTCTTTGGGATACACAGTATAAATGCTTATTTGACATCTAATAGTTAAATATTGTATTAGATAACTACTTAAAATGAACGTATGGTGTATTACTTATAAATATATACACCTGTCTGATACATACTAATTTTCATTCATTCCCGCAATTATTTTCTTACAATGCTAATTTGTTAAAATGGCCAGACAAATTCAGTTAACAATTATCTTAACGTCGACTATTTTGGATATGGAGCTGTATGATCGGTTTATTCATAGTATAGATATTTATAATAATTAAATTCATCTCAAATTAATTTTGGGGTCCTAAAAGTTTTCTTATGGTGTCCAAAAATCTGGGTTACGAAAAGTCTCCTTACATAGGTAAAATTGAAAAATCTGGGGTCTGAGAAGTTACATAACCGATCATCTTGGCCCTCTGTTATGTTAAGGGTAAAAATGATATCTCAATATTAATTTCAACACCTTGGTCTGTTTTAAAGACATTTCTTGTTTCTTATAAATTACTTCTACTAGAAAAATATATTAACATACCGTAATTTATGTGTCTATATATTTAGAGGAAATGCTGTCGATATGCCCCCTTTAAAATCTTTGAATGACAGAAATCAGCAATATGTTACTATGCTACAGTGACCAATGGCACATAATTACACTATAGTAGATTGAACCTATTTTTTTTAGGCCAGATTTTTTTTTTTTCTTGGTTCTCTGACATTTTTGGAAAAGTGTCAGGCTGGAAGGAAAAAAAAACAAAAAAAACAAAAACAATACAGAATTGAGTAAATTAATGACTAGAATTTCACAAATGGAAATGGGCATTGATATTAAAATCTTAATGCATTATTACTTACAAAAATCATATTACACAACATTAACTTAATCACTACATGATAGCCATGACATTAATATTTTTTTTGCATTTCGGATAACAGATTGAAACCCTTTCACAAGGTCATTGTTATGATACCGGTTACATTCTACAAATAATATTTTTTTGCTCTTTGGAAAAAATCGGGAAGGCGTATCCTAGAACCAAAAAATTTAACAACCCTCGCCGTAGCTTGAAAGCCTTAGTATAGAGACACTCTCGAGTCAATTTCCTGGGCAGAACCAATACTTGGTGTCTTTGGAAAGATCTTGAGAATGCTTCCTGAGTGGGGATCGAACCTGGGACCTTTTGTTGTTATGTCTAAATTGTGTAATTACACTATAGATACACTTTCCAGGTTTTTATTTAAACAATAAACCAAAGTTCTGTGCCAAAGAGAGAACTTTATTGTATACTATTTTTCCTCCACTTTATTGTATACTATTTTTCCTCCACTTTATTGTATATTATTTTTCCTCCACAACTGAAAGACTATAATATTTTTTACCAAAATATCTGCATACTCAATACACTGTCTAAAGAATGGCTGAAAGAACAACTTTAAATGCTGTATGATATTTTTTTTCCATCTCAATACCCCTAAAGGATTACCAAATTATAGATAAATATAAATAGCACATACATTTTTCAGGTCACGCCATGATACCATGATTCAGTGATGTACAATTCATAGTTTCAAAAGATTCTTACATTCTATAAACTAGACATGTGTTCGTAGGACATGGATGCCCCCACATTCCGCTGGTTGTCACACAACTCCACTAATTCAAAAAAACTGCACCAAAATATGCAGGTGCACAAGTTCATATGCTGATGAATATGTTTATAAAGTTTCATCACTCTAGCAGTTATACTTTTCGACTTACATGTGACACAAGTCAAAAAATGTTATTTTTCTGTTAAAAAAGGGCCATAACTCCGCTAACGTCAGGAAAAAATGCACCAAAATACCCAGGTGCACAAGCTCACATGCTGATAAATAAGTATATTAAGTTTCATCCCTCTAGCTGTAATACTGTTTGAGTTACGTGCGACACAAAAATCCGACTTACAGACGGATTGGACAGACGGATGGACAAGGGCAAATCTATATGCCCCCCTCTGAAAGTGGGGGCATAAAACTTAAATACCACCTTATTTATTTCGTAAAATCTTATAATTAAAGATACTGCAGTAAGTTATTATTTAATTGTTTAACTTTAGTGGATCTTATAATTAAAGATACTGCACTCCAGATACACATAAAAATGTGCTGTTTTTGTTGTTATGTCGAAACGGTAAAAACATGAACACGATCAAATACTGTCATAATCTGTACCGTATATTTCATTAAAAATTTCCTTGAACCTGGTATTCCTGATTTATAAATACAGCGGCTTTCCCCAATACAAACACCTGATAAAAATGTGCGCATGACTAAACTGTCACGTAATAACCTAAATATAAACAGCGCTATTTTTAAAACATTCAATGAGTTATAATTTGACAGATAAAAAATACTATATAAATCCATTGTTTTTCAGGTAAATAAAACATAAGTGTCTAGTTTTTTATGTATTCTATACAATTATGTAAGAAAAATTGTGTATTTTTTATAATTTTCTGTTGTTTTTATGATTGGACCATCTGGAGTCCCTTCAAGATTCCTCCTAAAATCTTGTAATTGCAAGACATTTTGGAATTGCCCACTGGGATTTTGACATGAATGGTTTAGGTCTTGAGTGCCTCATGAAGAAAACCTATAGAAAAGCATTTCAACAGGTTGAACAAAGAGTTATTAAAAATGATATAGTATATTGATCAGTAGTGTAAAGAAATTGTCATTCTGAATGGGTTTAACCACTGGTGAATCTTCTTAAATATCCTACTAGAACTCTTTTAACTTAAGGTTAAACTTAACAAATATCGGCATATTAACACCATAAGTCTTCATTTCAAATATACTAGTATATTGGTTTGTAATCAGCATACGTATGAAAATGCGTATAACTAGAATTGTCACATGAGTGATATACCCCTACACAAAACTATGGCATCCATTGGAAAGAAATGGACAGAGAGAGAATGCTTACATTTGTGAATGGTCAGCAGTTTATTTCGAAAAATCTAATTTCAATAGGAGCCATAACTCTGTCAATATTTAGTGGTTTGTAACCAAAGTTGAACTTGATCTGTATTTTATGATGTTACACCTATGTACCAAAATTAATTTAAATATGTGAAACCTTTCATGAGTTATTGTCCATGTTTTTCGGGAATTTAAGTCAAAAACCAACAGACCGACGAACCAAGCTCACTCCTATTTACCCCGCCTAAACTTCGTTTGTGGGGGTATAATAAAATAGAAATCCGAAACGCCTATCCGAATTTTAATGTTCATGCAACGTAACCACTAATTCTATTTAAAGTTAAACTGCAAATGGATTTCATGCAAATCTCGTGTTCTGCTAGAAAAGCGCGAAAATTATCATAATATGCTGACACGTACAACATTAGGTCATCTGCATAAAAAGCATGGCTGTTTGACAGCAATTACAAAATTTCGAAGCGCAAAGAGAACTGTGAAATCTTTACTTTTGTATAAAAGTTTTGTAATGTTAATCTCAATTGAATGATGATGAAACAACGTGATCAGTTGTGCATGTTACACATTCAGCATTTAATGGTATGCAGAATATACATGTATTTCTGATCAAAGTATGGTATGCCTATTATGTAATTTTCCGTAACGCAGAACTGCTCACGGATGAACAGCATATACATTATACTGTTAAAACACACTAAACTATCGAAGAAAAAATGCTGAAATGTTGTTTAACTTTATAAACGCTTGCCATTTTCAGTGGCACATTCATAGTATTAAAGTAACACGACCATGTATTAATTAAGAAATAATTTTTGATTCATCGTTGTTTATCGGCCAATAGACAACAATTTGGAGTTCTCATGCATAGGAATTAAAAAACGAGCCTCGCATCCAAATAACAAAGAGTTGTTGATTGGCCGATAAACAATGATAATGCGAAAATGATTTTGATTCTAACATGATTTGATATATATTTTTGCAATTGTAATTGAAACTAATTTTTACTGTGCTGTGCTCAGAATCGGGACTCCTTTTTGCGTTGTTTATTGGGTAGTTTAACAACGATAAATTAGTTCTTTGTTTTTTATTTTATTATATATGTAATCAGTTTTCATAAAGATATAAATCACAAACCCCACTAGCGAAAAAAGTAATACAAAATCTCAGAATAACATGACATAAAGTAAGAAACTGTTTTCAATGGATAAATGAAAGAAAATTTATTTCATGCGTTTTGTAAGTATAGCGTGGAATTGTTGTCTTACGTGATAGTCGGAGATTGCTATTGGTTGGTTATTGCACAAGGAAATTTCGATATATATTTTGTCTAGTCATTCTACAAGACGTTCTCATGTAATACACATCGAACATGTATTGGATGTTACAGAAAATATGTGTAGTTTATTACTAATTACATATTAAAGATGTGCATAAAGTTTTATTGAATAAGCACCAACATTCTGGTCATGATGTGACACCTGACAAATGGGCACAGATTTCCAGCTTTCACTGTCTCTGTTTTTACCTGGTCAGTCAGTTTACATTAAGAGACATTTGACGCATACATCTTGAATATTTTACCTACATGTTCATTTTTGTCCCAATTATTTACTCTCGTATATTTGTCATGGCTGTACTACTCACTAATAAAGTGCTCGCATGGCATCGCAAAAACGTTTTTGTTTCGTTTTTATAAAAACTGGTATTTAGCAAAGACTAAGTGCCAAATGGCATGCGCCTTTCTGATGGTCCCCATCAGGAAATAAAATATAAAGAATGTCGGTAGGTGGAGTGTTTTGCTTCATAGACAATTAAATAAGAAGAACTTTTTTAATTCAGTGCAAAGTTGTATCATATTTGTTTGTTGTCATAGACAACATACATTTTCACTCGTTGCTGCCCACTGGTGATTTTTTTATATAACGAAATTTGCAACAAACTACGATCTTAAACTGAATTCAGAAACAAATACACAATATTATTGTTATCATATGACCACAGTTGTTTAACCTTCATTATTTTATCCTACATTTTCGATTATATACACTCACAATTTAGTTCACTGGTATATGTGCCCACAATATTTTTTACTACCGGAGGTTCCGTTAAAAGTCATGATGATGTTGAGTCAAATAGCAGGATTTTAGTGCCATGAACTGTTTCATACTAAATAAACACGTTAAAAAGTCATTGCATTTATTTATGTAAAAGAAGGTGAGCAATATTTCGAATTCTCCTTCCTATTTAGTTTCAGATATGCCCTTATTGCTTATTGCAAGCAAAAATGGTATTCCATATATAACCGATGATATATTACCAATCAAAATATATGATATATTATTGAAGTATACTTTTGGAGGAAGACACCTAGCTTTTTGGCATAATGGCTGTTCTTAACCCGCACACGAATGATCAGAGTCCTTGAAATATCGCTAAATGCAAGATTCATCGCGAATGTGGTCATCACGTATGTACAAACACAAATAAATGAAAAAAACAAGATTCTGTGTTTGACAAACACACGTGCCCCCAGTTGGCGCTGGATAGCCCATTCTTAGTTCAAATTAGGTCAAGGTCAAAGTGAGGTTGGGTGATATGGGTGGCTTGGCAACGGTCATAAGTAACAAATGTGTAAATATCCAAGTCTTGTAGTAAGCGGTGTTGGTGCTAGACGAAACGGTAAAATTTAATTAACCAAGAAATGGCACTTCTGAATTTTTGTAAGTCCAAATTAGATCAAGGTCAAGGTCAAAGTGAGGTTGGGTGATATGGGTGGATCAGTGATGGTCATAAACAACAACTGTGTAAGTAGTATCCAAGTGTTGTAGTAAGCGCTGTTGCTGCTAGACAAAACAGTAAAATCTAGATAACCATGGAACAGACAATTTGAATTATTCTAAGTGCAAATTAGTTCAAAGTCAAGGTCAAAGTGAGGTTGGGTGAAATGGGTGGATTGGGAACGGTCATAAGTAATAACTGTCTAAATATCCAAGTGTTGTAGTAAGCGGTGTTGGGCAAAATCTAGTTAACCATGAAACGGCGCTTTTGAATTATTATAAGTGCAAATAAGGTCAATGTCAAAGTGAGGTTGGGTGATATGGGTGGATAGGAAATGGTCATAAGCAACAACTGTGTAAGTATCTAAGTGTTGTAGTAAGCGGTTTGGATGCTAGACGAAACAGTAAAATCTACTTAACCTTGTCACGGATGGACGAAAGGACAGATGGACGGAAGGATGGAGGTACGGACAGGACAATCACTATATGCCTCCTGCATCAAGATGCCGGGGGCATAAAAATAACTATACATGTATATTTTATATTCAGGTATATACATTACGAAGTGATAAAACTCATTCAACGCGTGGGTGTTTGCTATTTTAAGACGAATAAGATTTATTTTAAGTGTAGCTTTATTGTAAAATCATAAAGCTTAAATACATGAACCTATTGATCGCGCTACAACCTTACTGTAATTATAGGTCAGTTATATGACATAATAGAATCATCACAATAATTGGAAAATAATTTCTGACCTAGATATTAAATCAACTGACAACGAACTTTAAACTTAGTTGGAAAAAAACAGATTGAATGTGTGAGACATTGGATCTATGGTATCAGATGTTTCGATAAAATTTTACAAATGCAATTATTTATAAATATTTGACATAATTTTCTCTAAATAAAAAGAAAATGGAGTGTAAAGGCTACAGTGTGTTAGTGTACATGTATGTCCTTGCTTCAATACGTTGTATTTCGAGCAATGTCATGGAAATTGGAATGTGCTGGTAAATGCTGTATTTGGAGCAAGGAAAATCACAATTCTATTAATTGAAAATTGAAAAGCATCTCCAACTTACTAGTATGTACGTGTGTGCTACAAAATCTGATATATCTATAAGTAATGCATGTTGTAGTATATTAAATCAGATTTATCTAGATGTTTTATCAGCTCTAGGCTCTAGCAAGTATTTACGTTAAAATATAAACCAATATGTGACAATAAAAGCTAGACGAATCTACCGGTAATGCTTTTGATTGATTTAGTAGCAAAAGTACATCCGCGCAAATAGTCGATTGACACGGTTGAATGCACTTGAGTTTTGGCTGGAATATTTTGGTGGGGTACTGGTGTTCAGCTCATAAACCATTGACAATGATTTGCTAGTGAGTTGACATATCTGTGCCACCTATGTCAAGTTGTCTGTTTAATAATTAAATCAAAATTTTTTACCAACAGCGCATGCGTTAACCAAAAATATAACAACAATTTCAAAAAGACAAACCAAAATAATTTATTTATTTGACAAAATCATTTTGGTTAATACATAAGCTGATAGCTAAATTTGACAACAAATGTGATAAAAGAGACCAAAAATCGTTGTTTTCGAAGAAACACATGCTCGCTGTGGTTCGATAGCCATGTCAACATTACGGGTATGTCATAATTTAACTATATGCACCAATGACTCTGTTAGTAAATAAAATTTAAAAATCGTCAATTTTATAGGCAAAATTCGACCCTTAACGGACCTTGTTCCTTCATTGTCGTTTAATGTACAACTATACCTTTTTACGTGCAAATAACACAAAAATAAATAATAATGTTAACATTAAAATGTTGTTGTCTTATATACTCGAATTAACATATAAAAAAGAATGTACATTTTTACAGGGAAATGATATTTAATAAAAAATCTTGGTAAACCAAACACCTCTGAAAACCGAACGATCGGCCCAGTCCCGACGCTGTTCAGTTTAGACAGGTTCTACTGTATACCCTTTTCATCAATATTATGTAAATAACAGGAAATTGTCTCGTTTTAATATACAGCTGAACTTCGATATCTCAAAGTCGCCGAGAGCTCACAAACGACTTTGAGATATCAGCAGTTCCAAAAAGAGGCTTTTTAGAAGTATTTGTCTAAATGTTCATGAAATTGCAATAAAACATTGCCATCCGGTATGCATATACTGAACTGTAAACCAGTTGTAACTAATTCCATTAAAGTTCACAAATACTAGTTAAAATATGTGTTGAGATGTTTGTGATGTGAGACAAACTTGGTTGTGGCTCGATACTGTCACAGGCGTCAACACTTCGATAAACAGATAGAAATAAGTGTGGAAATACTTGTAAGGACAGAAAACCTCTTCAACATAACCAGAAATTCATGTTAAAACTTCGAGATAACAATATTAAGTTTATATAAATAAAGAAGGAAAAAAGTTGGCAATTATTTTTGGAGATATCCTGAACTTTATTTTTTAAGCAAGTTGAGTTTACAAAGTTCAGCTCTATGTTTATATACAATGCAATGCTTTCAATACACCCCTTTAAATCAAAGGTACACAAATAATAATATTCAATTTTGTTATGAATGTTGAGGTCTTGAATAGGTGGTGAAGCATAGTAGACACTGAAAGCATTCAATTCATTGTATTTCAAAAAGTAAATGGTAAATTTGCTAGTGAACAAACCTCAGACAATATAAATGGTTTATTTTATTGATCAGGGGCAATATTACAGAAAACATGTTGAATATGTTCAATGTTCAAATTTTGGAAATGTAATATTTCTAAAACCGCACATAAAGTTGTGAATTTCTTGACAGATAAGTAATTAATAATGAATATTATAACTGATTACAATGAAACTGAAGAACATTATCATAAATGTTAAATAATGGTTATTAGAGACAAGAAAAGGTGGTGGATAAAATCAACACACCACAGTTCATAACAAGAGCTGTTGTAAAACAGTTATGCCCCTTTTTTTTTTAGCTTAAAAGCAATCTTTTAAATATCAAGTTTGGTGGTGATCGGAAAAGAACTGTTGGACACAGGGAGCGAAAACTGCTTAAAAGGACAATTTTTTAAAAATCAACTCCATGTAACTCTGCAGTTCCTGGGGGTGTTTTGGTTGATCATCAAACTTGGCAATGATACTATAACCTCAAATAATTTCATAAAGTTTGGTTAGATTAAATGAAAACTGTTGGACTAATGCCTTGATCACAAATAGAACGACGCTATCAGATTTTAACAAACATGATTTTCATGGGGAACAAGCAGTTTGAGCAAGAAGCGGTTACCGGCCGATGACTGGACAGCACCCGTGCAGTGAATATGTGAATAGGACGGTCGCCGCGCAGGATTGTAGGTGAATGCAACTAAAATGTATTGAAAAAGGTATCCAGTCAATGTAAGTCATCGCCCGACAATACAAGGGCCTGCCAGTGCCTGTATAGGCACCGCCCAATACCAAGATGGTAACTGTACATCAGTCTGTGCCTTTCCGGGCGCCCACATGTTTTGCCGTTGAAATTTTAGGATGGTTTTAAAGTAGAAAAATCGCATGGCCACCGCCGATCCAAGAAAATGCAGTCCTGCAATTAAACGGTGCCGGTCTGAAGTGTTCTGGAACTCTCTGACTCCGAAATAAATCGCCGTTAACTTTCTAAGTATTTCTTGAACTTTGACGGGCAGCATCCGATAAGCACAATTTTCAGCTGCCACCGCCCGATTGGAACGGCTTCCTGAAGGGCACCATCAGATGCAGTCCGGTGGCAGTTATTTATTTTTGACCGGGGCATTAGAGAGCATAACCGCTAAAATGGCCAATTTTAGATAATTCAAGTACCATAACTCCACAAATCCTGGGGCGATTCGGCTGAATATCAAACTTGGCTGAGATTTTATGCCGATAAAAATGTTCATGAAGTTTGGTTAGGATCGGATGACAACTATTTAACTTGGAGTAAGGAAAACGAGAAATGGAAACAGAAGTGGTCTACCAACCAACCGACAGACAGACCGACATTAACCAATTTCCTCGCCATCTTTGATGGGGGGGCATAACTACTGTATAAGTGGTAGATGTTGTTGTTACTATACAAAATTGATGAGGAAATTTTTATAATTAAATGGCTAATAACGTGTTTGTCCATTGTTGTTTCTCATATAGGAATGCTGCTGGCAAATTGCTACACAAAATGACCATGAAGGGAGCACTTTGGTTGTCAAGGGACAATAATTCTGGTCTTTTCTTACAATATAGGTCTTTGTCAGTTGTTTTCCATACAGTAAAGCAAACTATTTACTATCTGTGCTCTAAGTCGGATATATTTTTCATAGCGTATGTAAGAGCAAGTAATTTAAATTGCCATTTAGAAGGGATATGAAACCATGGCCAGTCTTCTTAAATAACCTTGAGAAAATATTTAAACTGCATTTTATGTATGATTTTGTGACAATTATTTTTTTTCTCACAAAGATGTGAAAGTTGATTTTGATCTCAAAGTCAGGAAAGGAAACACATTAACTTGTCCCAATTATTAAGCTGTAAATTTTTAATCTAACACATTTATTCATAACCTGTAAGTAACTTACATTTCACGAACATACCAAGGTATTACAAATCTATTGTCTAGTTCAGCGGAACAATTTTACACAAAGGAATTCGCTGGGGAGGGCTATCACAGTTGTCAAGCTATTCGAAATATTGTAGTGTTTACTAATTTGTTTTCAAACACAATGTATTAATAATAGTCTATTAATGCATTACAAGCACTCAAGTGACACCGAGGATACACAATTATTTTCGGTATGTTGACAAGCTCTCATTTCCAAATAATCTGTAGTTGTTGTTTATTTTATAAATATTTTGTGACAGGAATCAGGAACACTACACTATGCTGCAGTGACAAATGGCACATAATTACACTATGATTACACTCTCCAGTTCTTATTTAAACAATAAACCGCAGACCTGTACCAAAAAGAGAATTTTATTGCGCACTGCTTTTCCTCCACAACTGATACCATAATGGTTTCAAAATATCTGTATACTCAATAGACTGTCTACAGCATGGCTGAAATAACAACTTTAAACGCTATGATGTTTTTCGACGTAGCTGTCTAAGATTACTTTTAAACTAGATTTATTGCGATAATTATGCAGCGAGAAAATTGAATGCGAATAGAGTTTGGCAAATTTTCTAATTGTAGGGAATGCAAACTTCAAACAATGGTTTAATGTAAACCAATAACTGTTGCATACTTTTGGGGATAAAAAATTTACATAATTGTTTACATAAGCGGCTAAATTAAAGTTAAAATGAAGTTATAAACATATTCTCGACATATACTCTAGAACTGAGGCTAATTAGGAACGTATTTTCTCATTGTATACCATAAACATGATGCTATATTCATTCACTTAACAAAATAACTATTTTGTTTAGCTTACATTTATATAAGCGGTAGCTCTATAAATAGCAATTGTGCAATGTTCCCATTTATAAATCTCATTCATAGAGTTGCCGTTCTATGTAGCCCATTGATTCTACCGAGTTCATCACATTCCAGAAACAGTAGTTTCATTCTAAAAATACCGCGCGTAGCTAGCAGCCGTTGTATATAGCTGTGTTAATATACTCGTACATGCATCAATAATAGCGTTCAGAGAATCATAAACCTAAAATTTCAGTAAATGGGGAATTTATATTGATAAACTTACTTTTAATTTGATTTAAAATTGTGGCTATTATTTATTAACGATTATTTATAATTGCATCTTTCTATCAACTTCTCGTGTAGATGTTATTTAATCTGTAAAAAGATGCTACATTTTCTATAGATAAAATGTTATGAAAGATGATTCGGAATTGCTATTCGCGTAGCATGAATACACAATTTGCATAACTATTTATACACAGGAACCCTTGATGTATCATAGTTCTACTAATATAATTTAAAATTGGCATAGTCTCATGAATTTTTATGTTTGCGTTATCAAAAGTCTTAAAGGGACTTGTTCACAGATTGGGACATTTTTTGAAGTGTGTCATTAAATGCCTTAAATTGTTAGATTTAAACATCGGAACTCTAGAGCTCCATTATAATAACAAGAATAGAATTAAAAAGAGAAATTAAAAGAAAAAAGTTTGTCCCTATCGGGGCTCGAACCAGTGCCCTTTGGATTAAAAGGTTATCGCCGTAACCACTCGGCCATCCGGACTGTTATAAGAAGCCTGCGTTTAATACTTGATATAAGTGATCCACGTGTTGTTACAAAATTTAACGGAAACGACAGAAACATTCCAAATTATTCAATCGTTTCGCGTTTGTAACGCTTTATAATTTTATCAATTTCAAATGATCACTATTCATAAACGAAACTGTATTTTCATAATGAGTCTACGCCATTAGTGTCATTTCGCTCCCTGGTGTACAGTGTTCTTTTATTTTTGGAATCTGTGACAAAAAGTTGGGAAAATGTCATTTTGACAATCTGTGAACAAGTCCCTTTAACATTTCAAAAATCGCCGAATGTTCCCTGATTACTGCTTGTTATTGGGATACACAGTATAAATGCTTATTTGACCTCAAATCGTTTTTATATTAGATAACTAACATGAATGGTATATTACCCGTACTAAAAATAACTCTATATACTCGACTGATACATAATAATTTTAATTCAATGCCGAAATTATTTTCCTACATTGTTAATTTGTTAAATTGGCTTGACAAAGTCAGATAACAATTATGTTAAACTAAATTATTTTGGTCATTCATATATCACTGGTGTAGACATAGAGCTGAATGATTGGTTTAATCACGGCATAGATAATAACGATTTAACTTTTGGGTCCGAGAAGTTTTCTTATAGTGTCCGAAAAATCTGGGGTCCAATAAGTCTCCTAATATTGGTGGGTACCAAAAAATCTGGGGACATCTTGGCCGTCTGTTTAGGTAATTTTTAAATGACATCTTATTATTGATTTCAACGCCGATTGTCTTTTTTAAAGACATTTCTTGTTTCTATCTCAACACCCCTAAATGGACTACCAAATTATAAATACATATAAATAGCACATACATTTTTCAGGTCAAGCCATGATACCATGATACATTCATGTACATTTTTTTTCGAAAAAATCGTACATATATTTGTCATTTGATATGTTTATGTAAGGCCAACATTAAAATTAACTTTGTTTGCCATTGCCTACCTACCGACTCAAACTGTTTTTTCTTTGTTAAATCAAACCAGTTTTTTTTATTCCAAATATTCTATATTTTCTTTGTGTTAAATTAAAGCTCGCTCTTCTTCCAGTTTGGTCGTTTTCTACTGGGTTAACGAATTAACTGTATCAGCTTGGTCCTTGTATTTCAATATGTCATATCAAAATGCAATTCTTATCATGTTTTATCAAACTTGTGAATACTACAGACTGTTTTTCGGCATTCATTGTCTAATTAAAGATTATTGCTAGCAAGCTCTCGTCATATCAACAGACACTTAATTTTATTATCAAATGCAACGTCTGTATTATACGCTATATTCTGACTCTAAATAGATAATAAATTTGCAATACAAAAAAATATATATATATATTGCCTACCTACCTACCCGTTACCAGCAACCTTGGGTAGGCAATAGCAAACAAACACTTTTTTAAGGTTGGCCTGACAATGATTAAGATGCATGTTTATATGTTCATTATTTTTTTATAAATGTTTGAACGGATGGGCTTATGCTTACTGTTCAAGTTATTCTTCTTCTAAGATTAAAGCCGCAGTCCTATGACTATAATTCAATACATCTTAAATTGGCATAAGTTCTAACGAACGTAAATGCCGTTTATTCGAATGAAAACTGTTTATAATTTACAAAATGCAATTTATAATGTCTATGTTCTTAAACACTTGGTCCGAACAGAATACACACTCATGTACATGCTGATTTATTCCAGAGGCATCACCAGCTATCGCATACAGAAACAAAACTAAAAAAAGTTACAAAAACTGTATTATTTTACTGATTTCAATGCGTTGTTTTGTATTTTGATCGGTAAGATGTCCATTAGAAACAATTTCTGCAAAGTTTCATTTTTTCAACATATTTATGGACTGCTGCTTTAAATACCATGCGTGATTGCATATCTTCAGTGAATCTTGAAATAAAGATTCCTCCTAAAATCTTCGAACTGCAAGACATTTTGGAATTGCCTACTGAAATAGTTCCAATATTACAACCATTACAACGATTTCAAACAAGGCTTTCATCAGTTTGGACATGAATGATTTAGGTCTTGAAGTACAACCTAATTAAAGGCATTTCAATAGGTTGTATTTCAAAAGAGCAGAATCACGAGAATTGTCTCGTGAACACGTCTTACCGCTCAACAATCCGTAATATCTGAAATGTGAATCACACAAAGAGTTTTTCAAAATGGTATCAGAAGTTTACAAAGCCGATTTGCATGGGCATAATCCTTGGTATATATTTTCTTAAATACGTGTACCGGTATCCTATTGAAATATTTACTACTAAGGTGCACTTAATGGAAAATTTTGTATACCAAAGTTTGCTGTTCTTAAATATCCAATTAAAATTTAATTAATGTGTACATAGTGAAAGATTTTGTATAACAAAACTTGTGGGTATTTGATCAGGGCTATTTGACACAAAAGAATTCACTGGGGAGGTGAATCTCATTTTTCGAGCTTTTCAAAACTGTGTAGGGTCTACTGGTAAGTTTTCAAATATCATAATTGGACCATAGAATTTTTAAGGCATATTATTTCAGCTAAACTTGTCTGCATTTTTTATCAAGTAGCACTGGTAACTTCGTGCCAAATATATATTAAAGAGAAATATGTTAATAAATCTGTGATTGTACTTCTGTGCGTTAACAAATGCTTTCACATTCCAATTTGAAGTCAGTCGCAAGAGATATGATATGCTTTGCAACTAAATTTAAGTTTCATGATTATTGGGCTATAAATGATTATTGGGCTATAAATGGGGCCTCTATAGTGTTCACAAGCTTTTTCTCCAATTTGGCCTCTTGACCTAGTTAGTTACCAGATGTGACCTAGTTTCGAACTCTTCTCAGATATCATTGCACACATCTATGAATGAGACAAGCAGTAAATGTCAGAAGTTAGTGGAGAAAATTATGTAACAGAAATATTCATTTATCAATCAAAGGGTACTATACATTATGCCATCATATTGTTGTATTATCAGAGAGTCTGTATTATCAGAAGAGCAAATTAACCTCTCATTCTAGCACGTCATAAGTTTTCCTTAGGCGTAAAAAAATAGGGTAGGTAGGTAGGAAGGATTTTTTTTGTGTGTAAGTGGTCAACTTTAAGATTCAATCAAAACGCTGACAGCGTAGAAAGACTGTTGGTGACAAAGAAACTAAAAGCATGTGAATAATGAGTGAATTTTTGTTAAAAAGGAAACATCTTAAATTCTCCACCTTTAAACTTTATAATGTGGCTTCTTAATTCAATATTCTAACATGATACTCATTAATTTTTCTAGAGATAAAGAACAAAATTATCGTTGTTAAGCTACCCAATAAACAACACAAAAAGAAGTCCCAATTCTGAGCAGAGCATAGTAAAAACAACTGCAAAAATATTATGTCAAAACATGTTAGAATCAAAATTAATTTCTCATTATCGTTGTTTGTCGGCAAATAAGCAACTTTGTTATTTCTGATGCGTGGCTATTAAACTACTTGGTCTAATGCCCTTGTGGTTTAATTCCTAAGCATCAGAACTCCAAATCGTTGTTTATTGGGTGATAAACAACGTTAACAATGAAATTATTTCTTAAGTATTCAACATCATAATAAAAACTAATTTGTAAGTAACAAATACATATTTTTTCGAGCTTATTATCTTATGCAAACGGAATTATATACATGCCAGGTCAATCTGCAACGGGCCAGAATAACCAATGAAGCTTAGTAGTTAGGAGCACAATTGTAAGTGCTTCGTAGCCAAAGATCCATAAATAAACATGTGTATTTATAGATCTATGTTCGTAGCCAAATGAGTGAAAATAGATCATACGATGCAAGATCTCAATTGTCCATGGCACAGTTTAAAATTAACAAACTGCAGTAATTTGTTGTCAAAGTATTCAGAATTTGAATCGGTAACAAGAAAAATGGCTTCCGCAACTAGTAAAAAAATAACCGATGTAGTGCATTAATTTGGTGGTCTTATTCCAGGGCACTCGGGTAAATATTTTGGTTACATATAAGTAAATAGCGAAAGTAATGATGTCATTAGTTTAAAGTTACAATTTTAATATATTTAATTTTTTTTAGAAAATCTAATTGTACAAAATTACATGATATACACATTATAATACATAGTACATAAATTATCTTAAATATTTAAAATTAAATGTAAGAAAACAGGTTTGAAATTTTGCTGTTTTGAAAAAGGCCTCTTTCTGGTTCGATTTACTGATTAATAGCCTGCAAAGAAAAGAAGTAGTTTTTGGCGATACCTGTTTTGGACATTCCTCTCACAAAAGACTGTTGGCTTCCGCCAACAGTCTCAACATTCTAAAAACTAAATGAATATTCAAAACATACCGGTAATATCCTTCAACATTGTTTTGAAGTGGATGCTGTCCAAACAAAACACTTATTTATCCAAAAAACATATAATTATTGGAAAAAGATAAATACAACAAAAAAATATCTGACAAACACAATAATATGTTCTAGGGTTGGGAATTTTTTTTAGGGTAGGTCAGGTAACCTGAAATATACATAATTTTTTTTAAGCCTTATGAGTAATAATACGCACATCATCTCGGCAGACAGTACCAAAGCAATAACAAAGAAATTTATGTCTTAGAAGGATAGGAACAGATACACTGGTTGAGCTATAACAACTTGAACATAAAATTAGCTTTATTTGCCATGCCACAGAATTTGATGTTTTCCTAATACTACACCATCACAGGGTTAGGGTCATGATATTATTTATGTCAGATGTTATTCCATGCAATAAAGAAAGACATGATACAACAGTACACTCCCTAAATTACAGAATTTTCCGCAAAAAAGCAAGTACAACATTTTTTATGAACCCCCCAAAAATGAAAATACTAGTAATTTTATTGCTGAATTGAAGAAAATTTGACTTATTATTAATAAGTTAATTATATTTGATTTGCTACAAGTGATGTACAATACTGTAACATGACATGATAATAACACAATTTCCAATGCTCACCGATAAAGCTACAAATATTGCCACTTATTTTCCAATCATAATGAATATGAAGCGAAAACCAAACAACTATGCGACCACTTCTAAAGATCTGCCTTTGTATAGAAACATTCTTTAGTGAAGTTAGCAGCCTTTGTGAGACCAGAGCTAATAAGCACCGACATCAAAGCACAAAGGTAGCATTCAAGGTGTTGGCAATTTTGTACGTAATTATGAAAATACTTAAATAAAATTATCCCTCTGAGATAATTATAATTGGACCATAAATCACTCATTCACAATCTGTTCAGACATTCTGAAGGCATCTGAATGCAGACAAATAACATCGTTGTAGTCTACAACAAGCAACAAGTGACAACTCGATTTATGAAATACATAACTATTTTCGGTACACTGACAAGATCTAATTTCAAAAAAATAGGCAGTTATTGATCTTTTATTTTTTAAAATAAGTATTTGATAGGTTTTGTTAAAATCTTAGTGTGCCAGAAATCAATAACGAGATAATACCCTCTAGTGACAAATTACACATAGTTATAGTTGTCCTTTTTTAGCTGTTCACAGAACAAATAAAGGTATGGCTATTTCAAAGCCAAACAGCCAAAGAACTCTGATGATAAAAGCTATAGGCCAGGCAGATTCCATTACGCGAAAGTAAGAAGTGCTGTTTTGAAAATTGTCAATTTTTAATTTGTCAAATGGTAATCATTATAATAATGAATATGATTAGAAGATGACATGGTAGGAATATTTAAATAACATCTTTCAATGTAGAATCAAATCATGACTGTACTCGCAAAAGAAAATGTTATGCAGCGTCCTAATTTATTAATGAACGAATTTTTGGGGTCACGCGTGGAGCAGAGTAGAAAAAATCCAATCCTTACCTTTTTATCTTGTTATCGCCCACTCATGTAAAGGTAAATTTGTTGAGTAGTGAATGTTTATTACTCATTTTATTATTTACGTGGCCACCATCATAATGATCAGTTTAGCGGTTATTACAGTCGAGTAGCGGTAGAGTTTTACGGAGCATTCTGGAGATAGTTGATGCATCACGACTGAAGTTGGTTATATCATATCATATCTGAAACTACAATAGGCAGAATGTTATGTGCTGGCAGTTGTAGCGGCTATGCTGTAGGGATACTTAATTAAGAGCTGTACTTTTAACAGGCTTTTAGCGCAAATATCTGATGCACCAGAGCGCTAAAATGATATTTTAGCGGTAAAATGAGAGTGCTAATTCATGTACACGCTAATATCCCGCATTTTTATTACCGTTAAAATTTAGCCACGCTAAAATAAGTATGCCTACAGTAGCCTAGTGGTAAGCATGTCCGAGTCGCATTCCGTAGGTCCCGGGTTCGATTCCTGGCAGAGGTTGAGAATTTTTTCATGTACTTTTTTGAGAGACTTGCTACTGCAGATGCTTAACAAAGTAAAAGGGAATACATTTTCAGATATTTCCAAAAGAAAACAAGACATATAAACTTCGACAGATTATCGCATAACACTTGCTAATATGGTTGAAAAGCTCGTAGCACAGTCTTTGCATTCATGAAATGTTTCATATTTTTAATATTCAGCAACTTGTTGTTTGTTTATCAGGTTAAGATTGAGTTTTGCTCAACTCAACAGCTTTTGATCTTCTACAGACTAATCATCTGTCTTCCACAGAGTGTTCGGTTCTGAAACGGATAATGGTCATTTTTCACTATATACCTGTACATGTATATCCGGAGAATATGTCTTAGAAATGAAAACATTGTGTCGGAAAATTAATATATGTAAGTAGCTCAATGAAGAGCATGCACTTAAAAATCGGACAAAAAATTTGTCTCATTAGGTTCCTTGCCTGACAGGTTTTTTTAATTATTTTGAATTGAAATTTGTTTTAAAAGGCTTTATATATTTTTTACTTGTACAGAATTTTACGACTGACCTAAATTCATCAGCTACACATTTGACGCAATAGATATATTGAATTGAATGTCGGACAATTGCCTTCCCGGACATATGCCCTCCCATCAAATTTTAGTCCGGCGGACATATGCCCTCCCTGACATTTGCCACCCCGGACATATGCCCTCCCTGACATTTGCCACCCCGGACATATGCCGTCCCTGACATTTGCCACCCCGGACATATGCCATCCCATTAATATTTCAAATTGACACTGGCCCTCCTATGCTTACAGTATGTGTAAGAATAAATGTAACATGGCTAAATTAAATTAAATCTACAAAAAATATATCACAACCTGCTAGTGTTCAATAACTTTAATTATTATCATGCAACTGCAAATACTCACTTTTTTTCAAACTGTAAACAAAACATAGTAAAAGGATAAATAACATATCGTAAACGTAACAGGAGGGCCAGTGTCCAGGTGACATATTAACGGGGTGGGTGGCATACGTCCGGGGAGGGCATATGCCCGCCTGAGTAAAAATTGATGGGAGGGCATATGTCCAGGACGGCATGTGTCCCGGATAACTATTGAATTGAATTGACAACAAATACAATTCAAAACGGCATGATTGAGAGAAAAACTAGATTCTGTGTTTGATAAACACACATGCCCCCCGGTTGGTGCTGGATAGCCCATTTCTTAGTCCAAATTAGGTCAAGGTCAAAGTGAGGTTGGGTGATATGGGTGGATTGGGAATGGTCATAAGTATAACAACTGTGTAATTATCCAAGTGTAATTGCAAGCGGTGTTGGCGCTAGACGAAACGGTAAAGTCTACTTAACCAAGAAACAGCCGATTTGAATTATTCTAAGTGCAAATTAGGTCATGGTTAAGGTCAAAGTGAGGTAAGTGAAATGGGTGGATAGGGAATGGTCATAAGCAACAACTGTGTAAGTATCCAAGTGTTGTAGTAAGCGGTGTTGGTGCTAGACGAAACTTAAATCTACTTAACCTTGTCACGGACGGGAGGACGGACAGACAGACAGGACAATCACTATATGCCTCCCGCATCAAGATGCCGGGGGCATAAAAATAATTACACAACGACAATATATTTATTTCAAAATTTGATTTACATTTTGACGAGGCAATATTGTATTCTAACTTCTGAATATTATTAACATGCTAAGCAATGGTTAAGTCAAATCTATAATATTGAATAAATGTTATAGTAAATCAATGAATATTTTCATTTAGAACAACTGTATTTAAGGTGACATAAGTCATCCCTCTCTAATTGCCAAGAGTGCCCAGTGATACGTAATAGCGAACAACTGTAGTGCCTTCAGTGCTTTGATTTAACAATAAACCACCACAGTGTGCTATAAGAATCTGATTGTGGAATCCTTTTCCAAAATATTAGCATACCCAATGGACGACAAGTATGGCTGATTACCCAAAATGACTACTTTAAACTCAACCCTGCTTTTGAGAGTTAACAATTGCTTACACATTATTATCAACTGAAGGGATCAAATTAGCACTGGCAACTTTGTGCCCAATATAATTATATTGAAGAGGAATATGTTAATAGATCTGCGATTGTGATTTTAAGAATTACTAATTGCTTTCACATTCCGATTTCAAGACTTAGTCAGTCGCAAGAGAAAAGAAACTAGGCATGTCACAGACATGGATGGCCCCGTGAAACATGTTTGGGCACAGACAAAGGGCATGTTGCCAACACTAATATTTGCTTCAACAAATTTATTTATATATATTTTTTCTATAATGGAAAAAATGACAAAGGGACTTAACTCTGCCAAAATTGCTTGCAGATAAAATTCCTTTCTTTACGATCACCTACATGTTAAGGTTCTTCAGCTGTGAAAGTTTGACCAAAATCCGCCAAGCAGTTAAAGAAGAAACCACAACATTTCGAAAGTATATGTTCAATAGTGGAAAACTAGAAATGTGTCACCAGACAGATGCCCCCACCTATGCAGCTTGTTCTACATGGCCCCGCTTTGTCTATATAGATACAAATCATTTTGCTCAAGAAGAATTGTCCTTTTATATTGTACTTTCTGCTTATTCTGTGAAGTAAGTTGAGGTAACACAATTTCCAATCAATAGTTTTAATCCTGACAAAAAATCTTCATAAAACGTAACATTAATAGATTTGACCTTGGACCTAGGGATCTGGTTTTTGCATGCTACAAACCGTCTCACCATGCTTAACAATTGTGCAAAGTTATTTAAAATTCTTTCCATGCTGGACAAAATGCTCCGGACAGAGTCTATGACCTAAATTCTTATATTTGACCTGTGACCTTTAAGTGTGACCTTGACCTCGGACTTAGGGACCTGATTCTTGCGTGCAACACACCGACTCATTATGCTTAACATTTCTGCCAAGTTATTTGAAAATCCTTCCATTCCATGCTGGACCAAATTATACTCCAGACCGGACCTTTGGCTGAAATTCTGATATTTTATCTTTGACCTTTAAGTGTGACCTTAACCTTGAACCTGGTTCTTGCGCACAACACACCTTCTCATCATGCTTAACATTTCTACCCCCACCCCCCCCCCCCAAAAATGAAAAAAACTCTGGCCAAAATCCCTTCCTATACGATTACCTACACATTAATGTTCTTCAAATGTGAAAGTTGAGCGAAATCCGCCCAGCAATTCGAGAAGAGTTAAGTCCACAAAATGTTGATTAGTATATATTCTATAGTTGAAAAAATGCCAATTGACCATAATTCTGCCAAAATTGGTCGCAGGCAAAATTCCTTCCTTTACAATCACCTAACATTAAGGTTATTCACCTGTAAAAGTGTGAGCGAAATCCGCCTAGCAGTTAAAGAGGAGTTGAGTCCACAAAATTCTGGGAAGTACAGACGGACGTATGGACAGACAAGTGCAATGCTTAATGCCTCCCACTTTGTGGCGGCATAATAAAATGCTTTGCAACTAAATTTCTAAATTTGTAGTCATACTTAGAAGTACTCTTTTTTTTTTACCTCCTACTGATTTCAGCATCTATAACTGAACCATGAAGTATAGTCATTTACAACAAATTATGCACCAATGCAAATAGTACAATAAAATAGATGAATAAAAAAAAAATTAGACAGGCAAATGCATGAGCAAACCCAGTACAATACACTTTACACTGTACTATGAACATTAAACGATTCTCAAATAAACGTCAAACCTCGTCATTTCAATGCAATAAATGAGATGTAATAACACCTATTCCAATTTACATCTCCATGTTTTCTGAAGATCCAGAAATGAAGATGCATATATTGCAAACATGACTGAGATACCAATACAAACATGCATGGATTTACTATTGGTAAGCATGCAGTGTTACAGAAGAATTCTCAAAATATTAAGAGACACTGAAAAATGTGCTCAACCCATACAAGGAGTTGTATTTAAGTGGTCAACAAATACATATGAGAGAGTGAATTAATTTTATTCTTAAAACATTTTTACTATATTAAAAACTTGGCACACTGTGCAGTATCTTGAGAATTTTGTAGATAATGTGTCAGGTCCAACCAGCATTGTACACAAATAATACTTGGGCCAACCTTAAAAAATTGTTTGTTTGCCATTGCCATCGAAAAAAAAACGCAAATTTATAAACGATCCATTTAGCGGCAAAATATAGCATACAACACAGACATTGCTTTTGATAATATAATCAAGTGTCTTTTGATACAACGAGAGCTTGCTAGCAATCATCTTTAATTAGACAATAAATGCTGACAAACAGCCTGTAGTTTCTTTTCACAAGTTTGATAAAACATGATTAGAATTGCATTTTGATATGGCCTATTATAAGCAAGGGTCTAGCTGATACAGTTAATTTATTAACACAATGGAAAACGACCGAAATGAAAGAAGAGCGAGCTTTTATTTAACCCAAAGAAAAAATAGAATACTCAGATTTAAAAAAAACTGGTTTAAACTTTGATTTAACAAAGAAAAACCTTTTGAGTCAGGACTTTTGAGTCGGGTAGGTAGGCAATGGCAAACTTAGTTAATTTTAATGTTCGCCTTGTTTCTATGCAAAATGGAATCATAATTTTTTGAAAACTTTCCAGACAATACAATTCTGCAATGTTCAGAAAAATGAATGGTTAATACAGGCTACAACTGTTTTTTAGTTAGAAATAATTTGAAAATGCTTATACAATTAAGGGAAGAAACTTTCAATTCATGCACATGTTTACAGAATTTTACTACAATTGACAGTTATAAATTACGACCCCATACTAATAGGGAAATTAATTGTATTTAACCTGATGACAGGGAGGTAACTCTTGCCAAACCATATTCTTCATACATCTTTAAATTATCACTATCATCCCATGATGGGAGACAACACTTCAAAACCAACTTATATAAATCTAGAACATTGCTCAGTAATGCATTCAAAGGGTTAAACCCAGTCAGTGCTTACATTGTATATAACTGGCTCTGTCAATATCATTAGCACCGTACCAATATTGGTATTAATTTATATATACCTGGGTTATAATTCAATATATGAATTTACTAATTAAATGTTACTTCATAACTAATTTATTGTTTTGTGTTTTATTGTGCACAATTTACATTTATTACTCAAGCTGCACGAACTACCCCCCCCCCCGCCCCCCCCCCAAAAAAAATCTTTCTTTTACTCTCCTCTTTCCCCTCTATGTAAATGCATATGAGCCATGCTGGGCTAGGCACAAAGGAAGATAGTAACACAGATCTTAACTGTTATTTAATAATCTACACTTTCTGTTGTTAGCAGAGCCCTCCCTTATTCACTAAGGATTCTTTATTTTAAAACCATTGATTAAGTATGCTTCTTGCTCCTCTTACATCTGTCAAATCTTAATTAACAGCTTTTTATTGCAGTTTTTATATACAAATGTATAATGATGGGACCCAGTTATCAATCTCTTAATTTGTATAATATGTTGTATTAACTCCAATGGGTAGTAAGATTTTTACTATTTGTTTACAATTATTTTGACTAAACCATCACTGTTGATCAAGATGTCAATACTTATGAGTGATATTGTATATTTTGAACACTTAGGCCATCCTTAAACAATTGTTTGTTTGCGGTAATGCGACCCAGAATTTTCAAGGTGGGTAGGTAGGTCAATTTATTTTAATTTTTGGGGGGGAGGGATGGGGTATTGGTGGGAACAAATATAGACGACTCTCAGACGTGGACCAAATTACCTTAACACAAAATACAAGAGCAAATCACATTGGTTAGTGTATGCCAGTGGCATCAGAGCATCAGATTACTAACACTGTTCAAAATTAAGCTTAATTTCTTGAAATTAAGTTATTAATCTAGATGCGCACCCTGGGTCTGGGGCGCAAGATTTCCGATGAGACGCATAGTTTCATAACATCTGCTCCTGGTGGGCGCAATAGAATTTGGGAAAACTTTGAGGAAATATCTCCAATATTTATTCCAATATAAATAAAAATATAAATTATAGTTGCCACGTCCATAAAAGACCTTGTATAACGCGCACCATGTATAATGCCCACCTGAATTTTCAAGCAAAAGGGTTAGGGTTCTCATCGTTTCAGCGTTTAAGCTCTGTATGCAAATCTTCTATATAAGTAAACATGTTACAAACAGCCTTGTTTCTGAATTGTTGTCATACAGGGGTAATTCCTGTAATTTAATATTAATATTGTAAGGAAAAGTTCCTTACTTGACATTTATACCACTGGTGGAGATGTGACATTGTGAATTTCTCAACATAATAAACATTCTGAACACACGGACAGAAAATACCTGGATAGTCTATGGATGAATCACGTTGAATCCACCAGAAATCTCCATCGTAGCTCCTTTGTTTTGTGAATATCGTAATTTGTTATTTTGTCACTGTGTTTTGTCAAATACTGAATTTGGTTCGCTTGATTATAATGTTTATGTTTCATAGGTTAAACTCAACTCTTAAACTTAAGTACTTATAGGGAACAAATCTGTGTATATTATTATGTTTATTCAGACTACGTATCGTTACTTTGAACAATAACATTTAAAACGCTTGGAAATATTGGGTCTAAGTGTCTTTGAAAATGACCGCAATGTACATGCTCACGCGAGAACTATTTTTGTGTATAAACTATATCTCGGAGTTTGATGAATATTAACATGACTGTTTTCATAATTTAGGAATAAGCCTATTAATGTATTTAGTAATTGCCGAGATACAGCCTAGTAATTTATTGTGTATTAGGAATATTGTATTTTAATGTAAACAGTTGTTATTTCTTGTAGGGCGGAGTCTTCACTTGCTCATGTATTCATACGCCACACATGTATTTTAGTGGGCGTTTGTTTATTCGATACATTTGAACTGAGCTGTTTATTTGTAAATACTGCTGTTAACAAAAGCTGTTATATTAACCTAAGAGCCGTACATATTATGTTGTTTATAAATTGTATTACGATATAAGGAATGGACCTGAGCACATTTGATAGTTCTAAACGAAGGATCTCATTGGTTTAGTCACGTGATATCTTAGTCGGAACCTATAAATACGAGCTCAGAACTCAGTCTCGACATCTTCTTTCTGGAGATCATACCTCCGATAGATAACTTGTTGCTGCAACAACTAGGGTATATTACATAATAGTTACTGATTTAATAGTTACTGTACGCTAACATCATGGCTAATAGAATGTTCAAGCAAATGAGAGCTCCTCCATTTATGATTTTATATTAAAAACTATACCCTACTATTTATTATGTAACCTTATAATTAACTACATGTACAGTTAGGAGATCCCGGTGCATAGGCTCGGTCATTCCTAGTTTAAGTTGCTGTTCTGCTAAGACGTTAATATTTGTGTGCGGCCAACGGCTAGATGGTTTATTGTAACAATGGTGGCAAATTAAATAATTAATAATTAAGTAGACTAGCTCGGACTATTCGGTGAATAGGCTAGCTAACATTTCTAAATCAGTCTAAGGGAAACGACTCCAAATGCACCATGTTTACCAAACTTTTCTATCTCAATTTGTAAAACATTCTGTAAGTTGAGGCCGAGTCTTTTCATCCACTTTAAGTATATTTCTTTATGAAACTTGTATAGATTTTTTATAAACTTTTAATGCTGAAGACTCGAATATGTCATTACCATGCCTATACATATGATTTTTTCATCCCTAAACAAAGCACATTTTATACAACATATATATAAGAGGGTTCCCACAACAAGCCGTAAATAAATGCATATTTATTAGCAAAAAAAAGTCAACGAAATCTGTTTTGAAGGCCATGTGTTGTATTATCAATGGGAGCCACACTCGTTACTTGTTGTGACAGACTGAAATAAAGCATATTTCTGTGTGCTAATTACGTTTATTTTTCTTGTTTAGGATAATTACGAGTAAATATGTAACAGACTAAACTCTTGCAATAGTTTAAACATTTTACATATATTGGGAACATACTTTGTGGTATATCTAAAAGGTTTCTCACTTAACAAGATTTTATAGTCAAAAGGGAGAAATATACAAACATTTCAATGGCTCTCACTGGAAAATATTTATCTTTCACCACCAATTTTGATATGTTGTAAAAACTGTTGCCATTTTATAGCCAGTCTGCAGCCACATTGAATGCGTGGAAAAAAAAAACGTTTAGTGAATTACTTCACGGCATCAATCCATGACATATGGCAATTGAAGCCATTTGATTGTGTTATTAATAATCTCATCACTCATCACTCACACAGTGCTGACACTAATACCTTAACATAGCTGTGTGTCTGCTGACACAGCAAAAAACATTTGTTTGTAGACAATTTAAATGGCTGCTGCAAGTCGGATCATGATATTTGTTTACTTATTACTATTTTAAGTATAAGAAAGTTGCCACTTACTTTCGCCAATTTGAATATTTTATCGACACTTAAAAAATTGCCGCATTTGGCGACATTTGTGATAGGCAGCAAGAGCTCTGCATTTATTTCACACGTTTTGAAATATTGACCATCAGCCATTTTTAGCAGGAGGCTGAGCATTATATTAGCTGGAACTTGTTCATAGAAATGTAGGTCTATTGTTAATTCACCAAGAATGATTGCTGTGTAATTTGGTTGAATATCTCCTAGAAGTTTATGAAGACATATTTAAAGAGTTTACTGATGCACTGAAGCATGTACGTACATACAACAGGACAAAATGCCATTGTATAAGCTTTTTGTAAACTTGGTAGGAGAGCAGGAGGCCACAAGTCACTATCATTGGACTGGAACATGTTGCCGATATGCGCAACAAAACATGTTACTGATTATAAATATTAAGTATTTCTATGCATAATAATAAACACAATGTTACAGGGAACAAGCACATACAAGTAAATTTCATGGCACAACACACTAAAAATTAGTCTCCTAGAACTTGCTAATAGTACGCACAATTTGGCTTGGTAACAAGTTACTAATGGCACTACAATTAATAATTGACTTAAAGTACAATGACTGACCGAATTGACAACACGCAGTATGAAATGGATTTTGCGAGGACTGAACATAAAATAATATGCCCCGTTTTTCAACTACCATCTAGTGACAAACGACAGACAACAAACAACTGACAACAGACGATGACTGACAACAATAGCTGACAACTGAGCACTTCAATCTCAGGTGAGCTAAAAATCTGTTCATTGCAATTATACTGTATTTGAACAGCATGCCACTGAGACAGTGACTCTTGATGATAACATTGTGATCTTACCTCGACAAGACCTTGAGTTGCAATCCTTTACTTGACAACTATCCCAACCACAGTGACTTCCACCTAGGCAGGAGGGAGGTCGGTACAGGTCCAGTGTCTGGCTCGAGTTCCATTCCCACTGCTTACAGAACTCGAGTTCCTGGCTGACCAATATGTCCTCTGTACATCAACTGTGTATATACAACGGGAAAAAATAATTAGCTCATGTGTATAAGAATTTGTAAAGAATTCATCAAGTTGTATTACGGTTCTTTTGAGTACTTAACGGGCCACCTGAAGTCAAAAAGAGAAGTGTTCTCCTATATGACGAGACAAGTTTTTGGCAGGAAGATAACATTAATCTAGTATACATATCTTTCAACTGAATAATTAATTAATCATCAACTATTTACCACACTACTTTAAAATCATGTACCAGTGCTTAACACAATTTTACTGAATCCAAATGCAGAATTAATTTTTAAAGTTTCAAATTATTCCATGACCATCCCAGGTTTCTATGGCAAAAGTATCAACTTATATGTGACATTGATGACACTCTGTATTGCTAGGTTGAAATAACTTCACATGTAAACAGTAAATGCAGTGAAGCATCTAGTTCTAGAACGTAACTACCTGTGTTAGTTGCCAGGCCTATTTCACCATCTCGTGGTTGTCACCAACGCTGCTGAACAGTCGGTCTGTTGCGGTGAGGATCGTGTCCACAGCCTCTTCCTGGGTCCACCAGCCTGGCAATGACATACTGGAAGATATAGGGAACATAGGCATGAGTACATATTGACAGTTTTTTTTTTTAACCGATTCTTGTGTAATATCACTTTTGTCAGTTGTAACAAAGACCATTCTGTATTTCCTATGTAACATATTACATGGGCAAGAAATGACAGCATTAATGAAACCTCACTTAAGCATGATGCTGCATACTCACATCTGGCAGATGGGGCTCTGATGGCTGCATGTTTGGGCTCTTTATCGTGGCTGAACGATGGCTGCACTCTTTGCGAAAAACTGTTTCAACACCTTCTCATAGGACAGATTGAGATTTTTCTCTTGCTTCAAGGTCTGCAATACAAAGGAAAATAATTTAGTTTCAACCTATGTACTCGAGCTCCATAGCATTCAAATGGCTTACAGAGACACATACAAGCCAATTAAAACCAGTCGTTGGTATCTGAGAAATACAGAAAGTTTATTTTAGTTCAGCTTGTTCTCTGAGGTCTGACATACAAAGCAACATGTTTCTACTTAAGCTTCAAAGTGTTGCGTGGATTTGGACATAACATAAAGACACTGCATGGTCAATGAGTGACAATATTTAGATTATGTTGTGTCAGATTCTGAGCTGTTCGATGCTGAATGCATACATGCCATAATTTTTTCAGGCCAAAACGGGACATTGACAAAAAATCGGCCGGACATTAGACATTTTAGCGGGACACCTTAATATTGTTATTTTGTCACATGGTCCATGGATCGCTATATGTTCGTATTTTAATTGTCATATCATTCATGTACATGATGCATGTATACACTAATTAAGGCTCACACGTTTTCATTTTTTTACAACGTTTAAACAAAATAAAATAAACGAAATGTCACCGTTTATAGCCTTTTAAAAGCAAAAGCGTCATTGTTGTTGCAAAACTGAAAGTAATAATTCTTTCCTGATGTTTATATCCAGTGCGCGTTCGATTCGCGCAATAACGTCACAATCAAACCCACTTATCGTTGTTCTCGAATCATAAGGTTACACACAATATAGTTTCGGGTCCTTTTTATTCGATTAATAATGTTCTTACGAGCATTTGTTTAGTGCTTTAACTGTTTTTAATCGTTACCACTGTTTAACTCGTAGTACTGATAGGATAATTAATGAAGTATAAACATCTTGATATAAAAACATGTATATTATATATGCTTTGTTCTTGCAAAAACGTAAAATGCACATTATACATTTTGCACTTTGTGTAAATCTTTTGTTCTGCGAGAAAAGCGCGCTAAAAGTATGCTGACGTGTACAACGTCACGCCATCCGCATCGAAAGCGTGAGTGTAGTAATTGCCATATATAAACTTTGTAGCGCAGAGAACTGTGAGATCTTTACTTTTGAATAAAAGTTTCGTAGCGCATACATCAAAATTAGGCGAACATATGAAGTTGACATTTCCACTTTAACGATGAAAAACAAAACAGCCGAATCGATAACGTAATTGTTGTTCAGATAGGTCAGTATTGATGTAGGACATACAGTTACTGTATACACCCTCCAAATTAAGACAAAACTCTTTATTTCACTCAGATCATGAAAACATGATAACATGGGGTACAAACATGTAATGAGTGTTAGGCTCTGATGTGATATATAATTATAAGGGTTGCAATTCAAAGTTGGCGATACAAAAATTAAGCATGTGCTATATATTAATATTAGGGATGGAATCGAATACTTGAATATTCGATTATTGGATAATATTCGAATATAAAAAAACGAACATGAATATTTGATTTTCACATTTATTTAAAGAACTTTTTTTTCCAGTTTGATTGCAAAGTTAACATGAATTCCGGTCGTATTTCCTGCCTAGCAGTAACGTTTTTACAACACATGCCAAACATGTCCAATTAACGACAATTGATGATTGGCAGGGGGGCCACGTCTTTTCAAGGGCTGCGAATTAGCGGTTTGTAGGAGGCGCGAACATGACGCATTCTATCCACAAATAACAAAACTGGGCCATGTTGTGATAACGGTTTCACAGTTTGCACCAGGCGTACATTGTTGTTTATTATCCTTAAGTGACATCAATACGATTAACTTGTTTACAGTAAATTACAATTACTCTCTAAGTAAACCAATCAAAATGAATCCATTATCAGCCAATCAATTTCCTTAACAAAATTAGCATGATCTGGTCAATCTTAATATACATCACTTGTGAATTATTCTCCATTATATCAACACCGTATATTATACAAGAGTCTTTGTTAATAAACAATGCCACCATAACGTGCTTGGAAGTACTTTACGCGGTCATTAGACAAAACCCAGGAAACGTGTAATCTGCACAGCAGATACAAGCTTCATGTTTCTGAACAAAAACAACGGGACGATTAACAAATTAATTAACAATACATTTAACAATATCTTACATTTCTTTATATTTGCCTAACACTCACAAAGGTATATCGCTCATTTACCAATGAAACAAGGTAATACAACTACGTTCACGTAGTATACATATTTCAGATAGGTAAATATTCGGACAGAGTGCCGTATATAGTAGTATATAGTAGTATTTACAAAACGAATAATCGAACACATTCAAATACATAAAATGAATATTTGAATATTTATTTCAGTATTCGGTCCCATCTCTAATTAATATACTATTGCATGGAGGTTGTCTGGTAAAAAGTAGAATAGTTACTAATGTATTATATCAATTGCGGTAATATCATAGTTTTAACAGGTGGAGGGCCTTTTGTAATAATAATTGTGTAAAATGTAATAGATAACATTTGTAATTCACATTGCATCATGCAATCTGGACATATAACAGATACAAAAATATGTTATTTGGTGGGGAAAAAAATAAAAAGCTGACAATCTATGCCTTCTATACATAGTAAATTTTTTGGACAGAAAAATATAATTAAACATTAATGAAACACAAGCATATGTCTTCACATAGCATTTTCCATGACGAATATGAAGCATTTGCCGCTATAGGCATGCATGACATTACATGGCAGTAAGGTATGCAGAAGTTATAATTATACTCATATACAGTTTAACATTTTAACATGTTGCATACGCATTTCACAAAATAGCACTTCGTTTATAAGTAAGTAATTAGTTTAAGACAAAAATAGCAGTTCACAAAAAAGCACTTCGTTTATAAGTAAATAATTTGGTAAAGACAACAACGAAAAAAAAAAATAAAAAAATGACCACGTGATGACTAACAGCAATTAGCGACCGCAGATTATCTGACCATCGTCCCGTGGGGCGTGGCAAACGAATAATAAACCACTGTTTGGGTTATCATAACTGTTACTCGTCGCCACGCGGCTAGTGGGCATTAACGATGAGAAGTAAATTGTTGGCCGCAATGCAACTTTTATTGCACATTAATATAGATTTTTGTGATTGACCGGGACAAAATGCATCTGAGCGGGACTCCGGGACAAACCTCACAAAAGCGGGACAATCCCGGTGAGACCGGGACGTATGGCATGTATGCTGAATGGTTCAGTTGGCTGCCACTGACAACCTGTGTGTAACAGTGGTGAGGGCTGGTTGTAAAATGTTATGTGATCAAACAGTATCAGACTACTTCCCAGCTACTGCTACAAACATATTTCTTGTCTGATATATTTAATTGTTAAATTCTAGTATCATATCAGGCCTTTTTCTACTGCTCTCATGGGTCCGATAGTCGGACCCGTTCCCAATGCCAAATATGCATAATTTTTCCCAATTCTGACCCGAAAATTCCCAATTGTAAAAAATCTAATTTTTTTTTTTGAAAATGAAAGTGAAAATACGAATTTTCAATACTTTACAGCCGATTTTTTTCACATTGGCTTTACATTTGGATATGCTCTTATTTTATCGTTGACATTGTTTACAAGGGGAGAACACTCTAACAGCTGTGTAATAAAATGGGTAACACAAAAAAAACACGATTTGTTGGTCCTCTATCATGATGAAATTTCACATGAATTATGGGCAAATATTTAGTTATTTACACAAGTGGATGTGTCAGTTAAAGGAAGGATTTAAATATAAGGATGTAAAGATTTCGGTATCGGGTCAACTCTGCCCGAAAACTGACCCGGCCCGGTCCTACTCAGCCTGGTCTATCTCGGCCTAGTATTCAAATGGGATGAAAGGTGCGTGTTTTTCACACTTTGTAAAAGGCGTTATGAAGGTAACTATAGATGTTGATTGCACTTGGTTGGTATGAAAGTCGGAATGTTATGAAGGTAACTATAGATGTTGACTGCACTTGGTTGGTATGAAAGTCGGAATGTTATGAAGGTAACTATAGATGTTGATTGCACTTGGTTGGTATGAAAGTCGGAATGTTATAAAGGTAACTAATAATAGATGTTGATTGCACTTGGTTGGTATGAAAGTCGGAATGTCATTAACAAGTTTGTTAAGGGATTATAACTAATTTCATTAAAACTTCATTAAAAGTAGATATGTTTCATGAAAGTCGGTATGTTATCAAAAAGTTTGTTAATTGATTATAATTATAATTAATTTCATAATTAATTTCATAAAACGAGAATATTAAATTATTTAAAGAAATAAACACATTTTGGTAAATAAGAACTGTATATATAGTATTTTTGTTTAATATAGTACATTTTGTATTTGCAATTTGAATATAAGATCTCGTGCTGTATGATAAATATTTATGTGGAATATTTCAACTATCGTTTGTGTTATTAATATCATGTGTGTGTGTGTGTGCGAGTGTGCTGGAAACATGCATTACCCGTGTATTGCGTGTGGGAGAGAAGTGAGCAGGGGCATACCTGGCTGTGTTTTAAGTATACGCACAGTTATAGAATATGGGTCGCTATTTTTTCTGTCTCCTCAACTGTCAGAAAATATAGAAAAATGCATGTATTTACATTTATTACTTTACACAAAATAAAGTGTCCAATTGAATTTCACTAACAGCACAATCAAATACAAAATGTATAACACCTTTCAATTTAAGCACTTATTTTTTCCCTTGTTAACTGCATTGATCTATATTTTAAACAGAATAACAAGTTTTGCAGCTTGCTGAAATATCAACCACATGCACCGCATTAATGTCTATTTCCCTATATATGTTTTTCAATCCAAGACTCAACAACCTTAATTCAGTCCCAATCGTAGTCCTCAGGTATGTTTTCACTCTTCGAATGGTCGAAAACAATCGTTCTGCTGTTACTGTCAATATATTGTTGCATAAGTAACTTGTGAGGCATACGCTAAGCTGGAAACTACCTCTTCTGATCCATTTGTCAATTTTTTAAGAGTCCCTGCGCTTATCAACAAAGATTAATGTGTACAGAGCGGCAGTTGTCTCCACTCTCCTGTATGGATGCAAAGCCTGGGTTTTCTACCCAAAAAAAAGTGCTGCTTCTTGAACGATTACATCAACGATGCCTCCGCCCCATCATTGGCATCAAGCGCCGTGACAATGTGACAAACACCGGAGTTTTTTAGCGAGCCTAGCATTGAGACCATGCTTTTGACCAAACCGCTTCACTGGGCTGGACACCTGTCACGAATGCGTAACACTGTGTTATATGGAGAGCAAAGCCAGTGCAAATGTGACAGAGGCGCCCCACGAAAGCACATCAAGGATCAGCTGAAGCGCCAACTTAGTGCAGCTGGCATCCCAGAGAGGGACATGACAAAAGACAGAAGCAGATGGAAAACTGTCACAAAGCAAGGTGCCAAGTTCTTTGAGGAAGCCAGGAGAGAAGCTGCTAAGGCCAAGAGCACACGAAGGATAGCAACATAAGCCCAGATTCCACTGGTCGGGTTCCCTTGCCCAGCGTGTACCAGAGGATGCTGCTCTAGGAGTTAATATATGGCTCACAGAAGATAATCTATGCACATGCATATGTTTCTATATACATTAAGAAGGGGAATAAAACACTCGGAAAAGAAATGGAAGGAACATTATTTTCTCTACATTCTATCAGTTGTCTTGTCATGTCTTCTGGCCTTACCCCCATATGGACATCATTTGCAATGCATTTTTGAGTTTTTAGCATTTTTTTTTTTTTCACATGAGCGTAACGAATTATAAGCACGTACGTACAGGAGTACGCCCAGTTACACCCCTGGTGAGGGAGCGACAACAGGCGGTTGATTGTGATAGGTGTCACCGATGGCAACACAGGACTTGTGGTACAGGTAAGATAAATGTCTCTATTTAAAACTGCTAATTATATTAATTATTTAATTAATTTTATAATATATTGATGCATATGATATCTGATATAAGATATATATATGCCAGGATAATATTGCATGTTAATTTTAAGTTCATTATTAGAATAACTAAATAGTATTGTTATATATACATGTATTCTTTAGACGGATGTATAATGCTAAAATGCATATGATATAAATATAATGCTAAAATAAATATGACATAAATAATAAAATAAAGCGATATATAAATAATATACATATTTGTATCTCATTTGTATGTGATGTATGCTCAATATTTTCAGGCTGGCACGATCGTTTCAACAGCCAGGCCGGTGTCGCAGGAATAACTTTCTATCGGATCGTCCCGCTTCTGAGGCGCGAGGCTGAACTAGTAAGGCTGTGCGTCGAGAATGGGGACTTGGATAGGGCAGCAGTCTGCTCCAGGAAAGAAAAGACCTTGCATACCTTCATCACTTAACTCTTGTATATGTGTATATATGTCTATATTTATGTGGAATGAAGATGGCGTACTTCACATTTTATTGCGGTTACATAAATAAATATATATTTAACAAGTCAACTGTACATACTGTTTAAATAATGTATTGGTGTACGTTTTTGGTGGTGTTTGTATATAAAGACTATGTACATGTATAAGATCACTTTTATGTTGGCAAAATTTAAATGTATACTTAGATTCCAAATTAAAATGTTTATACATATATCATTTGATTTGAATAAACGTATAATGATCTACAATATCTTTTTTCATTTTACCATTGTTTTACCACAAATTTTACGATATTCTAACTATTTAACATACATTAAATAAAACTAGGCCGACTAGGACCAGGCCGAATTCGTAAGTGGGCCGAGTCAGACCGGGCCGAGTTAGTATTCGGGCCGAGTTAACCCTGATTCCAGATTTCTTTTCACGTTAACACATATTTTCGCGACCTACATAGTGTAGGCACTACACGATGTTTATTAACTCATCATTAAAACTAAATCATGTTAACAGTAAATCCCACAATTTTATTCTGGTGAAGTTGGTCAGATTTGGTGATGCTTTTTTAGAAATATACACATACTTATAGGAAATGAGACATGCATATGATTACAAACTCTTGGTTGCATAGCTTGCTTAGGTATTTATTACAATTTAGAGTTAAATTCAAATTATTAGTGCTGTTAATTTCTTATTTATTGATTTAAAACTGTAAATTTCAACATTATACTTACGATTCAGCGGTACGAAATTTTTCCTATTTTGAAAATGTTACGTTGTGAATGTCCCAATTGAACCAAGGTACTTTTTCCCCAAAAGGTCAGAAAAAGGCCTGCAACAACATGATTGACCATGCTGGTGGGTAACATTTTCTATCCATTTCAATGGTCATCTTCAACCATTCTCTAAAGCACCCTCACAACACTGTGTAACTGGCTAGCTGGTTTCATAAGATCTAAAAATAGCACACTGTATACACCTGGCTGGAATGTGGCCTGCTGTATTGAATTTTGAGTGTTAGAGGCTTATTGAAATTATAGTGCTGTATAAATAATGTGACCCCTGGGGTATAGCCAGTTTTGACCCCAGGGGCATAATTTGAACAATCTTTGTAGAGGACCACTATACAATGTTGGATACCAAATATTAAACCTCTGGGCCTTGTGGTTTCAGAGAAGAAGATTTTTAAAGTCATTTTGGTATTTAAATAAATATAAACCATGTAACCCTCAAGGTGTCGCCAATTTTGAACCCAGGGGCATAATTTAAACAATCTTTGTAGAGGACCGTTACAATGTTACCAACTGAAAATGAAACCTCTAGGCCTTACAGTTTCAGAGGAGAAGATTTTGAGAAGTCATTTTGCTATTCAAGTCTGTACAAACCATGTGACCCCTGGGATGTGACTAGTTGTACAAACCATGTGACCCCTGGGATGTGGCTAGTTTTAATCCCAGGGGCATCATTTTAACACTCTTTGTAGAGGACCACTATACAATGTTACATACCAAATATGAAAACTCTAGACGCGGTTTCAGAGGAGAAGATTTTAAAAGTCATATTGCTATTTAAGTCTATATAAACCATGTGACCCCTGGGGTGTGGCCAGTTTTGACCCCAGGGGCATCATTTGAACAATATTTGTAGAGGACCACTATACAATGTTACATACCAAATATGAAACCTCTAGGCCTTGCGGATTCAGAGAAGATTTTTAAAGTCTTTTTGCTATACGTCTATATAAACCATGTGGCACCAGGGGCATGGCCAGTTTTGACCCCAGGGGCATCTTTTGAACAATCTTTGTAGAGGACCACTATACAATGTTACATACCAAATATGAAACCTCTGGGCATTGTGATTTCAGAGGAGAAGATTTTTAAAGTCATTTTGCTATTCAAGTCTATATAAACCATGTGACCCCCGGGTCGTGGCTAGTTCTGACCCCAGGGGCATCATTTGAAAATCTTTGTAGAGGACCACTAGTACCTATACAAAGTTACATACCAAATCTGAAACCTCTGGGCCTTGCTGTTTCAGAGGACAAGATTTTTTAATTCATTTTGCTATTCAAGTCTATATAAACCATGTGACCCCCGGGGTGTGGCCAGTTTTGACCCCAGGGGCATAATTTGAACAATATTTGTAGAGGACACTATAAAATGTTACATACCAAATATGAAACCTCTAGGCCTTGGGGTTTCAGGGGAGAAGATTTTTAAAGTCATTTTGCTATACAAGTCTTTATAAACAATGTGACCCTGGGGTGTGGCCAGTTTTGACCCCAGGGGCATCATTTGGACAATCTTTGTAGAGGACCATTAGAGGATGTCACATATCAAATATGAAAGCTCCAAGCCTTGTGGTTTCAGAGAAGAAGATTTTTAAAGTCATTTTGCTATACAAGTCTATATAAACCATGTGACCCCGGGATATCATTGGGACAAATGTTCTGAGCAAGATCCATGATGATTGGGCTATAAATGTGGTCACCAGTGTTCACAAACTTTTTTCTTCAATTGGGCCTGGGGACCTTGTTTTTAACCCCACATAACCCAGTTTCGAACTCGTCTGCGATATCATTAAGAAAAATGTTCTCAGCAAGTTTCATGATGATTAGGCTATAAATGTGGCCTTTAGAATGTTCCCAAGCATTTTCTTCAATTACGCCTGGTGTCCTAGTTTTTGACCCTAGAAGACCCATTTTCAAACTTGTTTGACATATTATTGAAACAAATGTTCTGAGTGAGTTTTAAGAAGATTGGGGTAAAAAATATAACACAAGCTTTTTATTTTATATGACTTAGTGACCTAGTTTTTGACCCCACTTGACCAAGTTCCAAACTTGTTCGCGATATTATTAGAACAAATGTTCTGGGCAAGTTTCATGATGACTGGGCAATAAATGTGGCCTCTAGAGCGTTTACAAGCTTTATGAAGTTTTCAGTATAGCCATACAAGTAAACTGCCCCTTCCCCTGGCAGCCATGTTTTTCAAACTAGCAGAACCATTTTTGAACTCAGCCGAGATATCATAAGAACGAATGTCATTTTGCTGTTTAAGTTTATATAAACCATGTTACCCCCAGGGCGTGACCAGTTTTGACCCCAGGGGTATAATTTGAACAATATTTGTAGTCGACCACTATACTATGTTACATACCAAATATGAAACCTCTAGGCTGTGCAAGTTCAGAGAAGAATTTTAGTCATTTTGCTATTCAAGTCCATATAGACCATATGACCCCTGGGGTGTGGTCAGTTTTGAACCATGGGGCATAATTTGAACAATCTTTGTAGAGGACCACTATAGGATGTTACATACCAAATACGAAACCTGAGCCTTCCGGTTTCAGAGAAGATTTTGAAAGACATTTCGCTATTTAACTTTATTTAAACCATGTGACCTCTGGGGTGTGGCCAGTTTTGACCCCAGGGGCATAATTTGAACAATCTTTGTAGAGGAACACTATAGGATGTTACATACCAAATACGAAACCTCTGAGCCTTCCAGTTTCAGAGATTTTTAAAGACATTTTGCTATCTAACTTTATATAAACCATGTGACCCCCTGGGCGTGGCCAGTTTTGACCCAAGGGGCATAAATTGAACAATATTTGTAGTGGACAACGATAGGATATTACATACCATATATTAAACCTCTGGGCCTTGCGGTTTCAGAGAAAAAGATTTTAAACAAACAATTTGCTATTTAAGTTTATATATTATAGGATGTTACGTACCAAACATGAAACCTCTGGGCCTTGTGGTTTCAGAGGATAAGATTTTTAAAGTCATTTTTCTATATATTCTATATAAACCATGTGATCCCCAGGGCGTGGCCCGTTTTGACCCCAGGGGCATAATTTGAACAATCTTTGTAAAGGACAACTTAAGGATGCTGCATACCAAATATGAATACTCTGGGCCTTGCAGTCAGACTTAAGTATTTCCCAAACATTTTTCAAATAATTGAAGAATGATTGATATAATTAAGCATTTGAATTTGCTTAACCCAATATATTTACATTAGCTGATCGTTGAAACACCCAAATTAAGTTAAACAACCACTACTGGCGCCACGCACGCGAGATGAGTCTTACTGAACGCATATGGAAGGAGAATAAATATATGCTATGTTTAAAAACACAAACTTGACATTTCTGAGTCAAACTGAGTATTTTATTGAACTAGACGCTGTAAGAAAAAAAAGTATTTCTGCTTTCACCAACACTTGATGCATATTAATACAAAATATTATGCAATTAATGTTTGCTTATCCTTGTAAATTTCACTCGTCGCTGAGTCAAAATGTAATTTTCTACCGCGTCTAGCTGACAGTGCTCCAGATAAGCTTTTACACTGGGGGTAAATTTACGCGTACTTCTGAAAATATGGCAGTAAATGTACACTCTCTCCAGAATTTTCGGGGGTAAATGTACAGTCTGATAACTGAAGGTTAGTTTACATCCAACAAACTTAAGATTATGTGGAAAAAAGAGTATTATATTAAAAATCCAAATAATGTAAAGCAACACCATTTCAATACAATAATGTTACAATTAAGACTTCTGAACAGTTTAAGACTTGGATTGCTAGCCTTACTACTGAATCATGTGCACATTCAAGTAGACAGGCCTGTCAAACCTCACATCTTCTTCTGTCTTCCAGTAAATGTGAAGTAAATCCCTTCAGTAGTTTTTGAGCAAATGGCTGGACAAGAAAAACTGACAAAGGGGAATAGCTTCATAAATAATGCAGCTATAGTCCATGTTGAACACTGCACTCTATCTAAAAAAATCTATCTTTGTATAAAGTTCAATCCATTCAGTAGTTTTTTAGAAAATGGCCGGACAAGGGAAACTGACAAAGGGGAATAACTCCACAAATAATGCAGCTAGAGTTATAAATCTTGAGAACTGCACTCCGCCTAACAACTCTCTATCCATGAATAAGGGTTTGAAAGTTAAGTTCGCGACAAATCAATAAAAGGCCACAAAAGGAAATAGACAAACAGGAATAACAAAAAAAAGGCTTATCGAATTATTTCAGTATAAAGTTTATTTCTATTTTAAGTAATAGTCACGTGACTTTTGACCTCTGGTGAAAAATAAAGGGTTGTGTACAATCCTCACCTTGCTCTTTCTATGTATACAAAGTTTCATCAAAGTATCTTCAGTACTTTTTGAGTTACCGTAGGATCCAGGTGTTGGGGAAGGGGCAGACAGATGAACAGACAGACAGATGCACACAGACGGAGGGCAAACCCACAGTCCAATCTGTGTACCAAGTTTCATGAAGTTTCATGATCATATCTTATGCACTTTTCAAAATATTACAGTATTAAGTTTATTTCTATTTTTTTTAAGTAACAGTCACGTTTGACCTATGGTGAAAAAGAAAAGGTCGTGCATAATTCTCACATTGCTGTTGCTACGTATACAAAGTTTCGTCAAAGTGTCTTCAGTACTTTCCAAATTATCACAGGATCGAGGTTTTGGCGACTGACGGACGTACGGACAGACATACGGACGAACGGACAGAACGACACACAGACAGATGGCAAACCTATAGTTCAATCTCTGTACCAAGTTTCATGGTCATATCTTATGCCCATTTCGAATTATTACAGTAATTAGTTTATTTCTATTTTTAGTAACTGTCACGTGACCTTTGACCTCTGGTGAAAAAAAAAATCCTCACATTGTCACATTGCTTTTTATATGTATACCCAGCTTCATCAAAATAAGTTCAGTACTTTTTGAGTTATTGCAGGAACCAGGTTTTGGGGACAGACAGACAGACGGATGGACAAGCATACGGACAAACAGATAGAGAGACACACAGACGGATGGCAAACCTATAGTTCAATCTTTAACAGACGGACGATCGGACGGAAGGCAACCTATAGTCTCCTCTGGATGAAACACCAGTGGGGGCCTTATAATGCACCTAGAGTTATAATTCTTAACACTGGACTCACTTTAAAAACCATCTATCCATGCATGAAGTTTGAGATCCAGCCCTTCAGTAGTTTTTGAGAAAATGGCCGGACAAGAAAAACTGACAAAGGGGAATAACTCCATTCATGTTTTGAAGAAATGCCTCAATCAACAGGCGCACAACAAACAGGCTGATATGATTCTCAATACCAAAGTGGCATAATTGAGACAGAGGATGGGGGCGGGACAATTCATACAGAACCCAACATTAATTGGTCCCTGTATGGCCACTATACAAAGCAGGAATTGCAACCAACAAATCGGTGTCAATACTATGTTAAAATTCAGTTTCACATAAGATTTTAATAATGGTCAAAAGTGCTCACCTGAGTACTGACAATGATGGATACCTTTTCATTATAGCAGTTACACAATCTAGCCTATTTCCAGACTTTTATATTTTGGTCATACATTACTGTTTAAGTTTGTTAAAGCCACAGTCCATAGAATATAGTCCACGACATCTAAAATTGGCATTAGTTTTAATGAAATAATCTACTGACAATGATGGGTACCTTTTAATTTTATCAGTTACTCAATGTAGCCGATTTCCAAACTTTTATATTTTGGTCATACATAACTGTTCAAATTTGTTAAAGGGACCTGTTCACTGATAGACGAAAACACATTTTTTCAACTTTTTGTCACAGATTCCAAAACTTAAAGAACAGTGTATACAAGGGAGCAAAACAACACTACGAACATATAAATATACCGTAAATACCATTTCATTTATGCATAATCATCAGTGAAAAATGATAAAATTATAAAGCGTCTGTATTAAATGCTAAACGATGGAATAATTTGGAGGGTTTCTGTTGTTTTCGTTGAAATGGTTGACAGCACGTGGATCACTGACATGAAATAAATAATGCCATATGAAATATAAAAATCAAAATGGCCGAGTGGTTAAGATTATAGCCTTTTAATCCGGAGATTCCAGGTTCGAACCCCGTTGGGAACAAATTTTTTCTTTTCTTTATTTCTTAAATCCTTTTGTTGTTATTATACTTGAGCTTTTTAGTTCCGATGCTTAAATTTGTCAAGTTAAGACGTTTAATGGCATACTTCAAACAATGCAAAACTGTGTGAACAAGTCCCTTTATAGTCGCAGTCCATATAGTTAACTACATCTTCAACTGGCATTATTTCTAACGAACGTTAATGACGTTTACTTGACTTAAAACTGTTTCTTATTCACCAGCTATTGCAAACAGAAACTATACGATAAAAATTTACAAAAATGTTATTACTTAATCAATTTCAATGCAGTTTTTTGTATTTTGATTGGTAAGATGTGCATAAAAAAGGATTTCTGCAAAATTTAATGTCTATCACATATTTCTGGACTGCTGCTTTAAGTCAGGATACAAATTGTAATCCCTATTGCCACTGCAAGGCATTATGTAGCCAAAAAAATACAATGCAGGTCAAGTCCCTGTAACAATGTGTGCTCAGGTGAGCTAATAAACACATGAAGATTGTTCAATATACTATCATTAGTTATTTAATGAGTGTCATGCTCTATGTTTTTTTACAATTGGAACAATAAATTGTTAGTTGACAAAAAATATCATTTTTAACTCTACATTTTGATGTTGTCTAGATGGTAATGTTTCTCAATTTTACATATCACGATAAAGCAGTGGTCGAAGTAAGCACCCGTCCATAAGCCGTTCACTGGTAATATCTGAACCGGGCTCGCTCTGATTCTCAGTTACATAGGCAATCTTGTCAAGTTTTCTTGCTGTCAAGTAATATACAGGAAGTGACCTAATTGTCAATTGGATGACTGTAAGGAAGAAACAAAATTAATTTAGGTTAAGATAGTGTAGTGATTGGCCTACAGGGCACTTCCAACAGCCTTGCTGTTGGACTAAAATAAAGACGGTGGGGCTAGCTCTTTAGCTACGGGGTTAGTGTCCGCCTCTTTCCCAGAGGATCCTGGAGCAATCTTCCACAGTTGCTCAAGACTTTTTCACTGACTTTTTTGATGACTCTGTGGAGTTTGGGTATAACCAGGATATTCATGCTTATTCAAATGATGAATATTCATGTACTATTTAGGTGGTGAATTGATAACTTGAATAAGGTATAACCACAAGGGAGGTAACTGCGTATGACGCTGTTTACTGCTTGGCAGAAAAGTTGTCACAGTTACTGGTCGTTTTGTAGGGTGTTTTTTACAGCGATTTTAGTGACTTTTACATTGATTCAAGTAATTCTTGCTAATCAATAATAAAAGCTAATACATTAAAGCTTTGGTGCACCAGCGTTTTTTTTCCACAAAATTTGAATGCAAAACCTAGAAATTTCCAGAATAAAAATTCATTTCACTTTTTTTTCCATCAAAATGTTTTGCTCCATTCCAATTGTGGTATTATTTTAAATGGCAAACTATTTGTCTTTATGATGCAATTCGTTTCAAAACAATAAAAAGCTGTAATCTATCAATAATTCATAGATAACTAAATGAGGAAATAATTGTACATGTATATCCAAGATGGCGGCACCCATGTTGGTATTGTTCATTACTGTAATAACTTATTATTCATGTGTGTATTCCCTGAGATAAACATAAGAAATTTTGTTTAATTGATGGACTGCTTGACAATTTGATAATGTTCCATGTTGATAAAAAAAAGCATCTAAAATTGTTGTTTATTGTCATGGGCTGACTAAAATGCAAATTCTACATGCACGACTATGAAAATAGTATTAATACCCAAGAATAAAGCTTGCATTTTTAAAACATACAATAATTACTCAATATAATATGTGTATAATATAAAACACCTTCTTAGATTACAATAAGAAGACAATATAATGCATGTACATGCGTAAATTAAGCTTACAAATTAATGGCTTTCCATATTACTTCTATATCATTATTCATAAATAGTTTATTACAAATAATAAATAATACAGGTATTAAAAATATTCTTTCTTTCTTAAAGGGACTTGTTCACAGATTTTCGTATTTTTGAAAAATGTCATTAAATGAATTTACTTACAAAACTGTCATATCTGGAATAGTTTTAAATAATTATAATAACAAGGAAAAAGATAAAAATAATAAATGTGCCTGCCCTGGGGTTCGAACCCGGGACCCCTAGAAGCAAAATCTAACGCGCTACCACTACACCACGCAGGCTTTTGGTTTTGGATGGCAGTTTAAACGCTATGTCGGTAATACACGTTTTTGCTAAATTATCTATGAAAAGCGTTACAAACGCTTTATTATTTTTCCAATTTCGATTGATGATTATAAATAAACGAACATATCTTTTTAACATTTTTCTTAGTCAGGAGTGTTATTTTGCTTGTGTGAATATAATGCATACATTCTTTTTTGAATCTATGACAATTTTTGTGAAAATTGTCATTTTGCCAAACTGTGAACAAGTCCCTTTAACAATATGTGCCTGCTTGATGAAAATGACTATAAATGTTTCAATAACATACTGACTCTCAATGAAGGTGATCATCAAATTTATAATAGATTTATTGTTTCATAAAGTTACAAATATTGAACAAATTATGTATTTTTTTCAAACAAGTCATTTATAACTTAAGGTTTTTCTTTTATTACTGCCATAAAAACAAACACATCTAGGATTATACTTATTTTGTATATAGATATTTAAATAACTTAAAGGTTCTTCAATATGGTACTGCCAATATTTTTTTTATATAGCAACTATGTAGTATTAAATACTGTTTTAGTTTACTTAAATATTGAATTTAAGATGTTGCAGAGATACAACATCTATACAAAGATCTTTACGAAGGACAAAAAAAGAAAACTCAACTAAAGAAAACTAACTTAAAAGTAAATTTGCCGACAATTCAACAAACAAATCTACAACAAACGCCATCCAAATAATCACATTCAACTAGATAAATATTCCAATTAATTGAGTTGTTTTTCATTTATAATATAATTGAGGCGTGTCCTGGGAAAACCAGGCTTAATACACGTGCATAAAGTGTCGTCCTAAAGAGTTGGGGTCACAGTAATTGTTACCAAAGCCCCTCCTCCCCACCCACTCCTTTAACTATAAATGCTTTGAGTCAAACAATTATTTTTTAATCCATTGTTGAGTAATAAAACATGTTTACTTTCACTGACTTAACATTCGATAACTTTCGTGAAAATGTGGGAGCATAAGTTTTTGGGTGTAATCAGTGTATAGTTATACTTTTGTATAGCTCGTTCATTAGAAAACACATGTAGTCATAGCAATATTTTCTTTTAAAACAAATGAAGACATACCTTGACATTACACACTAAAATTCTATGCGATCGTCAAACACAATCTGTCAACATCCCATTTCGTATTTTAAGTAACCATTTTGCAAACAATAATATACGGACTTATTTTAGTATGTAGCATTTTATTTATAATGTGGGTGTTACAAACACGCAGGTAACAACATGCACGAAAATGTGCTACAAATTTCTTCAGATTTACCAACAATGACGGGGTGATAAACATTCTATCACCTACACTCATCTACATATTGAAAATTTAATGCATTCTCATTGGCTGACTAGGTGACTGTAGTAAATCTAGATCCTCCTGCTTAGAGATTTTATAGATAATTGACACGCTGATGCAGAACGAGAGCGTGTTTATTGCAGAGTAGGCGTTATTTGTTTTAGAAAAACAAATGGCTGCCAATTTGACGCTAAATTTTATGGCGTCTTTTCGTAAAAGAATGGATCCAAATAAGTTGATTTTAGCTTTACCAAAAATCATTGGCTGAACATTTTCAGGGATTTCCGGTATCAAAATTATCAAGGGAAATTTCTTAGCTGGACCACCGGTCCAGTTTACTTGAAACTTTTGATGGACAGAGCGAAAATTTGGTGGACTCAGTCAACAGTCCACCGCTTAACGTGGAAGACTGTATTCCAGAAACTTACAAAATTCATTAAAGACCACCAGTTCTTGCAAGTATTGATAGTTGAACACTTGGAACAAGTTTTTGGACATGTTTTGTTCAATGCCCATTTTGTCTTCTTCAGGGTCATTTAAAAGAAAGTATCATGAAAATTACATCTTTTGACCTATTCTAAAAAAATTAACTGTTTTGAAATTGTAAATGAATGTTCTGTTTGATGGATTACACTTTTTCAATGAAATCCTTTCCTAAAAAATATTTGGTTATCCTAGCACAAGTTAGGACCTGTGCCAGCCAATATTGAGCTACTTTTTATATGGGCAACATTGGACTTGGGGCCCAACCACTGAAGGACCAAAACTGTGGTGGAAATTTCTGCCTATATGTCTATAGAGTAGCGACAGGATTTTCGTCGCTACTTTTGAACTCGGCAAAAATATACTCATCATTAAAATTTTGCAATAAAATTTACATACCTGTGGAAAGACACTATTCCACATTAATGTCCAGTATAAATTTATATTTTATACATCCATTTTCATTGCATTTGCGATTTAAATCAACACACTACCACAAACAACACAACACACGCTTTACCTCGCTATGTACTGATCGATCGATAAGTCGCCTCCGCTATATTGTTGCAGAATCATGTACTGCGGGAAATGGCAGGTTCCGTAAGAAGGTGCTCCAAGACGGAGAGCCTTATAAACGTTTCACCATTTGCAATGCGCACAATGGATTCGGCCGTTACTCGTTTAATCAATGAGCGCGGGTAGCGGTACATGACCACTAGTACCAGTTGTCCAGATCTACCAGCTCGACCAGTCTCTTGCCAGTAGACGAGAGGACTACTTGGGCAACCCCAGTGGATTACAAGTTCAATATTACAAGACTTGATATGGAATCGGACTGTCAACCTTTCCAGCGGAAGGGGAAAGAATGTGAAAGACGACCTGGTCCATGAGTTCCTTCATAAGGAATTTAAAGGTATTATTATTATTATTATTATTTATTTTCATTATTATTATTATTATTATCATTATTATTATTGTTATTATCATCATCATCAGCATCATCATCATCATCATCATCATTATTATTATTATCATTATTATTGTTATTATCTGACATTGCAATTTTGATGATAATAGATTCTTTAACTAAATTTCATTTTTCTATTGAAAGTCTGCGCTCTGTAGGACCCAAGCTAACAGAGTGCACCGTAGAGCGCCACGGTAAGCTCACGGGTGGACTAGATGAAGTGTATGGCGAATTAACCGAGATTCCAGCTGAAACTTCATCCAGAAAAGAACATACAAGAAAGTGATTTGTTTGCGATGAAGGCCTAGTTGAAACCGGAGCATCTGACAAGACCTTCCAATGGACGATTCTACAAATCTTTTCCGAATATAAAGAACAACATGAAAATTGACGCTTCTAAGTTTAAAGCAAAGCTGTCGAATCTTTCTAAACGGCTTGACTCCTACAGGCAATGAAAAGCTAAGACCGAAAATATACTGTTCATTGCCACTGCCCTCGGCTGAACATTTTGATCCTGCAGATATATATTCTGTTGTTTGCTAAATGCAATGCTGACGTCCCTTAACCAGCCCCTCCACCGCATGACAGCTTATTATAATGTTCATACAATATGTTTTTATTTTTCTTCATGATGTGTGTACAGTATGCAGCGCACACATTGTTATTTTATGTTGTCTTAACGTTACTACTTTGTTGTTGTTTATTCATGCAATCTGATAAATGTTCATGTTCTTTGTATAGTGAATTCTGCTATGAAAATCTATAAAGTGTTTAATTTTTCATGTAAGACCTATAAACGTCTCTGTCCATTTCAGTTAAAATTGAGTATTATTAGTCAAGGTTTACGGTACCACGCTGAGCGGTCTTATTATTCCACTTATTTCTCCGTCACACACACAGTATTGTTTCTGTGTGCTCCTGTTTATGTGGCCATAATAAACAGTTTAATCTGAATTTGAGTAGTATAATTGATATTCATGATTCATATTTAGCTGTTCATGTAGTTTTGAAATAAATGAAACGTACCGGTGGACCTACTTTATGAAATACGTTCTGTTGGATATTCTCGCCAATATTCCCGTCATTTTTATTGCACGTTATCAAGTTTTTAATACATATTTAAAAATAATGTTTCGTTTTAATTTTCAATAAACATTTGTTATGTGTATTATTCATTCTTTTTTTTAATTAATAGCACCAGTCTGTCACGTTATTTCTAAGTCCCGCTAATATAACGTCTTGTAAAATTACTCGTACATCCTTCATAATGTGCTGAGAAGCATCTGCGTTCTGATTGGATTGTTAAATACACCTGAGCTATTTTTATCATGGCTGTCGAGAAAACACCGTTTATGTAAACATATCTTAAACTCCAATTAATGATCATTTTCAAGCTATATTTTTTATGAAATGACGTGAATTCTACACAGCATATGTTGCATCTACGACCAGATGATTTTATTTTGATATCTGAGAGATATTTTTGAAAATTTGACATTTTGATTTTCCACCACATAAATGGTCATTCGGTGACGAGACGTTCCAGCGAATTTAGCCCCTTTTAAAAAGTAGCACTAAATTTGTTTGTATGTTGACTTTTTGGCATGCAATTGGTAAATTAATGTTTTATACTTAATGTTGAATCATTGTTAAATGAACAATGAGTGATAAAAAAAGAAATTGCAGCTAGAAAAGCTTCCGACATGAATTCACGTCAGAATGTTGCCACAGGAAAATAGCACTTACCGATATGAGGTCGGTGTATACCGACATCAGATATATATAGGAGTAATGATTATTTATGTACAATTTAAGTGATGAATTCATTCATTTTATGTCAAATACTATTACTACAACTGAAATGAAAACTTACTATTGTGGCAAAGTTCGTGAGTTGTGTGCAGCAACAAAGTATGACCTCATACATTTAATCATAATCAACCTGATAAAGATTAATCACTCTTTGTAAAATGTACGATGTGGTCAATGCACGAATCTCACTACACAAAGGGAGACAATCCAGTCAGTTGTTTATACTATACATACATGTCTGTGACAGGCGAGTTACGTCCCTTGTGTTGATTCCAGCATTGCAGAACGTTTCTTTACTATCGAGTCATCACAGCTCGTTCTTCGAAGAATATGCACCACGTCTAACGTTGCAGATGTATAATGCTTGTGTGAATCAGACACATTCTAGTTATTAGACGAATTTAAATGCAAATTACTGGATCCATGTGACCGTACCACCTTCCTGGACCCGTTAATGTAAACCCCGTCAAAGCATCCGTATGCGCGCGCAACTAGTCTGGCAATCCATAGAACAAATGCTAGTATTAGCCAGGGGCGTAGCTTCCTTTAGGCACTATAGGCACTTACCCATACATATTTTCCAGAGATGAAACATTTAAATATGCCAAAAATGCAATAAAAACAAGAAAGGGGGATGGGAGCGAGGGGATCTTTCTTGGCTGTGTTGATACTTCATTGTTTAACGAGTCGATTACGTCAATATGAAATAAATGTCACGAAACTTACGCTTTATTTTAGAACTATTTTGTACATTCCGGGTTTAGGTAAAGTTAGTTGTTTGTAGCCACATACGAGTATAAACACTTCTGGCCCAAATTATCGCTTACAGCGTCAGTTTGTAGACTCCGACTACTGTGCCTATACATTTTATAACCCAAGCTACACCCCTGTTAGCTATACAAAATCAGTGTGCTTATTGCCGATTTCTAAACATAGTACTGAAACTTTAACAATGAAGAACATCTTTAAATAGCATATCTTCATGATTACGATTACAAATTCACATTTGCAAGGAACAACAAATATGTATTGATCCCCCCTGTTACGATTGATCTCCCCTTTTATTTTTTATCTCTTAAGTTAAGGTAGATCTCCTCTGTTACGTTTGATTTCTCCTGCTGTGATTTATCTCCTCTGCTATGATTCATTTTCCTTGTAATGATATAATTTCTCCGGTCACTTTTTATACCCCCTCCCCTCTGTTACTATATATATATATATGTGTTATTATTTATCTTCTCTCTTATGATATATCTGTCAATATTGATCTCCAGTGTATGAGTGATCCCCGTTACTACCTTTATCCCCTGTTATGATTTATCGATCATGCTATCATTGCTATGAGTTATCTCATCCGTGATGAGATTTGATTCATCTCTTTGTCATTATTTTCTCCCATGGTACGATGTATCTCCACTGTTTTAATGTATCTCTCCTGCTATGATTTATCTTCTCTGTCACTATTCACCCCACCCCCCTCCCCCTGTAATTTATTAATCTCTTCTGCTACGATTTTCTCCCCTGTTATGAAGATATCCCCAGGACCCGGACGTATAGACGGCGTTTTGACTTATACATGCCCTGATTTTCACCATTATTGTACTTCACGCTGTACCGATTTATCTACACCTGTATGAGTGATGTTCTATACTGTGATTGATCTCACCTTTTATGATTGATCTCCATGTCATGATTGACCTCAACCTGCTATGATAAGATCTCCTCTATAATATATGATGACGTGTATGGTTGATATCGCATGTAATGACTTATCTCCGCTGTTGTAATCGATCTCACCTGTTTTTATTTTTGTGTCCCCTTTTATGTTTAATATACAGTTTGTGATTAATTTCACTTGATATGATTGATCTCATGGTTATGATTGAGCTCCCTTGTTATGATAGCTCTTCTGTGTTATTATTGATGTCATTCAAAAACACGTTATACATTTTGCTATGTTAAATATTCAGACATGTACACTATGTTTTTTATTCATTGATGAATAAATTTATATATAATGTAGTATTTGTTTAGCTCATTCAAGACTACAGCACTTGTTTAAGAATATATAGTAATGCGCAGTGGCCGTAATAAACAGACGGGTTTTCCGGGGTATATAAATTGTTACAAAATTATGTAAATGACACAATTATAAGGTATTAACGACACACACACGAAGTAAGATACTGGCTTCACAACCCAGGGGTCGCACGGTCGAGCCCCTGCTACACCCTAACCTACTAAATCATCTTTTGCAGGATACGCTCATAACCGAGGGGCAGCGTACGAGGTGTTTTACACCGAGCACTTGAAAGACCCAGTGTTGCCTCTGGATGAGGTGTCTCGTATGGGAGGGAACCCCAGAGCACTCAATACAAATGCACCACACACACATTCCGTACTGTACTATGTGTACTAAAGGTACTAAAATATGATTTGACTGGAAGTTAGTCTGACAACATGGAACGGGAAAGGTGAGTATGACGTGTAACTTGTTGCTGCTCTTAATGTTGGTGTTGCTGTACGTAAGACGCGTCAGACCTGCTTCCAGTTACGTCAACTGTCACGTGTACACTTGTGCGCGAGGATACAGTGTAATCGCAATACACCTAGAACTACCAATCGAATAGTTCTACCGTACTGCTAATAACACAACCACCACCAGTGCCATCGCAACCAATACACTCATGTGAAAGTAATTTGCTTACAGCCGCAATGTTCGACATACCGGTAAATTATGATCATTATAATTAATTTGAATACACGATGAATATTCGTTCATCGTTGATTTCGAGTCAATGTTCGGGTCTTTATACGTATAGTTGGTAACAAACAGATCAATAAACTTGAAAGTATTAGGAGAGCTCGAGGTTACACCCTTGTCACGAAAGGTAACGTACCTAGCTTACTTAACAATTTACTTTGCCCATTCCCAACATGCAGAATTTGTGTTAAGTAAGTTGCCGACAGACGACAGAGACAGCCTCCTCGCCGACAAACTGCTCACAAACAACGGCAACAAAAGCAATTCTCCTATGCAGATATACTCGTAACAAAACATGTTCAGCCGCATATTAACTACTTATGTCAAATACAAATGTACTACATTAATGAATTATAAATAATATAATAAATACATGCAATAGACAAAGAGATAATATTTCTATACATCGACTGAATTACTTTATTAACTGACTATGTCATCATCCGCATGTATACATAATTATAAACGAAAAAAAAAAACATTAAGGCTTTTGAATGATAAAATAACGGTTTGTAGAAGTACTAACAAGTCCTTACTAAGAAGATTTATTAATTCGGGCCCAGGACAACTTCGCTATCTACTTTATATCTTTGCATTTCAATATGCTCATTCTCAATGCTATTAATGTTCTCTGCCATCCTCATTCCAATGTTATTCAAGCATTGAATGTATGGCCAATAATTATATTGATGCAATTAGGCGTAAAAAAAATTGTTTGTTTCCGCTTTCCCCCCTATTTTTTATTCCGCCGACCCTACACTTTTTTTGCCTATCAATCAGTAACTTTTTTCTGATTTTCGGGGGAAAAGAGCAGTTTTCGCTTATATTATAAGTTTCTTTTCAGAAATATCTTTTTCTATGACCTTTTTTTATAGTTTAGGTACAGTTCTTTTGTATTGATGCGTTGAAAATTTTTACATGCACCCCAATATACTTAAACTGTGTGGTGAATAAGCGGCAATAAAAAAAAGTTAAATAAAAAAATATACATTTTACCTCCCCTCCTCGGTTTTTTTCGGAGATGTAATTGGAAACCAACCAATTATTTGTTTGCTTTACTGTACGGACGAATGTTTAAGGGTTTTTTTACCACAATTTTGCGCCAACGAGCACTTTTACTTGGAATTTAGGCTCCCTAGTAGCAGTCGAAGTAGATTGATAGTAGAAATCGTGGCATGTGCATCTGTATTGGGGCAGTTTTATGTTGAACAAACAATCAAATTGAACACTGCATTACTTTAAATCATATAGACGTTTAACGTGAATGTTAAATGCATTAAATTGACCCATATATAATGACGAGGTACAGTGTCATGTGTCCTTTCGATATCGCATTAAACGAATCCCAAGATTTATTAAAATGTGGTTGCAAATAGATATTATGGCTAAATTAGGGCAATTAAAAATTAACTGAATTTGTTTGTATGAACACGAATCAGTCTAGTCAATTTTAACTACCCATATATCATAGACAAATTAATTTTATCAATTTTGCATTATACACTAACCCACGCCAAATAGATTTCACGTACAGTTTTGATATTTTGTTGCTCCGTGAGCTCCATATGAATATCAATAGGAAATGTGTATTAAATGGCGGCCCCCCAAAAACGTGGTCTTGATCTGATATTTCATGTAGCTCAGCTGTTGTATGTCTAAAAAATAATTGTAGTGTATATAGTTATTAAACATGTTGAAAAAAAAGATGATATAAGTGGATAAATTAGGTGTTTGTATTTTAAAGGTTCTTCATTAAGCTTTTATTTAACAGATACAAATACTCTGATATCAACATGGTTGCGGTTATGCTGCTTTCATAATCTTGTCAACAAACCAACATCATTAAATTCACATACTAGGATGTTAGTGTTTTGTTTTGATAGTATCCACTTATAAACAATGTTTAAGGATATTATTATATGTTTTGAATATTTATTCAGTTTTAGAATCTTCAAGTAGACCATTTACCCCCCCCCCCCCCAAAAAAAAATTTATAACAAATCCCGACCTACCTACCCTAATTTGTTTGGGCATGTTACCTGAAACAAACATAGTTTTTTTACGCCTTACTGCGACACCGTCCGTACCGCAACTCCACCCAATTAGAGTATATAACTAGACATTCTCCGATTGGTCCAGACAGCTATCGGCGAGCAAAAATAAATGTCATATTCACTGTCCTTGGTATTCAGTGGGTTAAAAATAGAATTAAGCTCATATGAAATGACCTAAAATAGTATTTCCTGGAAATGAGCAAGTTCAATATTGGTTCCTAGCACACAGTTTAAAACGTATTAGATCTGCACAAAATTCTCGAAAACCTATGAACATTTCCTTTTTAGTGCCGAAATGTCAAGATTAATTTTGTTTGTTTTCTTTTGAACTGAAAAGGACACTTCAATTTCATTATATGTTTCGTTTATGACTTAATTACTCGACCATAGGTGTATGCATACTTCATTAATATGTATAATTTTCTGGTAATGTGACTTATTTGATTAAATACATGATTTTTCATTCATTGTTTATGTTCATCATAATAGATCATCTCACTTGCTTCGTAGTCAATAATTGTATAATTTTTTACAATTTTCAGAAACATGTAATGCCCTGTTTGTTGTTTAAGAGTTTTCACTATGTACCAATTTAAAATTAAGTGAAATCATCTACAATAGTTCCGCAAAATATTGACCTTCTGTCAGGAAAATAGACCGTTGATTCCAAGATGGTGGTTACAATACAGTCGTATTTTGACAGTTGATTGCTTTGTAATTTAACCTTGAATTCGGTTAGTTTTTTTAGTGTATCAAACTCATGAATAAAGATTGAAACAGTATATGATGCTAATTTTGTCTGTCTATGTTTTTGTATAAATTATTAAAAATAAATGGCTAACTTTCCCAAAAACCCGGACGGTCACAGATATAAAACCCTGGACATGTTTGGGGGATTGAACCCAGGTCAATAGCGTGAGAGGCAGACACTTTAAATAGCGAAAGAGCTAGCCAAACAGCAAGATAGTTGGAACTGCCTTGAATAACATTCACTAAACATGTTTTATCTGGTGAATACTCATTTGCAGTTACTGACAAGCGTTTTTCTACATACCAAAACATACAGAATTTATGTATTTCACAAAACTTCTTGTATGTAATTTAATGTGTATTTATGCTATATCTTGGTTTCAGCAGTCGTATTTCACCATGGCAGGGTTCCTCATTCACTATGCACGGAGAGGGTCTGGCAGTGTTTCTAGTTGCCATTACTCGATTGGTGAACGCAACATGCACAAAGCCAGAGGTATGTATTGTCACGGTGCATATGGTCACCGCATACTGCTGAAATAATATTCGAATGCACGGTATACTTAGTGGCAAAAGTCGTTGAAAAGACAAGATATACCTTATTTAAAATCAAATATTTAACAATCCATATACTCTATAATAAAACCACGAGTTGCACGGAACAAAATATTATTAAAGACACACGTGAACGTTTAATTTTAGTAAAATAGTGCTAGCATGGTGTAGATCTCGGTCAAAAACAAGTATCTGTATTGAATGATATGCATAATTCGCATTTAAACCTTAAGTATCAATATAAAGTTAATAGTTTCAGACGTATATTTTCAATAAAGACACAATGATAAGATTACAGAAACTTAAATGAGCTTATATCACACCAATTATAGCCAAAATGGAAGAGAAATCTGAATATATATCTGAAAATTCACTTTGTGAAATAAAGAAATGGACACTTTTTCACTTGCCTATGACGTGGGATGAATTTCAGGAAAATATGTTGCAAGAATATTTAGTAGCGATATCCACTGTGTTCCTTAAAACTAAAATTATTGTCAGACAATGATGAAAACCCAGAGAAATTAACATTTTCTTGCACTGCACTGTGCGTTTATTGTCCATAAGTATGCGGTGCCCATCCATCCATTATAAAAGTAACGTAGTTGTATTACATCAGTATACAGTGACCATATACACCGTCATTGCCACCTCTAAATCGTTTAGTATTGGTGATTTGTAACCTTATCGAGTTGTTGTTACTTTAAGCTCTTTATAAAGAAGTTATTCCGCAACCACTTTTTTTCTGGCATGCTACATTGCTTCTCCGCACATTTGTTGATTGGAAAGCCTTTTGAAGCCGTTTTGGTCCTTAATGTAAGACAATTTAGTGTTACGATTGTCATTTTTGTACAATTATCTTTTTCCACTGTTTATAATGGAAAACTTACTACAGTTTGTACCCTATAGACTCATATTACAGATATGATGCTTAATGTCAGTTCATATACGAATTATATAACACCATGAATCCATGAATTCGAGGACGAATTCATATTTGAGCGAGGGTGTATGTCACGGCATGAACTTTGGTCACTTAAAGGGGAGAAGTTGTGTGGCGGCCTGGTAAGCTCTGTCGGGAGAGCACTCGCCCTGATAGCGAGGGGTCCCGGGTTCGAGTCCGGGACTGGCCGCACAATTTTCTCACCCAGTGACATTAGGTTTGATCATGTGTCAATATGTGCTCTACACGTGCATCTTATGAGAAACATGCCCATTTTGATTACTTTAACATTCATTTGAGGTGAAATGTTCACCTAAAGGCATCTTTGTTTACTTATTTGGTATGTTGGCCATATTTTGCGTGGTAACAATACATAAACTGCATTAAATGCATTTGCTATCTATTCTGATTATTGTATTTACATGTCTAGTCAAATTAATTGTCAAGTTATATAATATCTGTTCATCTTGTTACAGCTTTTTGCGATAATAAACCATTGAAGAAACTGGTGACAGATTCTATTCCATCCCTGGGTAGGGAATTAATGTGCAGCTATTCCATGTAGAAACATACAGACCTCTAGTAATTATGTGAACAATATTTAACTTTCTAGTTACTATATGCCATTGTTATATTATTTTATGTAGGCTCTCATAAATTATTCATTATTTCATGGGCAGTTTGATACAGTACAGAACATTGGGAAATTCCATTTCATTGGGAAAATGTTTTGAGAAACTGTAAATGTGGCAAAAATTCAGTATGTACGGTACAGCTCAAGCGAGTCTGAATGTTGGAATGTGAGAGTAAATACTCTGCGATTCTAAGCAGAGTTATGCTGAGTGGTAGCTGATAATCGCCACAAAACCCTGTGGAGTTACCTCGAGAACATGTACAACTGATAGACAATTATTTTATATGTTGCGCAATACACAGCTTTACTTCACGTCCACTTGCCTGTCATTCGGAACCGAGGGGGCTCAAACCATATATATGCTTATTTGTTATCAGAAGGTCATTCAGCTAAATGACATTACCAAAAATGTTGCAGCTGGCAAAAATAAACCAGAAGGTTACATTGAACTTGACAAGGACATCCGATTCTGCATGGAGTGACATTGCTTGGAAATCATACATTGCAAACAAACTCAGATAATTCAAATTGAAATTAAAACATTTGTAGTTTGAAATGTGTAGACTAAAAATTATTTTTGACCACCTTCATAGATGTGTATTACTTTATAATCATACATGGCACAGATGTACGTTTGTGAGTTTCCTAGACTTTAGAGCTTGATTGAAGCAAAGTGATACATGTACCATTATTGCTTGGATTTCAGAACATAAAGGGATTTGCACGTCAGGAATGTAGAGACCCTGTGCTGGCAGAATGGGCTAAACTTGTCACTCCACATCTCTGGTATGTTGCTGAAAAAATGTCCTACTCAAAATCTCCATCCAAGATCTGCCATTTTGAACATGACAGTAAGACATATGTTCATTGTTTTGCAATTTCTATGTTTGTAGGAGGCAACATTTCAGTAAATAAAAAACTCCTTAAGTTTAATGTTGAATTGTAACAAATAGTCATTTCAGTATCATAAGGTAAGATAAACACTGCTGGTTATGCCGCTCATCAAAGATGCCGCGGTGTATTGGTTTGCTAATGTGGGTTGGTAAGTCTCTCAGTTGGTCTGTCTGTAGAACACTTTTGTTTCCACTCTCTAATTCCAGCAGTTTTCATTCAGTCTTCACCAAACTTCATGAAAAATTTTGTAGGCATAATATCTAGTTGAAGTCGATAAAGAGCCAAATTGCCTGAGGAAATGATGAGTTTTGGCTCTTGAATTATCTGACATTGGCCTTTTCAGCTGTTTTCGCTCTCCATGTCTAACAGTTGTCATTTGATCTTAACCAAACTTAATAAACATATTTGTGATAATAATGTCTAGGTCAAGTTTGAAAATCAGCCAAATCACCCGAGGAATTGTGTAGTTATGGCCCTTGAATTAAATATAAAATGGTCCATTTTAGCTTTTCCACTCTCTCTCCAACAGTTTTCATCTGATCTTCATCAAACTTCATGAAAGTATTTGTAACAATATTATCTTGGCCAAGTTTGATAACCAGCCAAATCCACCCAGGTATGTTGAGTTATTGCTCTTGAATTATATAAAATAGCCTTTTTAATCGTTTTAGCCGTTTATGGTCTCTAAGTCGTACAGTTTTTATCCGATATTTGCTAAAATTCATGAACATCTTTTTATTATATGTAATATCTTGGCAAAGTTTGATGGCCAGCCAAATCACCCAGGAATTGTGGAGTTATGGCCCTTGAATTATCTGACATTGGCCATTATAGCCGTTTCTGCTTTCTAGAAACTGTAATGAACTATAATTGCTGTCGCGCTACTGTTTGATGGTGATGATGATGATGATATGATGATGATGATAAATACAATGCAATATTAAGTATACTACTGAAACTGCTGCTGCTGTTGTGCACACTATTCAGATATTTAAAGGCCAAGAAGCAGTGACCAGCATAAAGCTCTCCAGCACCAGATTATGAGGATGATTATGAAGAGGAGGAGGATGACAATTAGGACAGTGATGACAGGCAGAAGGAGGAGCGTGACCAGGCGTTCTTTACCTGATGGCACTGACTGGGAGGAAGAACTGTAAGTAGTCCAGTTGGTGAATACGGATCTGTAAGTAATGGTGCTATCACACCAGAGCCAGTCAGTACTAATTACACAACGTCCTCAACATGACCAGGCGGTCAACACTATTACCTTGCCACGCACATCATCCCTTGTGCTTCATGTCAGATCAGTTCATACCGTGCAGCTTCTGCATATCCGGCACGTCTTAGAATACTGTACGTCGCTTGTACCACACTAGCACCATGCTAAACATACGCCATGCATATGTAAACCTTGTCCTATACCGGTAAATATGTTGCCACACTCTATTGTAAATCAATTGTTTTCTTTGTCCAAATTTGATGAGCTCGATTAGTGTCCTGTGGGTAAAAAGGGATATTTGGCATCAAAACTTTCACACATTCCTATATTGTGTTCTGTCAAAAATAAATGTTCTAGATCTCACACTTCTGGAAATATTATGTACTCTTTTTCCGTAAGTAACACAAATCTGCACACAAAAGCTTAAATAAACCAGACTAGTCTTCACTCGGTCACCCAAAGTGGCTTGCATGTTTAAATACTTTTCTGTCTACTGTTTGGAAGTAAACAGATGCAAAACATTGATACAACAAAATAAATAAGTCTTAAAAAAGGGTTTCTGTTTAGCAGGATGTCTCGATTTATGTGTGGTCAAGCGCATTTGAAGGCAATGTGTTGTAAGTGATGTTTTATCTTCTGTTACCATATTTGAACATTGGATGGAGTTCATTTGTTACATATATACATGTTTTTGTCCTTCTGTTACGTTGGTATGCTAGGCTAGAGAGAAGTTACTTCCGATGACATGCTGGATCACAAAGAAACTTTGAAGACCAGCGGTTTAAGCAGAAAAAGATGGGATCTTGATGAAAGAAAAAATGTTCCTGATTTGTCAAAAGTCAGTACAGTAAAACCCCACTAATATGACCACTTGGGGGTCTTAATAAAATTGGTCTTAATAGCGGGGTGGTCGTAATATTGAGGTACAGCAGATAGTCGAGACAGTACATGACTATGTAAGTGTAATTTTAAGTTTTAATGAAAATAATGCATAATTATATAATGATACGAAAATTCCGAATATTTTTGTAATCAATAAATTTTATTGAATTTAGATTATGTAAACTTATAGTTATGAATATGAACTTTACGTTAAGTCGCAAATTAATTAAAACTTGATTAACTAAGTCCATTTGTCCTAGTCTCGATTAACGTAATCTGACAATGTTGTTAATCTCATATCAAAACATTTGTACCATTGTTCACACTCTCCTTTTATACGGCATTAGCAGTTTATTCCAAGACATATGTTGTAAATTGATGATGTTAAGTGTCAACGACCAAGTGACACTGGTCGCAATAACGGGATTATTTTCAGCATTATTTAGGACTTTTGGTCTGGGATTAGTGATCGTAATACAGAATAGCGGGTTGCCTGTATAATCTGGGTTTGCAAATATATGTGAAAACAATCGGGTCTTTTAAGAAGTGTCCACTTTAGCAGGGTGGTCGTAAAATCGAGATGGTCGTAAAGCTCGGTTTTGGTGTAACTGAAACACTTAATGTGAACACAATATTTTCATGTTCTACATTACAGGTTTATAAAACAGACCCCATGGGAGACGTATTGTCAAATGTGCAGACTGATGGGGAAAACTACAACAGCAGAGAACTGTATGAGCTATTGCATGTAAATGATTTGTGTACCTTTTTCTTTCATGAGTATATGATTTCAGTGCAAGTCCTTACCAGCAAACCAATGCATCAGACATCCCTCTTGGTCTGCCGCTGCAATGCTGTCAGGGTCTGGATAGAAAGTTCAGCAATTGAATGTACATTTCAAAATGTTAAGATAAAAACTAAGCAGAGAAAAGCAAAAATATAACTCAATACTAAATATCCTTGTTAAGACTATCGCTCATAAGGAATCAGGTTCCTATCAGGATAATGTCCGTCATCCATAGCTATCTAGCCATGTATTGGGCCGGACTGCTAGCTTTTTGTTGACCTCATTGATGAAACTTGATGATATTGAGATTTTAGCTAACTGAGGCAATGATAAAGGTGAGCTGTTGTGGTCAGTAGTGTCTGTCATTCCCCTTTCCAGAATTTGCAGAAAAACTCTTACAGATATCAACTAAAATGTGTGTAATGTTTTATTTTTCTTCATGTTTGTTTATTCTGCAACATAAATGCTTGTTATATGTCATATCGCCTTGTCAGCTAGCTTCATTGCAGCTCTGACGTTAATTTCATGCTTCTTCAAAGTGTGCCCATTGAAAGAAAGCATTCAACCTCTTGCTGCACAATACTGCTGTTGGTTGATGATTTTCCAAGGCTTATGAATATGATGGTAAGATATAAGTTCTTAATTCTGCCATTAGTGATTGTGCAGTCTGCTACCAGTATATATTTTTTTACCCATCCCCCAGCCCAATGTAATAAGCGTGTATATTGTGATTTGCCATGTCCATCCGCTTTGCTGTCTTTCCACCTTGTAGTGACAAGTTCTTTCAATAAATATCTGGCTCTGTAAAGTTTGCAGCATTTTGAGAAGCAGTCTTGTTATTCAACAAACGTACGCTAAAGCAAGTATTAAATATAGGCATGTTTTTCAAAAAGTCTTATTTTTAGCTCGACTCTTCGAAGAATAGGTGAGCTATCCTACTTCCCCCGGCATCAGCGTCGGCGTCTGAATTTGGTTAAAGTTTTTATTCAAAAGTCTTGTAACTTCAAAACTAAACAAATTATTATCTTAAAACTTAGAACATACCTTTGTCATCAACTCCATTGACAAGTTTATGTTCAGAAGTTTTGTAACTGCAGGACTACATACGTTATTCACTTGAAAATTGGAATATACCTTTGTCATCAACTCCAGTGTCAGGGGCAACATTCCATATAACTCTGTTTTGTATTTTGTCAGAGTTATGCCCCCTTTTCACATAGATTTTCTGGTTAAAGTTTAGATTCAAAACGTTTAACTTCAGAATTACATTATTTATTCATGTTGAAATTGGAACATACCTTTTTCATCAACTCCAGTGTCATGGCCAACCTCCCTTTAACTCTGTTTTGCATATTGACAGAGTTATGCCCTCTTTTTCATTTAGATTTTTTGGTTAAAGTTTATGTTTAAAACTTATCATTTCAAAACTATATAAGTAATCAACTACATAAGGTTGAAACTTGGAATAATTTAAGGAAATAATTGCCATAACTCAATTTTGTATTTCTACAAATGTATGCCCCTTCCACTTACCAACATATGTACACCAAAACCCCGCTTAACAACCACCCCGATTTTACGACCACCCCGCTGATGCGGGCACTTTTTAAAAGACCCGATTGTTTTCCTATATATTTCAATGGTCGCGAACCCCGATTATACGGGAACCCCGCTATTCCCTATTACGACCACTTTTTGCAAACCAAACAGGTAAATTAAAGCTCAAAATGACCCAGCTAATCCGACCGGCCCTACAAAGTGTAAATCGGTCGTTCGCAGTTTGCAGCATCAATTAACGACATTCAACTTTGAGCTAACAGACTGCTTTGCGATATAATCGAAAACTTGCGAAGAACCACATTAGGTTACACATGCGCAAATAAATTCCTTCATTGTTACATATAAAATATACAATGTTTGATTTCAATTTTCTCCATGACCAAGCTACTTTCTAGTATATCACCATACATCGTTGGAAAGATAAGGCCATAACCTTTTGAAAAAACAGCATGTCAACAAATTCTATGTGTTGTAACTCAAAATTTTTTCCTTAGAATAAACACACCGGTTTTGACGGGCATGGAGGTTGCCATTTTGTGCATGAATACATGGGCCAAAAGTTATGAAGCTGGGAACCAATTATTTTAAAGTAGTGCCTAAAACTGTATTTTTTCTTATTTCTTACATATATACCTTTAAATTGATACCAAAACATATCATTTAAACTGTATTTTTTAAATCATATGCATTATACACTGAACCATATGTGTTTATTATCTAACTGACAGCATGTAACCCTGGGGATTAGACTTCCGATTTGGTGTAATTTGACCATTAGAAATGTTTTGATAAAGGATGAGTATATCGTCCGTGTAAAAGATTACGCTAATTGGTGCTAATTGACACTAATTGGCAGGCAGTGGGTAAGTACGCTGATAGCCTAGAAATGCAATTTGAATTGAACACAAGTTTATTTAATCTCTGACTTCATAAACAGCTCATTTCCATATCACTCTTTGAAAATTAGGTCATTGGCTAAGCAGACAGTTCTAAGTAAGTTTTTTTTTTAATTAAGGTGATGATGATGATGATGATGATGTACATAGACTATGATGATTATGATGAGCAAGGATTTCTTATACATATGAATGAAACAATGATCATGTTGATGATGATAATTTTGATGATGATGATGGTATACATTAAATATTATTATTTGTTATATTTTCAAATTTGTTTTCAAGGAAAGAATAAATTACAACATTATTGTTGATTTATGTATTATCTTGAAAAATGGAGAGGGATACATGTACATTTATATACTTATAGGGTGCTGATCTGCCAAACCTCAATATTAAGACCACCTCACTATTAAGACCACTTGTATAAAGTCCCTTGAGTGGTCTTATTAGCGGGGTTTTACTGTACCAACTGAATAGTCTAAGATGAGCTATTTTGGTGAGATGTTTCCCGTCGTTTGTCATGTGTTGTCCACTGTCATTTTTCATTAAACATCTAATCTGAAACCACCTGGATTTAATAATGTGGCTCTTATCACATTTTACTGATCCACTCAGAACTCTGGTTGCCATGTAAACAAAAGGAAAACGAATGATGTTGGGTTTCTAAATAATTTAACAGCAATTTTGCTTGGTTGATTCTCTACTTTAAAAATTCCTTCAGACTCTCTTGTTTCATCAATGTTTCCTGGTGGTGGAGTTAATTGGAAGCACTTGACATTTTTTTTAACCATATACCCTTGTATGCTGACTGGCAGGGGGGTACACTCTTGCAAAAATCTGTTAACCATACTGTGAAATTGAGCTGCATTTTGATTATTTGTATCAGATTTTAATGCTGGTGTTTTAATTACATCGAGTATATTAATGTTGTAAGCGACCTTACAGTTATAATGTATACATGATCATTCCTTGCTCTGGTCCTCATTTTGACAGGAGATATTAAAGTGTGGATTCAAATGCAATTTACATAAGAATGGTTAAACCCCAGTTTGCTCTGAAGCAAGGGAGTATTTTTATATTTACATAGACATACATGAGTTACAGACACCTCTTGGCAAAGTTGTAATTACTGCATGATTTTGATATTTTGTGGACATGCTGTCAGAAAGTGCATGTTTTTTTGTGTTTTTTTTTAAATCCCATTTTGTGCAGCCATGAATGAATAAAAAATCTTGTAAAATTGTCTGTGAACTTCTTGAAATATTTTTCTTAACAGTTTATATTAACTATGGTGATTTCATCTGCATCTGCCATTTCTTGTCTTCTCTTTCAGGTATTGGTCACAGATGGTATGGGAGAGTGGTTTTACTTGAGTCCTCAGTGGCCTGTTTGACGTCTTCTATCTTGCTTGCACGTAGCCGCTTGGTCTGTGTCTGTGTAGGTCCGACTGCAGTGACCCATTGACATGGTCCTGGGAGGTTTTCTTAGGTACAACATCTACAGTTTTAAACCATGACATTTTTCTAATGTTTGGTTCCACCATTGTTGAATATGTTTGGTGCAAGCAATAATAACAAAACTAATGTTCATCTCAGAATAGACCACAGCTAAGTGAATAACAATAGATATGGTCCAGGATTGTTATATTTTAGTGAGAAATACTTGTGTGTCTTTGTAGAGTTTTGTGTTATACTGTCTGATTACTGGTTTCTTAATACTCCCTGTGAAATGACAATATGATTCCCGCGACAATTTCCAATAAAATGTAAAACAACAATTAATAATGCATAAAAAAAAATTAATTAATTGTTTCCCTTTCCTGTAATGATATTACTCGTTATCACACCGAAAACAAACAAATATTCTCTATATAGCAAATAAGGGCTGAACTTTTCAAATAACGTCCATTAACGCAGCATGGTATTTCAGAGTTCTGTTGAAGATGTTCCAGGAGATCCACTACTGGGAACGCCTCATGTTCGAGACTCCCCACTATGCCATGTATAACAAACATGAAGACCTCAGAAGAACATGTGATGCTCGTTGATAGCAACTATAACCTGTGAGTGAGGTGCAAACCACACATTCTTGGGTCTCTGACACAATCTGTCTGGTCTGGATTTGAACTGTAGTCTAGGATCCAACAATCTCAATACCTGTAAACAAACACATTTTCAGATGTGCCTATTGAACAATGTGTATTTCAAGCATTTTTCCCTTCAAGACAATCCATTTTTCACCCCCAAACTGTGTGCTTTTCAAGACCATTTTTGCAATTTTCTGCTACAAAATACAACTGTGATGTAATCACTACCAGTGCTACATGCATAGGTCAAAAACAAGAAAATACCAAAAACTTGCCTGTGTCAGTGAGTGTCAAGTTTCTTCTAGCATAGTGGAAGACTACCAGATTATACTGTGAAGAAATGTTCATTATATTTAGGAAAATGTGCATTACCGAAAGTGGGTTAGAATATAATTAAATACATCTTAAATTAATCATTGTTCTACTGAACATAATGTCCTTGATTCGACTGAAACCTGAATCTGATTTACGAAAAGCATTTTATAATGTCCACGTTAGAAAACACTTGGTACGAACGGAATATACACGAATGTACACACTGATTTACTCCAGAGGCATCACCAGCTATCACATACAGAAATAATGAGATAAAAAAGTTATCTGAACGTTATTATTTTACCGATTTCAATGCGGTTTTTTGTCTTTTGATCAGTAAGATGTCCATTTAAATTGCTTTCTACAAAGTGTTATTTTTATTACATATTTCCGGTCTGCTGCTTTAAGGACCAAATGTTTGCAGTAAAACGTTTTGTTCAAGCAATAATGCACCTCACATAATACAGGGGCAGTTACACTGGCATCACTACAAGATGGATGGGAAAACAGTTGTTTCTACAGGAACTCTCAATGGCCAACATGGTTCACTATGACTGTCTTGAAAAGGACATGGTTAGTGTTTTTTTATAGCAAGCTATGAATTTCTTTAATCGACATTATATGGTTTGTTATGTTTCAATTACAAATTGGACTCGTATCAATGTACAACAAAGAGTTCATTGAAGGCCCTTTATGTAAAATGTAATTAAATCTTGCATGTGTTCTATTTACATACTTATAGAACAGTGTATTTAGTTTCAGGATTTCCTGTCATTTATCCCGGAAAAACAGCAATATGTCACCAATAGGTTTTTAGGATGACATTTTACATCACAAACTAGTCTCTGTTCTATTGTCAGTATTTTCTTTTGCTGTAATTAAGTAAATTTTAATAAAATACATGTGTTGAGTTGTTACAGAGGTATACAAATAGAAAATGTGTATACTGTGTTTCAACTGATTGCCTTTATAATAAGTTCACATTATAATAATGTAAAGGGACTTTAAAAATGGATTCAGTAATACCACCACCATGAAATCATCCCATTCCTGGCTGTCATCTGATGGATGTAAAACAGAAATCAAGAAACAATATTCATCTACAGATTTGTGTCAGATTTTAAAGTTATTCCGCCTCTCTTGGTTGAAATTGCGCAGACCCTAAAGTAGCTTGTGATAAATGTTGTCCATATTTGTACGTGTTTGAGATCCAATGATAGATGCTTCTCTATATATTCAGTTAAAATGGTTTACAAGCTTAACAATAATGCAACTAGTAAGTTACAGTAACTCTCCCATTTCAGGTGCAGTTGCACTGACATCACTACAAGATGGTAGTGGAGGCTTTCAGACTGAATGGGAAGTTATTGCTACATGAACCCTCAAAGTTAAAAAAACTAACCAGAACCAACTGAGAGTTTCCATTGAAGGTAACAATGTTGTTTTTTTCAAGAAGTAAGTTTGATATTTCTTACAACATTGTTATTTTTTAATGCTTCAATTACGTTATGTACATGCATGTGTATATCATTATCATACTTTGTCTGTTTTGATCCCCGTGGCCTCAGGTCTCGAGTCCCGGCGAAGACAAATGTTATAATTAACTTCTTTTTCCTTAATATAATTTTTTTTTATTCCAGATGCTTTACATTTTGCAGTTAAGATACTAAAGTGCATTTTTTTAAAAGGTGGTGGTGGAGTTTTTTAGAATGAATAGGAAGTTGTTGCTGCATGAACCCTCAACGGCCACAAATCAGCTAAGACCCAATTGAAAGTTGGCACTGAAGGTAACAATGTCAGTTTTCAAGACGTCGGTATCTTCATGAAACTTGCCCAGAATATTTTTGCAAATGATATCTCGGCTGTGTTCCAAACTGCGTCATGTGGTGTAAAAACACACTGGTTCAAATTGAATAAAAAGCTTCTTAACACTCTAGAAGTCACATTTCTTGCCCTACCTTCTTGAAACTTGTTTAAAACATGTATCTGTTATGATTTCTTGGCCAAAATTGAAAATGGTTGCCCTCTGTTGAAAAATATGGCCACCAGGGGGCGGGGCAGTTTTCCTTATATGGCAATATAGAAAACTTTACAAAGCTTGTTAACATATTTTTTGGCAACATGTTTTGCCCAATCAACATTAAAAATTGCTCAGAACATTTGTCCCAATGATATCGTGGACGAATTTGATACTGGGTCATGTGGGTCAAGAACTAGGTCACTAGGGCAAATTGAAGAAAAAGCTTGCTAACTTTCTAGAAGTCACAATTTTTGCCCAATTTTCAGAAAACTTGCTCAGAACATTTTTTTCAATAATATCTCGGACAAGTTCGAAACTAGGTCACATGGGGACTAAAACTAGGTCACCAGGCCAAATTGAAGAAAAGGTTTGTGAACACAAGAGGCCACATTTATAGCCCACTAATCATGAAACTTGCTTCGAACACATTTGTCCCAATGATATCTAGGACAAGTTTGAAACTGGGTCACATGGGGTGAAATTTAAGAAAAAGCTTGTGATCACTCTAGAAGTCAAATTCTGAGCCGAATCTTCATGAAACTTGCTCAGAAGAGTTTTGTTCCTTAGCCCTCATGTCAGCGACCTAAAACCTAGGGCCACGTCAGCGACCTAAAACCTAGGGCCACGTCAGCGACCTAAAACCTAGGGCCACGTCAGCGACCTAAAACCTAGGGCCTTATGGCCCTCTTGTTGTCAGTAGGTTAAGTAATGCAAGCCTAATAAAATTAAAACCCATCCTGACATAAATGAAGGAAATAGTATTTCTTCCTCAGATTTGTATCAGTATTTACCGTATCCTTCGTAAGCGTAATTTTTGTAAACCTTATTACGTCGCATGCTCCTGTGGCATTTAAAATGATGATATCATTCATGAAATGACATTTCTTCGTAGTGTTCAGTGTTGTTATTAATTGTTATAAATATGCGTTGCACACCTTTTTATGTGAAAAAGTCAACAACCTTAAAGTTGATTTAATAGACAAGATCATGCTCGAGTATTTTGTTTACTCCTTAGTTTCTTTTTTAAGATGTACATACAATATAATAAATTATTGAATTTGTAACACTATATAAAAACCCCATTTATACAGTACTTGTTTTGAAGAGTAAAGTCTTTAACAAGAAATTTTTATTTTTATAGTCAAGCAATATAAAATGCCTACTATTGTACAGTAAATTCGAATCGAGTAGACAGTAGAAAAAAAATCACACATTTCAGCTTAGGTAAATTTTGGCATTTGCTGGTGGCATTTATTAGTGCCTAGGATATGAAACAATTGACCTGTGAATGACAAGACAGGCCAAAGCGGTTGGTCATAGGCCCCTTGACATGTTGATAAGGGTACTGTCAAAGGCCCCTTTCTGCAAACAGCCAATAAATGGATTAATGTCAGTTTGTCAATGACGTGTTACGAGTAAACGGATTATCTTCTATTGAAACAGAGATTGCAACTACATTTATAATGACAATAATAAACAAGTAAAACAATACAATAATAACATGTTCTTCACTCGATACGGTATCCGAATCCCTTTTAAGTGTCCCGATACTTGATCATATTCAGATATCCGGATATCCGAATACTCGTAAGCATCCCTAATATTTATAAATGTGTTATTGAAAGATGTGTTATATAACATTGTTTTATTTAATGATATGTTATTCTGCATTTCTAGGTTTGTGCCAAAGCAGCTGGTGACAATCGTGGGCAGTATCGACATTTCACCAACTGCATCTCAGACATTCCCTGTCTTACACAGAAATGCACATCAGAGGTATGCAGTGTTTAGAAGTTTTCTGCCTGTTAGTGAGCTAATTATGCCCCCCATCCAAGATGGCGGGGTACATTGGTTTGCTAATGTCGGTCAGTTTGTCAGTCGGTCGCTCGGCCTGTTGGTCTGTCTGTCGGGAGACCACTTTAGTTTCCGCCCCAAGTCCAATAGTTTTCATCCAATCTTAACCAAACTTCAGGAAAATGTTTATCAGCATAATATCTCGGTCAAGATCAATAATCAGCCTAGTCGCTTTGGGAATTGTGGAGTTATGGCCCTTGTATTGTCTATAATAAGCCTTTTTAGCTGTTTCCGCCCTCGAACTCAAACAGTTTTCATTTGATCTTCATCAACTTGCTGAAAATGTTTGTGGGTATAATATCTTGGCCATGTTCGATATTCGGCCAAATTGCTCACTGAAAGTCCAACAGTTTTCATCTAATCTTCACCAAACTTGATGAAAATGTTTGAGTTTATAATATCTTAGACAAATTTGATGATCAACCAAAACACCCCAGAAACTTCAGAGTTATGGCCCTTGATTTATCTAAAATTTGCCTTTTTAGCAGTTTCTGTTCCCTATAATCAACAGTTCTCATCTGATCATCACCAAACTTGATATTTTAAAGATTTCTTTTAACCTAGAGGGGGCATAACTGTTTGCAAACAGCTGTTATTTGATTTCATATGTAGTCTTGAAATGAATAGGGTGTTTTTGGCCTAAGTTATGGTTTAAATAACAAACAAACTTTCTTGTTATATTTGAGCTAACCTGAACATACATGGTATATCCTCATTCCCAATTCATTTATGATCAAAAGAGCTCATACGGATCCAGCTGTATGAAACCTGTCTATCATGGACTGAAACCTCTTGGTTGTACAAAAAAGTTGTTAACGCCCCCAGCATCTTGCCTGAAGCATATAGTAATTGTCCTGTCTGACCGTGATTCAGTGATTCCGTCCATACGAGTTTAATTCGATTTGACTGTTTCACCAACACTGCTTACTTCAACACTTGAATACTTACACAGTTCTTGCTTATGACCATTCCCAATTCATCCCTATCACCCAACTTCACTTTGACATTGACCTAATTTGGACTTAGAATAATTCAATAGGGCTATAACTTGGTTAACTAGATTTTACCATTTCATCTAGCACCAACACCGCTAACTACAACATTTGGATACTTACAAATTTGTTGTTTATGACCATTCCCCATATCACCCAACCTCTTTTTAAACTTGACCTAGTTTGGACTTAAAATAATTCAGATTGGCTATTTCTTGGTGTACTAGATTTTACCGTTTCGTCTAACACCAACACCGCTTGCTACAACACTTGGATACTTGTACAGTTGTTACTTATGACCATTCCCAATCTTTCCATATCACCCAACCTCACTTTGACCTTGACCTAATTTGTACTTAGAATTCAAATGGGCTATCCAGCACCAACCTGGGGCATGTGTGTTTATCAAACACAGCATCTTGAGGTTAGATATTTAGTATTCGACACAGGGTTGTTGCATTTTGTCTATTTAAACATCTATTGGAAACATTTCTATACCATCAAGTATTGCTGGAATCCAATGAAAACATCCGTTAATGTACCAGGTGGTGCTCAGAGTCTTGTGGAAAATTGTTTATATAGATTATATCCAGGCCATGATTAGGTTGAAATACGAGTCCTAATAAGCCAAAGTCAGTGTTACTTTAAACTAAAAACAGAACATTTTTCAGCTAGTGTTTCATGCTGTATTCATTACTTGTGTACATTTGTTTACCATATTTAATCTTGATACAAATCTTTCTATTAAAAGTTTGTATTGTTACGATGGTTCACACACATGTTTTCAGACGGTCATCCATACTTAGTCAGTTTCTGTTTTGCAGGCCCTATAGCAGTCAGGGTCTTCCAGTCGAGGCAAGCTTGTCACAGTGGGTCAAGGATTACTGCAATGTCTTTGAGAAGGCCAAAGTGCTCAACTGACATTTTGTTTTGTGTTATGCTGAAACAGTTCTAGATACACAGTTGAAAAATGTAGCAGTTGATTGTATGTTGTTTAAAAAAAAAATCCTTTGCATTTTATATTTGTATGTTTATTTAAAAAGAGGCCAATACTGATACAGTACAATGGTGGTTCAGTCAATTGTCACACTGGGTAACTATACTGGAACTGGTTTTTTGCAAAATTGAATCATATTAAAGCTAAATATACGCAGGGTGGAACAATGTCAGAAAAAAAAGCTAACTGAAAGAGATCATTAATGTGAACAACATCTTCTGTTTTTCTTATTAATAGTATTCTCCTGCAAAACAAATTCATCTTTCCATTTGAAAGAATGTTATCGCTTTGTGGAATTGAGTAGATTCTTTTCTTAATTTGTAAATGCAGGTTTTTTGTTTTGTTACTTATTTTGTTACTTATGCATTTTAACAATTTTAATACATTGTCACTTACACATTTAAACGATTGTTCATTGCTTCGTTTGCATGCCCAATAAGGTACTTTGGGGGTATATCGTAAACACCATGTATGTCTGTCCTGTACATTCCAAATTTTGTGTGAACTGTAACTCATCAAGTTGAAGTATTTTAATGAAACTTTTTAATATAATTATTAAGTATGTTGAGAAAAGGCATACTTAATTACATTCAAATACTGCTAATGGATGTTGGGAGTTAGAGTACAGTAGCAAAGTTTTTTGGAGTTATTGCCCTTTGTTTGATGTTCTTGTTTTCTTGTTAAAAACTATACACCTATTCACAAATTGTATGTATAACCTTAAATATAATATTGTTATAGAATATGATGTTATGTTCCTTACAATTCATGATCTTATACTAATTGCCTTTGATTTGTATGTGAACAACTAAACAACATACTGTAATGTACTTTTTTGCAACACAACTAAACTCAAGTGTAAGTATGATATAGATTCATATCAAACTTTGTATAATAAAAGAGATGTTTAATGGAACTTAAAGTACACAAAATACTTTCTCTAAGTTATAGTTGCTGCCCTTTGATTGATTCTCACATGTATTTGATTTAAACATCCAAATTAAACCGTGTGTATTGCTGGAAAGCATGAAAAAATGCAGAGTACAAAAACAACATTTCATTATGGTCATTCATCAAGTCACTAGAAAAAAAACTTAATATACATGTTTTATCAAACGGTCACTGAAAAAACGTTATATTAATGTTTTATCAAACAGTTCACTTTGTAACTTCTTAATAATTATCAGATTTTACGCTATTATATGTTGTTACTTGTTCGTATGTTTGCTTGTGTCGCATAAATGTTTTCATTTAATATATTTTTGCATGACGACAATGTCTATTGATATATTTTATTTGTGTTCTATGCATTATATGATGCTCTGTAGTACCATACATTTTGTATGCTGCTAACGATACAGACAATGGTTCAAGGTATGCCTGTCCATTAAAATTCTTTACTTAGATTCTGAAAACTAATAAATCTAAAAATAATATAGTATCTCCATAATGTGTAATATGCTGGGTAGCATATCCATAATGTGTAATATACTGGGTAGTATCTCCATAATGTGTAACATGCTGGGTAGTATCTCCATAATGTGTAATATACTGGGTAGTATCTCCATAATGTGTAATATGCTGGGTAGTATCTCCATAATGTGTAATATACTGGGTAGTATCTCCATAATGTGCAATATGCTGGGTAGTATCTCCATAATGTGTAATATGCTGGGTAGTATCTCCATAATGTGTAATATACTGGGTAGTATCTCCATAATGTGTAATATACTGGGTAGTATCTCCATAATGTGTAATATGCTGGGTAGTATCTCCATAATGTGTAATATGCTGGGTAGTATCTCCATAATGTGTAATATGCTGGGTAGTATCTCCATAATGTGTAATATACGGGGTAGTATCTCCATAATGTGTAATATACTGGGTAGTATCTCCATAATGTGTAATATACTGGGTAGTATCTCCATAATGTGTAATATACTGGGTAGTATCTCCATAATGTGTAATATGCTGGGTAGTATCTCCATAATGTGTAATATGCTGGGTAGTATCTCCATGATGTGTAATATACTGGGTAGTATCTCCATAATGTGTAATATACTGGGTAGTATCTCTATAATGTGTAATATGCTGGGTAGTATCTCCATAATGTGTAATATAGTAAGTAGTATCTCCATAATGTGTAATATACTGGGTAGTATCTCCATAATGTGTAATATACTGGGTAGTATCTCCATAATGTGTAATATACTGGGTAGTATCTCCATAATATGTAATATACTGGGTAGTATCTCCATAATGTGTAATATACTGGATAGTATCTCCATAATGTGTAATATGCTGGGTAGTATCTCCATAATGTGTAATATACTGGGTAGTATCTCCATAGTGTGTAATATACTGGGTAGTATCTCCATAATGTGTAATATACTGGGTAGTATCTCCATAATGGGATAAAAGAGTGCCGTTACTCTCGATTTGAGGCAACTTGTTTTGTCACTCCAATCATAACAACTTTGTGACATCATAACAAATATATTAGTGTAGACAATTTAATTAAACTATAAGTGTCCGTACAATAAATATATATAACATGGGCACAATGTTATAAGCTAACTAATAACAACATATTGTTAACTGAATTATAATAATGCTCATTTTTGTCCTTCGGTATTTATAACTCACTCATTAGTGTATGAATTACCATGAACCATAAATGTTGTGATAATGTTGTGTTAATTAATTTTTGTAACATTAATCTCTGTAGTTGCTGTTTTGTTCACTTCCAGCTATACTTAAGACTGTAATTCCATTTTTGAATAAAACCTTTAATATATTAATTTAACTTCTGCCGTGTTAGAGAATGCTCAATAATAGCAAAGCTTTCAGTGAACATTTTTCTGATATATATGCTGGCATTAATGGCCTTTTCTAAGTTGTTTTTCTATATAATTTTGAACATTCATTTTTAGGTCACCTGAGCACAACATACTCGTGGTTAGCTTTTGTGATCGCCTTCTGTTCGTTGTGCGTCGTTTGTCGTCAACATTAGCCTTGTGAACACACGATAGACCACATTTATTGCCCAATCTTCATGAAACATTTCCATGCCCAGAACATTTGTTCTAATGATATCTCAAACAAGTTCGAAACTGGGTCATGTGGGGTCAAAAACTAGGTCACTATGGCAAAAAGCTTGTGAACACTTTAAAAGTCACATTTATTGCACAATATTCTTGAAACTTCCCCCAAACATTTTTTTCAATGATATTTTGGATGAGTTCGAAACTAGATAACATGGGATCAAAAACTAGGTCACCAGGCCAATTTGAAAAAAAGCTTGTGAACACTCTAGAGGCCACATGTGTAGCCCAATCATCATGAAATTTAATGAGAACATTTGTCCCAATGATATCTCATACAAGTTCGAAACTGGATCATGTGGGGTCAAAAAATAGGTCACCAGGCCAAATTATCAGGTGAGCGAATTCGGGCCTTATTGTTTAAAATTTTGTTCTGTTTTTCAAAACCACAAACATTGTGTAGATGAAACTGTTTACTTTCTTTAAACTTTCGAATCATTATTAATTATGGCAGGAGAAAAGATTCTATATCATTTAAAAATGCATCAGAAATAATCAATCTGTGGAACATTCTGTAGTTTTGTGCCAGTCTGTTATTGTAACTAGAAAGTCTAGGCTTGTGCGTTGGCATCTGTTTTTCAGTGAAATGTTTCATAACTTGCTTTTGTATTGTGTATGCTTATTCATATGTTATTTTGTTCCAAATAGGCATAGATCATTTTAAAATGCTGCACATTTGATGAAATGTATAAATTAAAGTAAATCTATTAAATGCTAAGTAATATATGGATCCAGTTGCTCAAAACTTCAATTACACTTTAAAAAAGCCAATTTATGTTAGATGTATATTAATATTATTAAAACCACATGCTTATCAAGAATTCAGAATTTATTAAATTCATAATAACAGTTTGTTCAAATTAAATTTACGATTCAAAATTTTAATGTCATATTTATAGAAGTAATTTCCTCCTTAATATATGAATGGCTTCAAATAATTGTCAAATCCATTTGATTACAGTGCAATGTATCATAACTGGCAATTGAATTTTGTAAATGTATTCATATGCTATACAAGTAGTATGTTATTCTGTTCCATCTGGCATAGATCATTTACATGATGCAAAAGTGAGTTTATAAATGAATATTAAATGATAAAATATGTAGGCCCCGTTGCTCAAAACTTCATTTACGCTTTCATAAAGCCTGTTTAATTTAGATGTAAATAAAATTAAAATTATATTAATAACTTGTGCATCAAGATTTTTAGAATTCATTAAAATTCATAACAACAGTTTGTTCACAATTTTACATTTATTGTCATATTTATAGAATAATTTCACCCAATTACCTACCATTGTTAACTGAAAAGTCAGATAGTTTTGAGCAACTCACCACTGATGATGTGCTTCTTTCAATGTTATTATGGACATTTATACTGGACCAAAAAAGAAACCCGACAGTGTATAGTTTATCAACTTTCCTGGAATCGTATCAAGATACAGCATAAACAATGGTTGATTATTAAAACAGAATGTGGTAGATTTAATATAAAAACAAAAGTTATAGTGTAGAGTCTTTTTTGGTCAAGTAGTTCTTTTGTGTCATGATACATGCGTGCATTACTGATATGTTCATGTATTAAGCTTATGTTATCAATGCATGCTTTTGTTTAAGTTCAGTTATATTTAAGCTCCAAGATCATGACAGTCATTGTGAGCTATTGGAATACGGGACCTTTCCTGCGTCATCAGTCTTTTCAACTTTCCTTGTATGCTCAATTGATACTTAATTTTTTCACCACTGATAAGTAACAGAAGTTTTTTTTTTTTTTTTTTTAAGCAACAACAACAACATGTTCTTTCAAGCATTACAGAGAACTTCCATTGACATAAATAATAAGCAATTTCTTTTGTGAATTCCGAGTTGTATGCATCAGTGGGATTTCATCATTTCCCGAATGTGGAGGAATATAGTTTTATGCGTATCTGTCCCTCTGTTATGAGTCATTTATTAACCAAGGGATAATATGGGGAAAGTTCTTCAACATTAAATTTGATGCTTAATTAAAGCCACCGAATCCGCATTTAGTATAAAATAAAAAACACAACAATCAGATATTATTTGTTTGTTCACATAAAACAATTCAACATAGCAACTTTTATGTAATCTGAAAATATAACATCAACAATGTTAACAATGTTTATCATCATGTCAAACTTGCTGTAATAATGTCTGCAGTTTTCATAACACACTCTTTTTCTTAGCATGTAAAACTATTTTAAATTATGACAGGTGTACAAAAAAAAATGTTTTTGTAAATATATTCTATTTAAATCATCATAGCATGTTGAAAACATTGTCATTGAAAACAGATTTGGTGGCTTTAATGTAAATCATCTAATTTTGCCCATTGGGATTTATTACTTACTCAGGCCAAACAAAATAAATTGTGTGTTTCGTACAGCAGTTTCAAAAAAGTTAGGTAGGAATGGGATTTTTTTTTTTTTTTTTTAAATAACATTTTTTAACGACACATTTTGGTAAAAAAAAACATTGAAAATTGTCTAAAATTGGACGAATATGGATTCATGGAAAACAATCGTCGCTAAAACTTCAGGGTTGGGGTGTTTATGCTAGTTATGGTCAGATTGCACGAAACACACATTTTTTTTGGCCTCACCTTAAAAGATGACTTTTGCCTGTATTCATAGGTTATGCTTTTAAATATAACTGTTTTACTGCCTACATTAATTGGTGAGTGATTGCATTACAAAATCTTCATCTTCTTTTGACAATGGAACGATAATACGACTAAATGTTGTTATCTCGAAGTTGCAAGGATTTCAATGTAATTTTGGCATCTGAAGTTTCACATATCTGAGTGTAGAATTATAAGTATCGAGTTTAAATTATTTGAAAAATTGTAACATAAAATAGCAATTCGGTATAGATAAATTGATCTGTTTACAAGTGATCAATGATTCATTGAAAACTAACACTTGATTATTAAAAATTAAGAAAGACTGTAAAGAAGTTTCCAGTGTGTGACAAACTTTGGTCATGGCTAGAAGCAACCAACAATATTTTCCACTCTGACATAAGCGAGTTATAAATAACAAAATTTAGATGTATTTCAAAATATTGACAAAAGCTTAAGCCTGACTTCCACACTGGTGTGAATTTAAAACCAGTCTCATTATGGTTTTGCCCAAAATCTTGTGTGTGACATATTTTTCCTTCCAAACATTCCAGCTGGAGTTCTAAATTCTTAGCATGTGCCTTTTCTAAAAAAAAAAACAACAAAGAAAAGACAACATTGGGATTCAAACTAATGGGTTTATTAGACCATATTCACAGTACAATTTTAAGCTGTAACAAGTACTCTTCATCAGGTCCGTAGAAAACTGAAATTTAAATAACATTGCACGTCTCCCATTGAAATCCTGCCCCACGCCATGGCTTGCTTCGTTGGTCAATAACTGCTGCAACTCAGGTGACGATACATCTCAGTGAATGACATCTGGAAATAGATAATGGTTAGCATACAATGTATAGTTTAGGTCAAGGAAAAAAATATGTGGTTCAGGTTCCACTGCTTATATTTTTAGAACAAATTTATACCAAACAATTTTTTTCGCTTCAAACATTCTTAAGGATGAGGTGATGCAAGTAGGGTCTGTCGTGAAACATGAACCACTGATTTTTTTCCTTGGCCTAAACATTGTATAAAGTATTTGTCATCAATTTTATTTAAAAAAAATCCTAAGATCAATAAAAAAAAATCCTAAGATCAATAAAAAAAAATAAGATCAATACAAAAATTAAAAATACTCCTGGTGTTTGTATTTATTTGCACTAAAAATTACAACGTGTGGGTAGGGACAATGATAAAATGTTTTTATTTCTTTTTATTTTGTACTAATTATATATTTAACTAACCCTGATTGGGGGGGGGGGTAGAACCTCCACTTTCTTGGAAAGTGGTGGTTCTGCCTCCCCCTACCCCCCCAGAAGTTTTTTTAAAACTCCCCTTGGTCGGAGCGGTATTTGAACCCACACACCAAGCCTCTCAAATCCACTGCTCTACCAACTGAGCTATTGAGGCTTCTGCTGGTAGCTTTTCGAAACATTTATTTATCCTTTCAATAAAACATAACAGTAAAAAAAATCACATGACCTGGACAATGGTCATGTGACCAAGTCCAAGTCATGTGATTGCTATATTTAGCACTCGTTCTATCCATATAATCCCTTTTCAATACCAATGAAACCACAATCCAGAGTGGTGCAGTGGACTACGGAGCTGTGGGACGGGAGTTCAAATACCGGTATAAACCTTCAATACTTTCCTTATTTCGATGTATAAAAATGTTGTTCATATGAAAATATGCAATAAAATGTCGATAAAAATGCATTACATTATATAAATCTGCATGTACAACATACAAGACAAATTTTTGAGTATCTCATATTATTCTATTATTTTTTTATTCAGTTTGAAATGTTCTTTTTGAAGATTCTAACTTACTTTAACTAAAAGTTCTGTTAGAAAGAAAATACCCCCAGATTACGCAAAACATCAAAATAATTGGCCATTAAAAGTTAAATCGTTTACCTCCAGTTATGGCGGAATATTGTTGGCTGCTACCATGTTTTGCTGCAAACAGTCTGTGCATGGTTTCGGCATCATTCAGGAATGCTTCGGTGTCAGGATCGGGTTCGTTGCTGTCCCTAAGTGTGGACGGGCTGCTGTCTGCAACAAGAAAAACAGTAAAAATTTGTTTTCAACACTGCAGGTTATAGTGCATTATTATTATAAATTATATTTAAAGTTATAATAATGTTTTATACAGTAAACTCCGCTTGGAACAATACTGAGCACACCATAGAATTTATATCCCTATATCAAAATATCTTCACATCCGAAATAAGGCAACCAAGCGCATGGACATATCAGAATAAATGTGAGAGACGCAACACCGATCATATTACATAAGACACGTTAGTTGTATAATGGGGGATAATGTGAGATACAGGAGACGCCCCATTCCAGAGACGACCCTGGGTCTTTTAGTGCCTGGTGAGAAGCACCTAGTACACTGCACCTCAGTTTAACGTCTCATCAATGACTGTTAGTAGGTTAGGGTGTAGCATGGTCTCGAACCTGAGAATCCTGGGTTGTGAAGCCACTGTTTTACCACTAAACCACGGATGAGCCACTCGCAGCATGTGTACGAGTACATTGTATATAACGTTTCCATGATAATTTTGAATGCTTGTGATGTCACTAAATACTGCCATAAGCAAGAAATGGTCTTTCTATAGATATTGAACTTTGACCAGTTTTAACAAGGCAGTTATAGGGACACTGACCAATATCACATAAAATATAAGGATCGGTTCCGGACCTTGGAATCACTGACTTTATATGCATATATCATTACAAGCCATATCGTTACAAGTGGAGTTTACTTAGTTGACTGTAAATTTCTCCACCAAAGTCATCATCAAAAGAGCCTGGAATCATTAGCTGTAGCAGCATGTGTGGCTAAACAATAAGGATTATAAGCAGTAACAGCAGTCATTTTAGTAGTTGTAGCATGAATAATATGTATAGCTAAGACGACCTGGCCTGACACGAATTCTTATCAGCATTATTTTGTATATTTATACTCTGTTTACAATTCCAGTAGTAAAATTATGGAAAGATTTTCATCGTAATGGTTTTCTAATATATTTATTCAAAAAGTTCAGGTTAATTTTGCAGAGCTATAATACTGAGAATAGTTGTGGTGAAAGGAATAGTATAAGTCGAAATCGTACAAAATAGTGGCAGTATGATAATTTATATTCTTTTAAAGTTGATTTAGCACAAGATAAACTAATAGACTCACTATCGTTTTTGGCGTATTTTGTATGTTGTCCTTAAATGACCAATTGCTGATGCTTTTATTCATATTAATCGCTAAAACTGGCTGTTTTTCGGTGAACAAAAAAAAATGCTAGAGTAAAATCTAATTTAAGTCTGATTATGGGTGGTGAGGGGTCAAAACCCTGTTACTTGTAAAATAATAAGATTTCGGGGTTAAGTGTTAAGATTAGCAGATTTCTTATTCTTTGTATTAGATAGCTCCTCATTAGCAATTAAGAAGTCAGCAGTGAAAACAGCAACAATAGGAACAACACCCACCTGGTAGGTCATGGACATGCTGTTGGAACTGTCGGATCTGGATTTTTCGGGTGCATCAGCATGTTCTGTTGCTGAAAATAAAATAAAATATCAATTGAAATCAGTTTAACACCAGAGTTCTTATCAAATCAGTGTATGTGCAACTAAACCACAATAGAATAGCTCAAATTGTCAAAGAACTTTCACTAGTTGCTTGTGAAGGCTTCATTCCTTTTTACCATTGAATTTTTAGATTTTAATTCAATAATGTATGATGTTATATGCTTTAAATGAATATACACTTTTGTACACATAGCCATTTTAAACAATAATTTTCATTTGTTATTCACAAATTAAATCGTTTTAAACCAGATATTCTCTCTCACTTTGTCACTTGCTGCATCAAGTGAAATGAAATTGCAAATGGCTGCAGACACAGCCTTAAAATGATGCTTTAACCACACTGCAGTAATAAATGCATCTAGCTTTACCTTTGAAACATTCCTGATAGCACTCTTGTACAAATAAAGTGTATTGAATAGGCCGCACTACACATTCCAGAAGTTGACATAGGACCTGTGCACATTCAAATTACAAACACCACCAAACGATACATCAAACAGACCGAACAGATTCATGCGTTCTCTACAAATGTATAAACATGCAAGATGTACTGAATGTAGATCTACTTGCTGTACGGCAAATAAACACAAGCCGTACCAATCCGGTCAAGCAGCAACTACAGGCCTTGTCCGGCAGAAATGATTCTGAGCTGGGGAAAATTATTTCACAGCGGATGCTCCACTTGAGACAGTTTATTTGGCAGGAAATCACAGTTACTCAGCTGCTTAAGACCAGGACACGTTTTGAAATTTAAGAAAAAAAAATGTATTTTTTTATGTATTGACAAGCAGAACTTGCACAAGGCTGACCAAGCCGACATGGACAGATAAAGCATGAGTTTCGGGCATCTCTCTGGAAAAAAAAGGTCTTATTATCAACTGGTAATACACTGGGACCAATTTGCCAGTGAACAGCATCCAAGCGCAACTTACCCTTTGGTACACGCTAAGAATACATCACACACTACCATATACTTGTAAGTTTGTTTGTTTGGTTTGTTTGTTTGGACTGTTCGCCGTTTTTGACAGCGTTCAGTCATATCACAATGGTCAGTTAACCTATTCACACTTTTCCTGGGCAAGCTTAGCTGATCTATTTGGTTTACCAGTACTAAGTGCACATACTTATGCCAGTAACTGACAACTGCCCTACTTGAATCTGAGGTAGGGGGAGAATGGCCGTAGAAATAATTTCATGACCAATCTCCAAACAAGTTATGTCTACCGCTGGGGTTCAAACTAACGATCCCACAGTTTAACAGTCCAGAGCTCTACCAACTGAGTTAGCCTGGCTCGGCACACTTCCATATACAAAAAAGATTTACGTACACTCCTCGCATAAACTTTTGAGATATGTAATGAAACAAGAGCTATTTGTAAAACTGTTATGCCCCCTCTAGATTAAAAGCGATCTTTAAAATATCAATTATGGTGAAGATTTGATGAAAACTGTTCAACACAGGGAGCTGAAGGTGCTAAAAAGGCAAATTTAAGATAAATCAAGGGCCATAACTCTGCAGTTCCTGGGGCAATTTGGTGGATCGTCGAACTTAAAATATTATATTATAACCTTAAACATTTTCATCAAGTTTTGTGAAGATTGGATGAAAACTGCTGGACTTAGAGGGCAACAGGTACAAAGACTAATTTTAGATAATTCACAGGCTATAACTCCACAGTTACTGAGACAATTTGGTTGATTATCGAACCTGAACGAGATATTGTGTCCACAAAGATTTTCACCAAGTTTGGTGAAGATCGGATACGGAAATGGCTAAAAAGGCCAATTTTAGATAATTAAAAGGGTCATAACAATTTCAGGATTGATTTGGCTGATGATCAAACTTGGCCGATATATTATTAGAATAAAGATTTTAATGAAGTTTAGCAAAGATCGGATGAAAACTATTGGACTTAGTACAACACTAGCAGGAACGGCTACAAATGGTTCGATCTGACCCATTATCGAACCTTTCTGAGATTGTATGGTCATACATAAACTGTGCAAGTTTATCATGGTACACAACGCTGTTAAATGACCTTATTAGACACAAGGTATAATACTCCCAATAAATACGAATTTTGTTGTGTTGTTCTTTATTTTTCATGCATGCTAAAAGTTTTTCATATTTTATGTTTTTGTAAATACCAATTTTACTTTGTTTAATGTCCGTTTCCAACAGCATTTTTAATTATGAATTCATGTTTTAAGCTTTATAAGCTGCAAATTCATCTTTTACAACACAATATTTACACTATAGTATCAGTCTTCACAATAGAATTTTTCAAAGACTTGCCCATTCGGGCATAGACCATAAAATTTCAACTTGCCTGAATAATAATGCTAACTGCCGCAAACTATGTTATTTCAGCATGTAAAAGTAGCAAACAGATTTTATTGCTGCAAAATGCGTTCATACTTTAGCAAAACATTCCACCAAGAAAATGGTCTTTCAATGGTAAGGCCTGTGACATGTATATTTGCAACGGTACAGCGTTACTTGTAAGGCTCTGGTCGCCAATAGTGAGCTACTTTTTGTATGGGCAGTATCGTCTAGTTAGTATATAGTCCTATATAAAAAGTAACACTAAATTAGTTGTTAAATAAATTAGACTGTCCAGGGTAAGGACATCTATTTATATATTGGCAACTGTTGCCCATATACAGTTACTAAAATAAATATTTACCAAGGGCCTAACAAGTTATTCAGTGCCATCTTAAAGTAAGTTGCTCTGTGTCCTGCACCTATCAATATTTTTGTGTGGGTGGGCATATACGGGACTTTTCTGGGTCCCAGGACTTATGTCGGATTTTAGATCCTGGTAATATAGACCCCCAACCATTTCCCACTGTGGGTTATTAGACAAAATGCTTGGTTCTTGGCTGGGGAATTATACCAAAAACGTCAAATTGCCCATGGGTGAGCCCCCCCCCCCCCCCGCTCCCCCCTCCGGAGAAAATCTTGATAGGTGCATCCCAGACCTAGTGCCTGTTCTAATCACTTCATGTACTGTATAAAGTGTACGTTTGTTTTGAGGATGACTTTGTTTCGATTTGTTCTGTATTAAATATATATGTCAGTACAGTTTATTTATGTTATTTGTTTCATTATTGTATATGGAAATGAAAACAATCAACTGTTACCTTGGTCACGTCCGAATTAATTGCTAAATCCTTTCATAAACTGCAACTGTATAAATTTGTGTTGACATTTCAGCCATTTTACCGGAAGTAATGTATCATTTGATCCCAAGACAGTTCGGTCCCAAGACAAATTGGTCTAAAAGACCATTCGACTGACAGATTCAAATGACTTAACAAACGCACTCCTCGTTGCCTCAATTAATGTTTTGTTCTTTGTTCTATATCTATTATAATGGGTATTATAAATATAATAATGAAACACAACGTTTCTTTGTTTTTAGCTTTAATTATCATATAAAATAATTATTGTATTTTATAAACATAAGACTATATAAAATTATGTTTCAAATCAAAACAAAAAATCGTATAAATACTCGACTGGGCAAAAATAATAACGGAAGCAACAAGAGCTGTCAGAGGACAGCGCGCTCGACTTTTCAAAGTATTTCAGTTGGTACACATTTTTGATAGTATAAGGGACATACATTTGTTAAAATACATAGCTTTTTAGTGAAGCCTTGAATAGTTTTTAAATGTTTAAAACAAAAACTTTAACAAAAGTCTATATAAAAAGTTGGCTAATTCTGTCAAAATACAAAATAGAGTTAGGGGAAATGTTCACCCTGATACTGGAGTTGATGACAAAGGTTAGTTCCAAGTTTCAAGTGAACAGCTCGTGTAGCATTGAAGTTACACAACTTTTGAATATAAACTTTAACCAGATAATCTATGTGAAAAAAGGGACAGCACTCTGTCAAAATACAAAACAGAGTTATAGGGAATTTTGCACTTGATACTGGAGTTGATGACAAAGTTTAGTTCGAAGTTTCAAGTGAAGAACTTATGTAGATTTGAAGTTACCAAACTTTTGAATATAAACCTTAACCAGAAAATATATGTGAAAAAGGGGCATAACTCTGTCAAATTACAAAACAGAGTTATGGGGAATGTTGCCCCTGACACTGGAGTTGATGACAAAGGTATATTCTAAGTTTCAAAGGAATAACTTTTAACTTAGAATATACCTTTATGTAGTTTTAAAGTTACAAGACTTTTGAATAAAAACTTTAACCAATTCAGACGTGGAGGCCGACGCCGGGGGTAGTAGGGTAGCTCACCTATTCTTCGAATAGTCCAGCTAATAAAAATAAATTGTGCTAACACAAGTTAATAGCATAAACCACTTTTGAAAGTCAACATAATATTAAAGGGGCGTATCAACGGTATTTCCCATAAATATTATATACTAGGCAAAACTCCTAACGCACATACACATAACAGAAATACTGTCAGTATGTTACATGGAAGCGGAAACAGCAAATGGGTCAAAAATAATAACCTTAGCTGACCGATCAATTTTACCAATAATTATTATGTTGAAAAGATTTGATTATGAATAAGGTTTTATGGTCAAATATAAATATGCGTTGGGAGATTTGCCTAGTAGATATTGAAATCAAATATATTGGTCAACTGTTTATAGACACAAGGACATCATATTTGGACATCATATTTAACAATGCTTCAATATTAATTCTTTGTTATTGAACTTTATTTTTGCAAATGTAATTGTCGATCTACCGTAGATAAACCCCTTTAACGTTACAGGCAACATGCAAACTGTAAAAAAAAAAAAAAAACTAAAAATACAAATACAAATATATGAACATATTAAACATGTTTTATATAATCCAGTGGAAAAATAACTAATAATGAAAGCAATTAAGACACAAATTGTGCTAAGTGTAATGGTTAGCTACTCGGCGATGCCTGATAAGCTCCGCCTACATCCAGGCGCGGCGAATAAGATGCTTGCTATATATTTTAGATGCTTGTTTTGTTATCAGTTCGTCTTTGATAGTAATACTGCATAAACGTGCTAGAAAACTAATCCCTGTTGGGTCTTGAATAAACCATCCCTCTAAGAGTCCAGAATAGTAACATTAGAACATTACACTAACAAAAGTAAAAACTTATTCAATTTTCATTTTTCTTATATGTAAATTAAACTGCATCTGAAGAGCACAGACCTCCACTAACCCTACATAACAATGGACTTTTTGAGTGTTTGGTTAGCTCCCTTATTCATTTTCCTATGAATTCAAATATCCTGGATCAAGACGATGATCCGGATCACCTCCAAAATCTAACCACTGACCCATTTTCACCTACCTACAAAATTGCATGCAAATCCATTACAGCTTTTTGCATGAAGTTGCGGATTAATATGTAGAAGTTGCTTATTAATATATAGACAGACAAACAAACAAATGCCAGCAACAACATAGCAACAACATAACCACATGGGCGGAGATAAAAAAAAAGGGTTTGGGTTAACATAGAAAAGGAACGGTCAAATCTATTAAAATCATCTAATGCAGTGATAAAAGTAATAATGGAATCGACAAATGTCCGAAATTCAACTTAGAAAAGTACACTAATCAGTAGATTTATAACAAGTTTTACCAGGATCAACAACAGCAGCAGTGATAGTAGTTGGTGTTACTGTTAATAATAGAAGTAAATAGGGGAAGTAGACGTAGAAGCGTTGTTAGTAGCAGAATTTAGGCAGTAGTTAAAGCAACAGTAGCAATAGCAGCATCATTAGTAGCAGCAACAATAGTAGTAGCAGCTTTAACTGCAGCAATAGTAGCAGCTGCAGATGTATCAGAAGCAGTAGTAGCAGTAGCTGCAGCACAAGCAGTAATAGCAGCATCTCCAGCAGTAGATGCAATAGCACCATCAGTAGATGTAACAGCAGCAGCGGCAGTAGCAGGTGTAACAGTAGTAGCAGCTGCAACAATGGTAGCAGTTGCAACTGTATCAGCAGCAGTAGTAGCAGCAGAAACAGTTGTAGAAGTAGCAGCTACAGCAGTAGAAGCATCAGTAATTTCAGTAGTTGCAGTAATATTTCAAGCTGCAGTGTTGCATAGGTAGAAGCAGCATCAGAAAGCAGCAGCTGCTGCATATAACAAATAGGTTATCTTTTTATTTGATTAATACTTTTATTTCAGGAATTTTAGTTTTATATTATTTCTTTTTTATTTCGACAGTTTTTGTTTTTAGTTGCATGTTACATTTTGACGTCCTACTGATTTTAACCGTTTAGAAGTTTTTTTCTCGGCTAGCCCGACCAGAGGCACCGTCTACCCTACACTACCCTACACAACACTAACCACACCTCTCTCCCAAGTCTCCCCATATTCTCAGAGCAACTACTCGGGCCATCTGGTCTCCTTGTTTAGCCTACCCTAGTATTTTATTTTTATTTATTTATTTGGTAAAATTGTTATTATTTTTATTGTCATTGTACTTGTTGTAATTTTTATTATTATTAGTAAAATTTATATCATTATTATTATTGTTATTAGCGAAGTTGTTGCAACTGCAGCATAAGTAACTGTAGCAGCTTCATCGGCAATTGCAGCAGCAGTTGTAGTAGTATCAACAGCAGCAGCAGCAGTATCCATAGCAGCAGCAGTAGCACAACCTCAGTATCCGCAGCAACAGTAGTAGCGCAGCAGCAGTAGTAGCAGCAGCAGCAGTAGTAGCGCAGCAGCAGTAGTAGCAGCAGCAGGCAATTTCTGTTGTTATTGATGTTGTACTTATAGCAATATGGTGGTTGTTGTGGTTGCCACTGGCTTGGTTGTGTTGTTGGCTGCTGTTTGTATTTGTATTGTTCATTAATTTGTATTTCATCTCTTACTAGTACCGAACAAAATGTACAATCATATCGGTAGAAATACTAAACCACACAAAGTATAACACAGCTAAAATGTCAACGTGTATTTAAAACCAACTTTAAAATATACAATTATTATTCTGTGAACGTAATTAAGCATTTCCTCAAAACACTTTTTTTCGTTCGTATAGTATTCCGTAAACGAAAGATTTAACAATTTTACTTAATAAAAAAAGCAACAAACGCCAACCATGTAACCAATTGCAATGAATAATTCAGCATGTAACAAACTTTTAAGTTGCAAAGATGTAAAACTTTTGAAGTATGTATGTACGATCTTTCATATAAATTATTTTCAAAAAAGCAAATGAAAGTGACAATACAACTTAAAAGCAACCATAAAAAGATAAAAAACGACAAATGAAACGCTTCAATATAGATTTAAAAACAACAACTTTAGCATCGATTATGAGTGTTGTACGACATAAACCAATTGCCAAGTCAACGTATATACATGTATTTGAGTTTCTGTCTGTACCGACGAAAACTATTTGGTGATTAACACTAGCTTATTGCGCGTTTGAAAGCAATGTTTGTACTTTTATTCAATTTTAAATAGAAATATATGTTAATTAACTTTAGTTTGTTACTTGTATTTATGCAACTATATATGTTATAAGACTGTACATTTTTTAGGGACGATTGTTTCCGTGAAATCCGTATTCGTCTGATTTTAGAAAATTTTCAATGTTTTTTTTGACAGAAATGTGTCGGCTTAAAAATAAAATATATAATAAATCCCGACCCTACTTAACTTGAGACCGTTGCCCGAAACACACAATTTTTTTTTTTTTGGCCTAGGTCTGCACACATAAAATTGTATAAATACTGTATTTGTTCTAATTATTAGGTGGAATCTGTGATAAAACAAATATCTAAAATAGTATACACAGATAGTTCAATTCGTTTCCGGGATTCTTTTGTTACATTGGAAATGTGAAGAACATAATTATTTCGCACAAGTCTTGTATCGAATGTTTTAAATGACGTGTTAATCACTAGCATACAATTTATTACGTATAAATGGCCAAGCACTGGTTTGAATTCGTCAATAAAATATCTGTCTGTCTGTTTGTATTTTACGTATCGATCACATGTTGTTCTTACAATTCCGGAGTGGTACACAATTAATTGTCCGTCTTACGAAAGATGCTTCCATCATTTGTTGGTCCTTAATTGACAAAGAGTTTTAGATCATTTAATGTTCTTCCATCTTTTTGCGTTGCTCTCCGTTGCGCTTTTCGATTGAGGGCATTTCTGCAATAAAGAAGATGGCTGTAAACCGATTTCGACTTTATTTCGTGCGTATGAATAAAAAACTAATCAGCATGATCATCATCACATTCATCATCATCATCATCATGAAACAGTGCTTCATCGTTAAACATTTATGCAATTGTCACATTTTGTACCAACATTCAATAATACTTTGCATTGCATCGCATTCTTACAACGTTTTATAACCCTGTAAATCATTGATATTGATCGTTTTCTTAATGAAGCTGTATTTTACGTGAATTCATACATAATTACCATTTATGCTTGTCGCCTGCATAAGCCGATAGTTATCGCCGGCATCGTCCGCTGATTGTCGCTGGCATCGTCCGCTGATTGTCGCTGGCATCGTCCGCTGACTGTCGCTGGCATCGTCCGCTGACTGTCGCCGGCATCGTCCGCTGACTGTCGCCGGCATCGTCCGCTGATTGTCGCCGGCATCGTCCGCTGATTGTCACCGGCATCGTCCGCTGATTGTCGCCGGCATCGTCCGCTGATTGTCACCGGCATCGTCCGCTGATTGTCGCCAGCATCGTCCGCTGATTGTCGCTGGCATCGTCCGCTGAAAGTTGCCGGCATCGTCCGCTGGTTGTCGACGGCATCGTCCGCTGAAAGTCGCCAGCATCGTACGCAGATTGTCCCCAGAATAGACCGCTGATTGTCGCCGGAATTGTCCGCAGACTGTCGCCGGAATCGTCCGCTGATTGCCGCCGGCATCGTTCGCTAATTGTCGCCGGAATCGTCCGCTGATTGCCGCCGGCATCGTCCGCTGATTGCCGCCGGCATCGTCCGCTAATTGTCGCCGGAATCGTCCGCTAATTGCCGCTGGAATCGTCCGCTGATTGTCGCCGAAATCGTCCGCCAGTTGTCGCCAATGTAATCTTCATCGAGAATTACTATCATCAATATTATAACGTAACACTATGAAGACATAATCACCACCTTCACGATTATTTGTATATCGTTACAATCATGTTCTTATATTTTTAATCAATCATTGTAAATTTTAAACAACAGTACACACATTTATAAATACAACTTATTTCTACAATTTATACTCCCATGACGACTACCGTAATTACCCTAAGTATTGGGATACTTAAAAATATTTAATTTTTGTATTGTCCCAACATTAAGGGCCATATATGATACAATCTATTCTGCATATATGTTTTGAACCAGTTAATTAATTTTATTATTTGGGATAATAATCGCTTACTTAAATATATTAAATATTTATGAACAATTCGAAGTTAGGGCCATATATAATACAATCTAATCTGCATAGACGAGTACCTATGCCTTGAACCAGTTAATTAATTGTATTATGCTTTTTGAAATAAATTAAATTGATTAATTGTTAATAATTATAAGAATGTTTTTAATCACACTGATGTTTATTATGTCAATTATTTCTAGCTGGGGTATTAATTGACGTTAATTGAAAAGGTTAATTGAGAAGACCATGCTCCAGTAGAGTAGACAGTTTGCACCATGTGTTAACTAAACATAACCCGATGGTGTACAGATAAACCAGCGCATCATAGCGTATCACAAGTCGCTATGCAACCAGCGTAGTGGCAGCGTATGGTTTGTTTAAACAGTAACAACATAAGGTTTTATTTTTAATTTTGTGTCCCTAAAAATTAGTGACACAAAGTAATTTAATTTTCAAATGTGTCCCAGTTTTAAGGGGCGCGAACAATAATTATTGTTCAAAAATTAGGGGTGTCCCAACATTTAAGGTGTCCCAATACTTACGGTAATTACGTTATATAGTATATCATATTCACAAAAGTTAACATTCTCAAATCCAGCAAATTTCAGCACAGTTTGTTTATAAACTTTAAAATGCAAAATGAAGAATAGAAAAGTTACACCCCTGAATTATAGTGAAGAATTGTTACAGAAATGTACCGTTGATGCTCGATAGGTCGGTTAGTTTCCGTTGGGACGCCGTGGTCCTTGAGCAGTCTACTGCGCATGCGCATCGAGTGAGTGAAGGCAGCGGATGGAGCTGGTCGGCGTCGAGCTCCGTCTGTTGTCTGCATCCGACTCGCGTACATGTATGTAATAATAAAAATAAGAAGAAGAAGAAGAAGGAAAAGAAGAAGAAGACTTACAAGAAGATAACCTTATCATTATCTTGTAATGTTATGTAAATTTAATGGAATACTAAAAACTCATCTAGAGAACAAAAATTAAACTTAAAACAGAAATAAGAATCACTCATACGCAAATCAAAGCTTTACATTTCATAACCGATGAGAACGAGGAACAATGTTTGAACACTTGCACGTAGGGTCTGTTGTTTACAGTTGTTGATGTTGTTGTTCCATAGAGTGCGCAAAACACGTCTTTTTGTTCTCAGCATCGTGGTCATGCTGCTGTCATCATCTGGGTCATGTTGTTGTCTGCATCGTGGTCTGTTTGTTGTCAGCACCGTGGTCTGGCTGTTGTCAGCATCGTGGTCTGTTGTCAGCATCGTGGTCTGCTGTTTGCATCGTAGTCCGTTTGTTGTCCGCATCGTGGTCCGTTTGTTGTTAACAACGTGGTCTGTTTGTTGTCAGCATCGTGGTCTGCTTGTTGTCACCATCGTGGTCTGTTTTATGTCAGCATCGTGGTCTGTTTGTTGTCAGCATCGTGGTCTGTTTGTTGTCAGCATCGTTGTTGTTTGTTGTCAGCTTCGTAATATGTTGTCAGCAACGTGGTTGTTTGTTCTATATATTGTCTGCATCGTGGTCTGTTTGTTGTCAACATCGTGGTCTGTTTGTTGTCTGCATTGTGCTCTGTTGGTTGTCTGCATCGTGGTCTTTTTGATGTCAGCATAATGGTCTGTTTCTTGTCTGCATCGTGTTCTGTTTGTTGTCAGCACCGTGGTGGTTTGTTGCCAGCATCGTAATCTGTTTCATGTCCGCATCGTGGTCTGTTTGTTGTCTGCAGTGTGGTATATTTGTTGTTTGCATCGTTGTCTGTTTGTTCTCAACATCGTGGTATGTTTGTTGTCAACATCGTGGTCTGTATATTGTCTGCATCGTGGTCTGTTTGTTGTCTGCATCGTGGTCTGTTTGTTGTCTGCATCGTGGTCTGTTTGTTGTCTACATCGTGGTCTTTTTGTCGGCTGCATCGTGGTCTGGTTGTTGTCAGCATCGTCATCTGTTTGTTGTCTGTATCGTGGTCTGTTTGTTGTCTGCATCGTGGCCTTGTTGTTGTCAGCATCGTGGTCTGTTTGTTGTTAGTATCGTTGTTTGTTTATTGTCTGTTTATTGTCTGCATCGTGCTCTGTGTGGTTGTCCTAGGCAACGGGTTGTTATTGTTGCTGGTAAATGGGTGTTGTTGTCCTCGGTAACGGGGAGTTGTTGTTGTTAGCAACATGAAGTGGTTGTCCTTGGAAACAGGGTGTTGTTGTCCTCGGTAACGAAGTGTTGTTGTTGATGGTAACGGGGTGTTGTTGTTGGCAACGTGGTGCTGTTGTCGCTAATAACGGATTGCTGTTGTCCTCGGTAACAGGGTGTTGTTGTTGATGTCCTCGGCAACGGGTTGTTGTCCTCGGTAACGGGGTGTTGTTGGTAACGGGGTGTTGTTGTTGCTGGCAACAGGGTGTTATCGTTGTTGGCAACGGGTTGTTGTTGTTGTTGGCAACGGGATGTTGTTGTTGTTGGTAACGGGGTGTTGTTCTCGGCATCGGGGTGTCGACCTCAACAACGGGGTGTTGTCGTCGGAAACGCGGTGTTGTCATCGACAACGGGGTGTTGTCCTCGGCAACAGGGTGTTGTTGTTGTTGGCAATGGAATGTTGTTGTTGGCAACGGCGTGTTGTTTTTGATGGCAACGGGCTTTTGTTGTCTTCGGTTACGGGGTGTTGTTTTCCTAGGCATCGGAGTGTTGTTGTTGTTGGCAACGGGGTGTTTTGTTGTTGGCAATGGGGTGTTGTTGACCTAGGCAACGGGTGTTGTTGTTGTTAGCAACGGGGTACTGTTGGCAACGGGGATGTTACTGTCCTCGGAAATGGGATGTTGTTGTTGTTGGCAACGGGGTATTGTTGTCGTCGGCAACGGGGTGTGGTTGTCCTCGCAACAGAGGTGTTGTTGTTGGCAACTGGGTGTGATTGCTGTTGACAACGGGGTGTGGCTGTCCTCGGAAACGGGGTGTGGTTGTCCTCGGAAACGGAGTGTAGTTGTCCTCGGAAACGGGGTGTGGCTGTCCTCGGAAACGGGGTGTGGCTGTCCTCGGAAACGGGGTGTGGTTGACACATAATTACCTGAAAGTGAAATTTTTAGCAGTTTATGTTTAGAGAGCATGTGTTTTTATTATAATCGCGAATAAATTGCGTGTCTTATGGGAGGCTACAATCCAGTAAAATAAATAGTCATAGAAGTAACATATGTAATGGATCTTGTAACTGCTTTAGAACATAAAATAACACTTAGCTCAGGTTATTGTCTCATCCATTGTCGACTGACTCCATTTCCGACATCATATGCATCTGTCTCTGTGCGCCGACTGCCTCGGACTTACTTCCATCAAACATTGGCTATCATCTGCGAAGTCTGAAAATTCTCATCAACAGAATAAAAATAAAACTTAGCTCATGTTATCGCCGCCAACATTGTCGGTCGTCTGCATCCAGCGCTGGTCCGCATCGCTTTCTTGTTGTCCTAAGCATCATCAGAGTCGAGGTCGAAGAAACGGCACTTCAGCAGCATAGCGGTCACTTTGGACACCTCATCAGAAATACAAAGCACAAATACAAAGACAAATCAATGACATTATTTATTGTGTATACCTATCATCACGTTACATATTTTATTTTTTATTACATGACATTCTGTTGTTTTAATTGCCTTATGGTCATTATGAGCGAAAAGGAATCGTCATCATATTATCATCATCATCAGCAGCAGCAGCAGCAGCAGCGTCATCATCATAATCATCATCACTTTTATTAGTATAAACATAATGGGCAGTTAAAACTCTGGCATTTTGAGTTTTAGCATATTTATTCCATCCCATTTGATGATTATCAGAAAATACTCGTATTTATTCCTTTGAACTCCAAGGTCATGACCATAACAAGCCAGACGGCAGGGTGGGGGCGCCCTTTCCATCTTGTCGCCTTGTTTGACAGGGCCTTGGCTTGGGAATTCACAGAAACAAACACTGCTCTTTTCCGACTTAATAAAGTTAAAATCTAATGTTAATCTTACGTATCACAAATCACATTCTTGTACACCCCAAACCCGAATTTTGAGTTAAATCTGCCATTTATGTACACAATTTAGAAATGGTTTATTTAACGTAATAATCCATTAGACGCTTAAGAAGAGTTCACACTTTCTGGTTAAAAGATACGTTTCCCTAAATTAAAAACAAAACAAACTAAAACAAATTATATTAACTTAAAAGGGTTTAATGATGGACTAAATGCAAAATTAGACTTGAAAATAACGTGAATAAGTGATTTCATTATGACTTATCTGTTGCTGGTATCCAATTGCAACCGGCCTCATTCCCGCAATCGTTTCGAAACAGGAGCACCGACGAAGCGAGGAATGCGTCTGAAGGAGATCGAGGAAACCCGTCAACTTGGCAGCTCAAAGACTGGCCCCGGAAGAAAGCGCCTATAGGAGACCGATAAACGTTGCGTCTTCAGAGCACGTGATATATAAAAAGTGGGGGTTTAAAACAAGAAATTCTTTATGTATTGAAAATAAAATGTGTCTAATCAATGCTAGCATAACATGCCGACATAAAACAGTATTATATTCGAAAAGAAGTTTAACTGTGAAAAGTTGTGTAAATACGTGTATCATGTGTGTCAAGATTTCGTAAATTCAAGCTAAAGTTGCAACTGCAAATTATACCCAAAACAAACACACGGTAACATCCCAGTAGGCAGAAATTCTACATAAAATAGAAATGAATCACTATATTTTCGTACAAAATATCAGTGCAAACTTATTTTACAATCTATAATGTTAAAAATAGCTTAAGCAAACTATTCGAAGTCTCATCTTTACAAATTGAAAATGTAAAAAGTATTAGACTTACATTTACAAGGTTAGCCATTACATAACCACAAGTTTGGAGTTCTAAGTTAGACGCTCGCTGTGTCAGATTGTATGACATCCATCTTGCTCGGGAACAACGAACAAATGGTTCGCGTCGTTTGTCAATGTTTTCATGCGCAGTAAATCTCAACCAATCAAAATCGACGTCTTAACATTCCGAACCCAATCAAAAATCTCGATGCAAATTTTACACCAATCAATTGCGAAAAAACGCTCATCGATATCCACGTGGAAAATGCTCGGAGTAAATGTGTTCTGTTATAGCGATATTGTACAAAACTAATCGGATTAGTATTCCAGGGCCCGTATTTATAAAGATTCTTCCGTCATTCTGTTGAAAATAAGACAAAATTATAAATTGTATTTTAAACACTACCTTTGAAATATTTGCCAATTAAATGCTAAATGCTAACTTACCTGGAGTTGTATTGCATTTTTGTTTCGAAACAATGTTTTGTTGCCAGGATATAAAATTTTGTATATAAAATGAAGAATTTTTTTAACTTTAGATTCTTTATAAACACCAGCCCTGGGGCCGTATTCCAGAAACATCTTAAGTTATATCTTATTCTTAACCTTAAAATCAACATTTCGTGTACCTCATTACTTTTTGTACAGAGTATTGTGCTTACAGTTTATTAATTATAACTTACAGCATAAATATTTGCTCATAAACACATTAAAAGAATCACAAAATTATACGCATTTTTTTTAAATATAACAGTTTGACATTTTCAACTTGAGGGAAAATATTTTAAGATGCACTTAAGACGCTTTTGGAATACGAGCCCAGGGGCGTAACAAGACATGCTCCTGGAATACGAGCCCAGGGGCGTCACAATACATGCTCTTGGAATACGTGCCCAGGGGCGTAACAAGACATGCTCTTGGAATACGAGCCCAGGGGCGTAACAAGACATGCTCTTGGAATACGAGCCCAGGGGCGTAACAAGACATGCTCCTGGAATACGAGCCCAGGGGCGTAACAAGACATGCTCTTGGATACGAGCCCAGGGGCGTAACAAGGCATGCTTCTGGAATACGAGCCCAGAGGCGTAACAAGGCATGCTTCTGGAATACGAGCCCAGGGGCGTAACAAGGCATGCTCCTGGAATACGAGCCCAGGGGCGTAACAAGACATGCTTCTGGAATACGAGCCCAGGGGCGTAACAAGGCATGCTCCTGGAATACGAGCCCAGGGGCGTAACAAGGCATGCTTCTGGAATACAAGCCCAGGGGCGTAACAAGACATGCTGCTGGAATACGAGCCCTGGGACGTAACATGACATGCTGCTTTTCACATGTTATGCTTACAGCGCAAAAGACATAAAACAGAATTATCATTTGTCGGAATAAATATGTCTGATATATGCGTCAGTTTTTTTTATTAGTCGTTAATAAATGTGTATAAAGTTAAGTATAAAATACATTTTAAAGATTGTACAAATAACTTTTAGTGTGCGTGTAGTACAGTTTAGTCTAGATACGACCCTGATTACTATATAGTGCTAAGTGTACAACTTTAAACACTGGCACCGCAATGTCATAATGAATGCACATTCATTAAAGCTGAAATCACCAGGAAACCTTCGACATGACATGCGTGTACACAGAAAATGGACATTTCATATATAATATTCTGCCAGTTTTAATTGAAGACGCTTGCATAGTTTGTATATAGTAGGAGTAGGAGTTCAAATAATGATGATCAGTTGATCATCATCGTTATGTGTAATTTCTAACAAAATTGTTGGGCGATTCATATATCACAGAAATGTGTTTGGCCATATTTTAACGAATTATGATTACATATAATACATATTATATCACGAAACACGGCTAGTTTTACAAAGAAGTAAATCAAGCATAGATTGTCCTGTATTCTAACATGGCACGTGCAAAGTTTTCTATAGCAATTGTTAAACTACCAACAAAACCCGAAAAAGTAGTTGAGAAACTGTAAAATACAAATCGCAATGTAATTGCAGATTTTGTTGTTATGCCATATTAAAATCGAAATAATTTTCACATTATCGTTGTTTATCAGCTAATAAACAACGATTTGTCGTTCTGACGCGGTATATTGAACCGCTGGGACTAACGCCCTCGTGGTTTAATTCCTACGCATCAGAACTCCAAATAGTTGTTTATAAGCCTATAAACAACTCTAAATCGAAAATCATTTCTTAAATAGCTCTTGACGGAGTGTATTAAATGTTTTTAAAATAGTTAATAAACAACATGGTGAAATAGTTTCCAAAATGACTACATTCGTTCAGTTTTACTGTAGTTCTCATTGTATATAATAGTAGAATTTAATGCCAGTTTATGCCAGAATCGAAATAATTTTTGCATTATCGTTGTTTATTGGGAAATAAACAATTATTTTTCATTCTGATGTTTATAAAACCACCTTAAATCAAAACCTATTTATTAAATGAACAGCGATAACAATTGTCCAAAACTTATGTCATTCGTTCAGCTTTGATTAATCTGAGTGGCGTAACAATGATTTTGTACTGATTTTGTACTGATCTCTGCATGACGTCACTGTGACCGTGGTGGCGCGCGTGCTAACTTCTGAATGACGTCACGGTTACAGCGGTTACGCGCGTGCGAACGTCTGTATGACGTAACTGTAACAGCGCGAGCGAAAGTATGTGCCTGAATATGACCGGAACATAACATTCAAAGTTTTCAGATGGTAATTGCAGAGTTTATTTTGTCAATTCATGTTAGGACCGAAGTTATTTTCCGACGCGCGGTTTGATACCGCGAGGGTGTAATTCCTAAATATTGAGCCATTGTTTATCAGCGGAACAACGTTAAATCGAACCGCATTTCTCAGATCGACAACTTCCATTATATTTGTTTATGTTTCGAATATTATATATCTGATTCGTTAGCAGGTTAAATAACCGTATAGCTAAATATAAAATTCGAACACTTTTGGTGATATCGCATTAAAAAATATCTGACGATAGATACAAATGTGTATCCAACAATTGTCTTGTACCGTTAGTTCAAATGCTGCAAAAGTACCTCCCGAAGAATTCATTTGTCCTTGGTTACAAAGGGTAAACATTAAGAGTAAGGCCATACCAATTTGATTCTATGTTTAGCGTCCTCTGGCTGGTAGGTTTTTGGACGCCTGTACGAAAAAAAACAACAGTTTTGACAATGTGAAAATATAAGAAAAAGGCTGTTTTTACTAATATTTGTAAAACATAGCAAGCAAGTAGTCAATTTGCACAGTTAAACTACTGTATTACAGTAGGTTCCCAATATAAAGGTGATATTATAACAGTTTGCAAGTAAACATTTGCTTTAGCTTGTACCACTGCCATGAATAAGTTGTGAAAGAAATATGTTTTTCTTATCGAGTTGTTGTTTGTTTTTGCCTGCCTGGTTGGTAGGTTTCACAAAATCACGGGGACGCTAAACATAGAATCAAATTTGTATGGCCTAACACTGTCTTCATTCAACAACATGTGTAACCTAAAAACCCAGGGACTGTGAACCTTTGCACCATTTTCGATTAAAGAAAGAAGTATGTTACCATTCATTCATTTAAGAAATAATTTTCGATTTTCAGTTGTTTATCTGTAAATAAACAACCATTTTCAGTTCTGATGCGTATGAATTAAACCACGAGTCGTTAATATACGCACATCAGAACGAAAAAACTGTATCCATTTACAGGTAAACAACGATAAGGCGAAAGTTATTTCGATTCGAACACAACCAGACAAAATATTCTGCAATTACAATGCGAATTATATTTTACAGTTTCGGATCGACTTTTTCGAGCTGTTTATTGGCAATTTAACAACGGAAATTTTGCGCGTGTCATGTTAAGATCAGCAGTATTAAAAGACAGACTTTAATAGAGACTTGTTGGAACATTAAAAATAATTGTATATGAAGTTCGTGAATAATAGACGCAACTTACTACGTGTATATTGTATCGTTTGGAACAACAAAACAAACACGACACTCAATGATATGTGTGACGCTTTTACGGAAATTATGTACATTAAAAAAATAAGCATTTACAAGAGCTGTTTGTAAAACAGTTATGCCCCTCTAGCTTAAAATAGCTAAAAAGGCTAATTTTAGATAATCAAGGAACATAACTCCACAGTTACTGTTACGATTTGGTTGAATTTCAAACTTTACCGAGATAATACACCCACAAAGTATTACACCAAGTTTGGTGAAGATCGGCTATGAACTGTTGGACTTAGTAAACGGAAACGGCTAAACAGGCCAATTTTAGATAATTCAATGGCCATAACTCCACAATTCCTGGGGCGATTTGGCTGGTTATTAAACTTGGCCGAGATATTATTATATCAAACATTTTCATGAAGTTTGATGAAGATCGGATGAAAGCTGTTGGACATAGAGAGCCGAAACCGCTAAAAAGTCCAATTTCAGATAATTCAAGGGCAAAAAGTCCACAATTCCCAGGGCGATTTGGCTGATTATCAAACTTGTCCTAGATATTATTGTTACAAACATTTTCATGGAGTATGGTGAAGATCAGATGAAAACTGTTGAACTTAGAGAGCGGAAACGAAAGTGGTCGACCGACCGACAGACTGACCGACCGACATACTGACCGACCGACCGACATTACCAAACCAATATACCCCGCCATCTTCGATGGGGGCATAATAAATATAATATACACAGCTCAAATGTGTCTCCAACCTCGGTTGCAATCAATGGCGATATTAACAATTCATTAAAATATAACCTTATCCATTTAAATATTGAATCTTCCTAAACTGTATTGTTTCACAAAGAAACAGTGCCTCGCCACATAACATTTTAAATAAAATAAGTTATCTAATATATTTTAACAAATATCAACAGCAACAACGCAAATGTGTTCGTTTACCAAACCAATAAACTTTATGAATGTTTTCAATTACGTGAAATTATCTGAGAAACTATTTAATATCCTTTGAGAATATCGCCCTAACCACGTAATTATACTATAGTGCCCCAAACAACGTTTCATTTCCGTCCATGTTCTTGTTCACAATTCAATTTTGTGTATACACATGAATAGTAAGTAATTAAAACTGGCAATATTTAAATTACAAACACAAGACACGTCAAACACGAAACTATTGTATTATTAAGAGAACAAATCTCCCGCTAATGTCCGCACATCGTTTGATATTTGTATACACATGAAAGGTGCTCTCTCGGACATGCTGCACATTGTGCGACTATATATTTAGGTTAAAATCTTCCAAAATCTCGGCCCTTGGCAACGATGATGTTTCTTGCAGACCTTGCTATCTGAAGGTCCCGGTTTCAAATTCAAGAGAGCAGAGTGTAGGACCTAAGACTACATGTTCACACGCATGCCAGGGGTGGGGGGTGGGGGTGGGGGGTAACTAAGCGCACGTGCGTCTATCTCGTAAATGAGTGTTTTTACAACTTAATGCTTTGGTTTGTGCTGATTCAATAAAGGTTAATGATTTTGTTTTAAATTAAATGACCCAAAACAATCGCAACAGTACGTACCGGGGTGTTCGGAAATGATTGAGACAGTGATTGTTACACAATTATACATGGAGCCACAAACTATATTTCACACTGATGAAAACATAAACTTGATTGATATTTACAGGCAATATTTGAAACACATCAGTTATATACACTGTCTACAGATTCAATCAGAAGTATACTAGGCTTTCATACGCGGAACACACCAACGTCATACCCGTAACGTTGTGACGTCGACAGTACAGTGGCATTTCTTGTCAAAGTAAGTTCCATCTAAATGAATGTAATTGCTATGGTAATAATTTTATAATACACATTTTCAAGGCCTGCAGTCACTGGCGCCACCCCTTTTTGGAGATGCATTAAACAAAGAGCCAATTCTACTTCCGAGGTGGCGCTAATGACGGGAAGTACGGGTAAAAAGTAAACAGTGATAGAAGGTGAGTTGATTTTATATGTTTTTGACAATATTAGACAATGTAGTGCGATTCGGAAACGATTATATCTTTCAACAATTTTAGAGAAATATGAAGTCATAACGCATTTCAAAACGCGAGGACTTTTATCAGTTGTGACAAGATGGAAATTGAACCAGATCATTGATGGGTGTGCGTATGTAAAGACCTAATTTACACACAATAATATCATTTATGGTATAGAAACATTGCTTTTGAAAAGTAAAATTTGCTGCGTTATCAATAAAATTGGTTTGTGGTCTATTAAACAGATCGTTTTGCATTTTCGCGTAAGAAGTGGAGTGAAAGCCACGGAGGTCGCGGTGGCGTAGTGGATATGGTGTCCGCCTAGCGATCGGGAGGTCCCGGGTTCGAACCTTACTTGGAGCGTTCTCAAGATCTCCCCCAAAGACACCAAGTACTGGTTCTACCCAGGAAACGGACTCGAGAGTGTCTCTATAAGCCTTCGGCTTTCGATGCAATCGAGCTAAAATAAATAGGTTTAAACTAAAGCCACGGAGGTGGCGCTCAGTACCGGAGGTGGAGCCAAATGAACATTTTTAAGTTTGACGAATTGACATATTTGCATTAACGTTTCTTTCTACGTTTTGTGACTACAATTACGTACGTACCGGTATGATACCATGCGCGCGCCCAGACATATGCAAGTACGCACGTGCGTACACTTGGCTAAAACTATTGAATATTGTAGTGTCAGACCTTGTTAAAATGCAAACACATAGGGGTCTTATTAAAAAAACATTTTTGTAAATGTTCAATGCATAAAATATGAGTGTTTTAATAAAGATGTCGTGCTGGAAATGCGATACTTTAAATTACAAATGAATTTTTGAGAAACACGTTTTGCATGTTCATAACATATTTCACACTATAAACGGACACATTTTACTCGTCCAGTACTGCGCTTTTGAAGTGCATGTTAGAACAATAGAACTATTCAGGGGGAGGCGGACATATGTTCCGTGCCCTTCCCTAGCATAGAGCCTATCCCAGATCCAGCATCAGACACACCCTTTACTATCGATCATTTTAATTGTTAACACCTATTACTTAAGCAGTTCCTTTGTAGAAACCATGCAATCTTCATTCTTATTAAGAGTCGTCTAATTTTCCAAAGTTTAAGTATCTATTGAATAGTATACGACATCTAATAGTTAATTAAGCATTATTTTTTTATAAATTTGTAGCATGTGTTAATTTATAAGTGAACATATATTATATATTTTTACACAAATTATGCAGAAACTAGAAAAGAGCTAAAATGACGCTTGGAATAAAATTGTCCACTAAAACAGGACATTATTTTCTGATTTGTATATTTTCCTGGTTCGACATGTATCGAAGCATATACACGTACTTAAACATGAATAACGGACTACTGTTTAATTCATAAATATTTTCACATATAATCTATATGTTAACAATTATAACAACGTCAGTATGACTCCTCATATTAAAACAAGAATATAATGGCAGATAAAAGCAAAAACAAACTAATAATATGCTAATTCGGCTAGATTTCGGTTTCCTTGATCGACAGTTGCATCGTAGTGTACTGCAGCAAATCCGTCAGTTTGTCTCTTGGCATCCGTTCGTCCCGACAATGCTATGGAGATATATTTGTCGATCATGTTTAGAAGTTTTGTCACAACTATTCGATGCGCAATACCGAAGATATTATAATGAATTAATGATATCATATTTGTTAGTGGAAAGTAAATGGCAACAACTCGTTGGAGAACATTGTATTTAGTAAATATTGCCTAATTACCTGCATGTCGTTTTTACTTATTGGAATATTTAAAGGAAAGAAGAAGGGTTAAGTGTTGGAGTCATGAAAAGTTTATATATCGTGCATTGGCTCCACCTCACGTTCTGAGCGCTACCTCCGTGGAGTTGGCTCCACCTCCGATTCTGAGCGCCACCTCCGTGGCTTTGGCTCCACCTCATCGTAAAAATGCGAAGAAGATCTCGTTGATCGACCACACATTAATGGTATTGATAATGCAGCACATTTTACAAGCAATAATTCTATGCCATACATGCTATTATTGTGTATAAATTAGGTCTTATCAAACGCAAACCTATCATTACATGAATGATGTGGTTCAACTTTCTTCAGGTCACAAAAGTCCTCACGTTTCGAAATGCGTTAGGATTTCGTATTTCTCTACATTGTTGGAAGGTATATTTGTTTCCGAATGGCACTACATTGTCCGATTTTGTAAAACAGGTCAAATATAGTCAAATAACATATAAAACCAACTCGCCTTCTATCAGTGTTTACTTTTTACCCGTCATTTGCGCCACCTCGGAAGTATACTTGTCTCTTTTTTTCAATGCATCTCCAAAAAGAGGTGGCGCCAGTGATTACAGGTCATGGGAGAGGCCTATACAAATTCAACGGCGAATTCAACTAGAATTGTCACATGATTGACGGATATACCCCCACAATATGGCCTTGTCACAAAACTATGGCATCCATTCGAAAGAAATGGACAGCGAGAGAATGCTTTAATTTGTGAATGGTCAACAGTGTATTTGGAAAAATTTATTTTCAAAAGGAGCCATAACTCTGACAACATTTAGTGCTTTGTAACCAAAGATGAACTTGATCTGTATTTGATGATGTTACACCTATGTACCAAACATTACTTAAATATGTGAAGCCCTTCATGAGTTATTGTCCATGATTTTCGGGAATTTAAGTCAAAAAGGGGCCATAACTGTGTCAAAATTTTGTGGTTTGTAACCAAAGTCGAACTTAACCTGTATTTTATGATGCTACGTGTGTACCAATAATTATTTAAATATGTCAAGCCAATGTTGAGTTATCGTCAGGAAACCATGTTTTTCGGGAATTTAAGTCAAATAAAGGGCAATAACTTTGTCAAAATTTAGTGGTTTGTAACCAAATTCGAATTTGATCCGTATTTTATGATGCTACACATGTATACCAAGAATTATTTGAATATGTCAAGCCATTCTTGAGTTATTGTCCGGAAATCATGTTTTTAGGGAATTTTAAGTCGAAAAGGGGCCATAACTCTGTCAAAATTTAGTGGTTTGTAACCAGCATCGAACTTGACCTGTATTCTATGCTGTCGCACATGTGTACCAAAAATTATTTGAATATGTCAAGCCTTTCTTGAGTTATCATCCGGAAACCATGTTTTTAGGGAATTTTCAGTCGAAAAGGGGCCATAAAGGGCCTCGACACCATTGAGCACCTACCTGTACAAGTGGAAACGAGCGCACTGTGAACAAACCCCTCTTTCTCAGCCTTCAATATGAGAAGTCTTTCCAGGACCCATATTTATAAGGATTCTTAAATTATTCTGAACTAAAATTGAACATAAGTCAAAAGTAAATGTGTGCTGTAAGCAGTATTCTTTGGAACATGTCCATGACAAACACTAGATATTAATATACTTGGTATTATATTACAACTTCATTTCAAAATCGTCAAACGATGCATTTCATTATAAAAACTCAGTATTTTAAGATTTTTCTTAATTTTCGACTAAGATGCTTCATAAATCAGCTCGATTCAATCCGTTTTTCAACCCCGACACGGATGTTTCTGATATGGAAATGGAATATGTGACACGAAACAGACGACAAAAAAAAAATTATTATGCAGACGACAGTTGCACGTGTCCATAACGAGGCTGGAAGGATAGAACCGCCGAAAACGCGAAAACAATGAAGAGAAGCGCGTTCAGCAGCAATATAGGCTGCTCTATAAGACCTCCAGCTTGCAGCACCACTGCAGCGATGACCGTTCTTTTTCGTATATAAAATAATAACTGTAAATCTATCGAAACCCTTTGTATCAAATCAGACGAAGATATTATGTTTAATTAAACAATGTTTACACTGAATGATGAACTGAGACTTATTGATTTTTCATTCAACCACACGAAGAATAATTTAAAGACCCACTGTGCAGTAATTCTTGTATATGGTTTGAAATATAACTGTGTTTTATTATAAACGTCATTATGGAACAATGAATCGAAATAATTTTCGCATTATTGTTGTTTATTGACAAGTATTTCTTAATTAAAAGTCATGCAGATCGAATTATATAGGATAACAACCACTAACTACAGCATTCTGCTCGTGTCCATTTTGGAACTGAAATGCTTCGACTAGTTAATTGCACATTGTATATTTAAGAAATCATTTTCGATTGATAAAACAACGATTTGGAGTTCTGATGCGTAGCGATTAAACCACGATGGCGTTAGCTCGACTGGTTAAATAGCCACGTATCAGAACGACATAGAGTTGTTTATTGGCCGATAAACAATAATAATGCAAAAACTACTTTTTGCGTTGTTTATTGGGTAATTTAACAACGATAATTGTGTTCTTTGTCTACAGAAAAATTAGCTAGTATTATGTTATACTGATACGTTATACCTTCAAAAGTAAGTGTAAAACGCGCATAACAAGGGGGTGTACAGAGTTATTGAGAATGTTGCACCTGATGCTGATGTGACAAAGGTATATTCAAAGGTTCAAGTTAATAGTTATGACGCTTTGAAGTCATAAGACTTTTGAACCAAAACATTAACTGAAGTTCAGACGAGTAAGCCGGGACGAGAAATATTATTTAACCCAATTAACTTGTATTACATTATTCGCTGTCAAGACAACACAGCTATATACCAGATGAGCTAAAATGTAAAACAACACTTTAATTAATTTAAATTCGTTAGATCATGCGAATAATCAGGCCGAGTCAACATAAGGGAAGCAACTGCTGCTAGGAATTCGCCAAGAAGTAACATCGAGTTGTCTCCCGTGCTATTTAGGTACATGTACTGGATGAGGATATTTTGATCTCGAACACAATAATTGAAGACCCGTATAATCATATATGAATTCCTTTTATTGTTATGATATTTTATTATATTTCCTTAAAGGAATTAGTTTAACTGTTCAATTACGAGTTAGTTAGAAGCAGGTATTACTTTGGTTTAAACGGTATTGATTCAGAAAAGAAACGTGTCTCACATGGTGACAATTAAATCGATATACATGTATACGAATTAATTAATAAAATAAACGGCATAACAACATTTCAAACTATGATTTGACATACATTTGCCGAATGTGTATTCATGGCTCTTGTTTGCGAAATCTGACTGATTAAAAGCTCCAGCAAATCAAACCCCCGAAAAAAATGTATAAACTGTAATTCCCTATGCTTGGTCGGTCGTTATTGCCTATATGTATGTATATGGACAGTGTTAGACAACAGCCCCTGATCGTAAAATGTACGCGTGTTGTAGTAGTACTCGTACAGAAACATTTTCTTCACCATAAACTGTTGACATTACCATTCGGCACACAATCTTTTTCCGACGTAAAAATAAGCGATACTTATGTTCACAAATTTAGTAACAACTCTTCCTAAAAGTTAACGAAGCTACATATAGACATATAACTGCAAAGCACACGAAATAGTAAAACACAATTACAATAAAACATTCAACCGGTATTCATTAAACTGTTTTAATAAATCTTTTAATCGTGTCATTAAATTGCGGCGATACACTGTTAAATCTAATTCTAACCTGTTACTCGCTAATTTTTCTGTACAAAAAAAAAATATATATCGTTGTTAAATTACCCAATAAACGAGGCAACAAGTAGTCCCGATTCTGAGCGGAGCTTAGTAAAATGTAGTTTCATTACAATTGCAAACATATTTGTCAAATTATGTTAGAATCAAAATAATTTTCGCATTGTCGTTGTTTATCGGCCAATAAACAACTCCTTGTCGTTCTGATGCGTGGTCATTAAACCACTCGGGCTAACGTCCTCGTGGTTTAATTAATATGCATCAGAACTCCAAATCGATGTTTATGGGCCGATAAACAGCGATAAATATAAAATTATTTCTTCAATAACACACATACACGAAAAATCGTTGCATTTTAACAACAATAAATAACTCCGTCGTATTTTCATGCGTACATGATAAATAAGCAGGCAGACTAGTCGCGTTAATATACACGTCAAAACAACATCAACGTCCAATAACAGCAAACATGCTCGTCGTGACAGTTTATCCAACTATGCGACACAACAGCGTAACGGAACACAACCAGGCGACACAACAGCGTAACACAACCAGGCGACACAACCGGGCGACACAATTGCGTAACACAACCGGGCGACACAACAGCGTAACACAACCAGTCGACACAACAGCGTAACGGAACACAACTAGGCGACACAACAGCGTAACAGAACACAACCAGGCGACACAACAGCGTAACGAAACACAACTAGGCTACGCAACAGCGTAACACAACCAGGCGACACAACAGCGTAACGCAACCAGGCGACACAACAGCGTTACAAAACTAGGCGACACAACAGCGTAACACAACCTGTCGACACAACAGCGTAACGGAACACAACTAGGCGACACAACATTGTAACAGAACACAACCAGGCGACACAACAGCGTAACGAAACACAACTAGGCTACGCAACAGCGTAACACAACCAGGCGACACAACAGCGTAACGCAACCAGGCGACACAACAGCGTTACAAAACTAGGCGACACAACAGCGTAACACAACCATGCGACACAACAGCGTAACACAACTAGGCGACACAACAGCGTAACAGAACACAACCGGGCGACACAAAAGCGTAACAGAACACAAGCAGGCTACGCAACAGCGTAACACAATCTGGCGACACAACAGCGTTACCCAACCAGGCGACGCAACAGCGTAACAGAACACAACCTGGCGACCAACAACGTAACAAAACCAGGCGACACAACAGCGTAACACAGCCGGGCGACACCAAAGCGTAACACAACCGGGCGACACAACAACGTTATACAACCAGGCGACACAACAACGTAACAGAACACAACCTGGCGACACAACGACGGAACACAACTAGGCGACACAACAACGGAACACAACTAGGCGACACAACAACGGAACACAGCTAGGCGATACAACAACGGAACAAAAAGCGACACAACAACGGAACACAACCAAGCGACACATTAACTGAAACCAACTTAGCAACAACAACGAAACACAACTAGGCGACACAACAACGGAACACAACCAAGCCACACAATAACGGATCACAACTAGGCGACACACCAATGAAACACAAATAGGCGACACAACGGAACACAACCGAGCGACCCAACAACGGAACACAGCCCAGTGACACAACGACGGAACACAACCAAGCAATACAACGACGAAACTCAACAAAGTGACACAGCCAAGCGACACAAGGACGGAATACAACCAAGCGACACAACAACGGAACACAACCAAGCAACACAACAACGGAACACAGCCAAACAACACAACGACGTAACACAATTAAGCAACACAACGACGGAACACAACCAAGCAACACACAACGGAACACAGCCAAGCAACACAACGACGGAACACAACCAAGCAACACAACTAGGCGACACAACAACGGAACACAAATTGGCGACACAACAACGGAGCACAAATAGGCGACACAACAACGGAACACAAAAATAGGCGACACAACAACGGAACACAAATAGAAGACACAACAACGGAACACAATTAAGCAACACAAGGACGGAACACAGCCAAGCGACACAACGACGGAACACAGCCAAGCGACACAACGACGGAATACAGCCAAGCGGCACAAAAACGGAACACAACCAAGCGACACAAAAACGGAACACAATATAACACAATTAAGAGACACAACGACGGAACATATCCAAGTGACACAAAGAAGTAACACAACCAGACGACACAACGACGGAACTCAATCAAGCTACACAACGACGGAACACAACCAAACGACACAACGACGAAACACAATCAGACGACACAACGAAGTAACACTGTCAGGCGACACAACGACATAACACAACCAAGCGACACAACGATGGAACCCAACCCGGTGACACAACGATGGAACACAACCCGGTGACACAACGATGGAACCCAACCCGGTGACACAACGATGGAACCCAACAAAGCGACACAACGACGGAATTCAACCCGGTGACACAACGATGGAACCCAATCCGGTGACACAACGATGGAACCCAACAAAGCGACACAACGACGGAACCCAACCCGGTGACACAACGATGGAATCCAACCCGGTGACACAACGACGGAACCCAACAAAGCGACACAACGACGGAACTCAACCAAGCGACACAGCGACGGAAAACAGCCAGGTGACACAAAAACGAAACATTTCAATCCGAAATAAATTACGAAACAAATCCACTCAACAGAAACACGCAATATACGTATGAGACTAAGTTACGCATGAGAATCGTTCCTATGCGACGTTAGACATTCTTAAACACACGTATTATCACTTCCGTTCTTTTTTCTTACCAGTAACAAACAAATAAATTAGAAGTGACAGTGACTGAATAGTTCATAAATACTATGCTCTGTTGGCAAAAGTTAATTGTTTTGATAATGTAAATTATGATGATCCAAATGTTCATGAACAAGCAGACGATTAATTAATTCTTCAAGGCTGAACAAGGAACAAAGAGCCACATATTTACGCCAGTAGTTTTATACTTATTAACGAGTTCGTATTTATATGCATGCTGTAGGACCATATTTTTCACAAACAGTATTGTTCACATCTGTGCAAAATAGGATCTCATTCTTTACGGGTGTAAACACGTAGATTTTATTATTCGAAATTTTCTTCTTCACATTTTCTGTGAACTTTGTGATCGCATCCAGTTTTTGATATGCAATACAATCTGTTTTCTTCTCTGCTGCTCACACACACCCCGTTTTAGGCGAAGCACATTCCTCGCAATTAAAATGTGACAAAACAAATCCGATTCTTCACAGGTGTGTGAAAATTATTATTTGTAAAAATATGATCCCACGCATGCTTTGCAATTAAGAGAATTGCTCACACTTCATTTAAAGGAATGGATTGTGCAACATAGCCTACATACATATTTTAATAAACTTAGCCCACGATAAAACATTCTAATAGATTATTTATGATGCAACATTAACAAGGTAATATTAAGATAGGGTAAAATCTTACGGAATTCCGTTAGGGACATCTGCATTTACGCCTTTCCAACGCTTCCTAGACTGATGATGTCGTTTCTGTCGAATATCGAATTCATCATATATTATTTTACTTTGCTTCTAATTCGTTTCTTGTTTAACGTGCTTGCCAGTTTGTTCTTTCTCACGACAGGAACTATAAAAAATCTCCCAAGGAAATGTAACCTGCAGACGTGGGACACATCAACCGCCATTGAAGCCACGAGCTGCCCACATCCTGACTGGTACTACATACATTGAATGACAAAGTACATTTGTATAAGCATTAAGTGAAATTTTACGAAAAACAGTGCATCACGCTAGTTCTTTACTGAAAGAGTAAACGGTTCTGTCGTGATAACGGGTTCCAGCCTCGACCGGCGAAACGTGTCAAATCGTATATTTTAGGCCGGGAAGGAAAACATTGACATAAAATAATTTCGTGTATTGTCGATGTAAGGGAAAACGTGGGACATGGTCGCTGAGATTTTCAGTACCAGAGAGGTTCCTGTCTATCATAGCTGAACTCGTCAGAGTCGCTGTTACGGGGGACTCGAACTCGCAACCTATCCACCTCGAAAGTTGTAGGAGAATAAAAGATCTGGCCAAGCGTCAATATGAGAGCATCGAGCGCTGAGTTCATATACTAATTGCAACTTCTTGGTTCGAGTACTAATAACGAGAAAGTCCATGACGTCATAACGCCTAAGCTGTTCACTCAATAGACAATTCAAGAATGTTTCTTCAAGTCGCGTCATGGTACTATAGAAACTTGTTACAACGATTATCATCTAAAACTACGTGCATTATTTCATTATTGGGTCGCCCCCGCCCCCCTAAAAAACGTAACCACAAATTAAAACCATGCATTCTTGACTAAATTCGGGGCAATACTCACCGATAAAAGATTTCGTAAAAATAAAAATGAAGACATGACAGAAACACACTGACAGTACAATATTGGTTACTTCACCAACTTTGAGTCATCATTTGTAAGAAAGTGTAATCTTAGAATCATTTATTATCGGTACGGTACGATACGATACGATACGATACGATACGATACGGTGATACGGTGATACGATACGATACGCTACTGTACTGTCCAAACGTACGTACCATGTGCGGAGGTTCTAATAAGGTCATTATATTACCGTCCGTGTATACGTATATTCTAGTTCGGGCGGATATATGCATGGTTATTTTGGTTTTAATAATCCAAAATTGGACGTTTGTTAGTATATACGTTCGGATGCGTGCATTGGTTAATACCCCAATACAAAGGTGTACGTTCGTATTGATGTACGCGAGTATGCATTTCTATCTCCTAATTAGACCGTAAATACGTATTGACTAACGATCAGGCGCATGCATACATTAATAGCTCCTAACTAGGGCTTAGTTTCTCATAGTGATAACAATACTGATGACGTAACTATAATGATAATAATGGTGATGACGAGAATAATTCTAATGATGATGATGATGATGATGATGACAACGACGACGAAGATGATGATGATGGTGGTCGTGGTGACGATGATGGTGATGATGATGATGATGGTGATGATTACTGTATAATTATGCTCTAAATAATGATTTCATTGATTTTCGCGATATAATTTCACCATAAAATATGTGAAAAATGTGATCCGTACGCATATCCCCCTTTTGGCCAATCACATTCTTCACACTTATAAATGTGACAAATGAGATCCTATTCTTCACAGGCGTGTGAAAAATATGATTTGGGAAAAATATGATCCTACACGGCACAAATGTCACGCTTGTAGCAACATGAAACACTAGAAACAATCGGAGAGCGCAGACCTCCACCAGTCAGCTAATTAATGTGGTCATCACCAAATAATCGAGAATCATTTGATAAATCCTGGATCCATACGGTGATCCGGATCACCTTAAATAGCCAATAAATTACATATAAATTGAGCTAAATGTTTCTTAGAATGTCACCGAGATCTAAGAATCTAAGAAAGCGTCTACATGAAAATATATCTGATGTATTTAACATTCCTCCTTTCGTACGAATGTGTTTTTGAAAATAATTATGAGTTCAAAGACAGTTTTCGTAGAATGAATTTAAAACCCAATATTAGAATAAATAAATTTTAAGAAAACATACTTGAATATCTTTCATAGTTCAGTTCTTGGTGATACGATTTCTTAGCATGTTTCTGCAAATGGAATAGTAATAACTACGAGCAATAAAGAACAGCGGTGTGAACATGTGTAAAATCTTGCATTTTCAGTTATTAAAAACCCAAAGTCCTTATTCGTTTCAAACAAACAATAGAAGAAACGCACAAAAGCATGTTCCATGATGTTTTATTAATGTTTGTGTCTTCACAAATTTACTCCAAATCGTCTGTAAGCATTTTGATTACCATTATGACGTTTCCAGTGCTATTTTAAAATTTTCCACAGTATTTATACTTGCCTGTGTCATTTAAGAAATTTTCGATTTAGTTTCTCGGCCAATAGACAACAATGTGTAGTTCTGATGCGAGGAATTATAGTTTATTAGCCAGCATCAGAACAACAAAGAGTTGTTTATTAGCCGATAAACAACGACAATTCGAAAATTATTTCGATTCTAACATGATCTGCCAACTATGTTTGCAATTGTAATAAGAACTACTTTTAACAACGCTCCGCGCAGAATCGGGACTACTTTTTGCGTTGTTTATTGGGTAGTTTAACAACGATAATTTTGTTCTTTGTCTACAGAAATATCAGCCAGTATCATGTTAGAATATCATGTCACATAACTAGCAAAATACAACATATTTTTGGGGCAAGCTCAATTCGATTCGGGAAAGTGAAATGTCCATGTTTTTGTCCCAATTAGCAAGCAAGCTCTTCAACAGAATGCTTTTTAATGTATTGTAATTTCGACTAGAAATAACATCGTGTCTTCCGAAATATAACAAATATGCTAACATGATACTCGCTATTTTTTCTATAGACAAAGAACACAGTTATCGTTGTTAAACTACCTAATAAACACCGCAAAATGTTGTCCCGCCTCTGAGCGGAGCATACATAGTAAATGTAGTTTTCATTACAATTGCAAACAAGTTGACAAATCATGTTTTAATCGAACTAGATTTCGCATTATCGTTGTTTATCGTCCAATAAACAACTCTTTGACGTTTTGATGCGTGGCAATTAAACCACTCGGGCGAACGCCTTTGTGGTTTAATTCCTACGCATCAGAACTTCAAATCGTTTTTTATTGGCCGATTAACAACAATAAATCGAAAATTATTTCGAAAGTATTACTCGTAGTAATAAGCAAAAACCTGGCACAAAATTTGAAAGAACAACTTATTTGAAATAAAATTTCTCTATGGTTGTTTTAACAATAATTTGCCCCATTAACTAATGGGGCTTGTTTGTATATGGACTTATTTACAGTACCCCGTATTTTTGCTGTGGATCAGTAAATTGTAGAGTAACTACAACTGGAATAAATTGTCTGGAGATATTTTCAAAAAAGTTCTTTGTTAATTTATAAGCGAAAGTATAATTTGTTATTTTGAGAATGCGAAAAGATACGTATACAGGACTCTCGCCGGAAAAGATAATTCACAAGTTATCATAAAGAATAAAGATCGGTCCATAAGTTATTATCACGACTAACGATCGTACAAGAAGTCATTTCACACGAATTTAAATCGTACACTAAGTAATGGTCCTGAATAAAGATTATACACTTTAAGTTATCAGTACGAATAAAGATCGTACACTAAGTAATCACTACGAAAAGAGTTCGCACACGGAAGTAATCATCGCGAATAAAGATTGTACAGTCAGATATTTTAACGAAAAAGGAAAGTTTACATAAATTGCGTAATCGCCAGAATAAGAACAGATCGTGTTGTACGTAGTCATTATAAAACGATCTTTAACTAACTAAAGTAGACATTACGAATAAGGACCATGGATTGTACACTTACGAAATAATTTTATATTTATCGTTGTTTATCGGCCAATAAACAACGAGTTGGAGTTCTGATTCGTAGGAATTAAAACATGCCTGAGTAGTTAAATAGTCACGCATCAGAACGACATATAGTTGTTTAATGGCCGATAAACAACGATAACGCGAACATTATTTAGTTTCTAACATGATTTGACTAATATTTTTGCAACTGTAGATGGAAAAACTTTTGCTATGCTACGCTCAGAATCGGGAATACTTTTTGCGCTGTTTATTGGGTAGTTTAACAACGATAATTTTGTTATTTGCCTATAAAAATAGCGAGTGTCATGTTAGAATAAGTAATCATCACGAATACAGACATCCAATTGTATTGGCCAATTTAAATTAGGCCTCGTATCGAGGGTTGAACGCGACACTTGTGTATCAGATATAGAAATGTTAAGCACATACACCAGTTTCACATTCAACCCATGCTATGTAATAATTAAGCGTTATATTTGTCTACATTTCCAAAATGAGACTATGTTTGTGATTAAGAACTATCATAGTCATAGGGCTGGACCAACATTTTGTGAATATTTCATACATAGCATTTTGAACATGGTATGGCTGAAAAATCATCTAAAAATCGTAATATTGCATGCACGTGATACAAGTCTGAAGAAGTGTCATTAAAGTGTCATTGCGTTCTGCAAGTTAAGAGTCGCAGTTGTGTTATTTAACTTTCATATTGTAATAAGCACTAGTGTATTCAATGGTTATTTGGCGGGGTCGGAAGACAGAATCTTTGATCGAAATATGTCTTTATCAGCAATAGATCTCTTTCATCGCAATGCAAAGTCAACCCCCCAGAACTGCCGATCTGAGAGGCCGTGCACCCGATATCGTCAGGAAGCTTGGTGCACGCGAACCAGTATGAATCACTTGCTCCGGGTTATAGACTTCCGATTCAATATATAAAAAACCGTATCGTAAAACTAGTTCAGATATGCAGGCGACAATTCCTGCAGACGACAGTTCAAGCTTCCGCGTGGCCCGAACAAGGAGTTTTAGTCTAGGTATGTCCTGCCATACAAGCGGAAGCTATGGAGAGGTGTGCTGCAGCGCAGAACTGGAGGGCGCTACACGACCTCCAGCGTGCAGGACCACGTGATAGACTGCTGTTGTTTTAGATAAACGGATTAATCACTGTGAATGATAGCGAATCTACGTAAACACTTTCTAACATTTTACACGAAGATAGATATTTAAAAGATAAAATAAAAAAATTCCGGAGGGAAGTCAAAATTTTAATATTTTACTGTTAGATAAAATACTAAGAAAACACAAAAACTATGACTGATAAGTATTGTGAATTATGAGTTATTCAAAATCTGATCACATTCGAAGATTTATGACAGTATCATATTGACAGACCTGAGTATACAGTAGCACTCTTGCACTGTCGGAAAACAATATTGTAATAAAAGTGATCGAAACTTAAAAAAGAAGAGGGCCACATGGCCCTATAAATGCGCTCACCTGAGTATTAAGATCTGGGGCTTGCGGTTTCACAGGAGCTGATTTGTAATGTCATTGTGCGATTTTAGTCAATATAAACCACGTGATGCCTCAGGCGTGGCCAGTTTTGACCACAGTGGCATTATTTCAACAATCTTTGTAGAGGACCACTATACCATGTTACATTTCAAATATTAAATCTGGGCCTTGCAGTTTTCAAAAGATCAGCTTTTTGAAGTCCACTTGCCATATAAGTCTATAGAACCGTGTGACCCCCGGGACGTAGCTTCTTTTTACCCCAGAGCATTCTATACACAGAGGATGACGTCGGCCGCCAAATCTCTGTACTTAACTGCATTATATCGCCCCAAACGGCGAAATGTGCTTACGCATGAAGTAATCCCGCATATGAAAGTTGTTTCATGAAATGACATTATTGATACCATCAATCAGTCCAATATTGAGTTAATACTGATAGTAGAATATATTTCTGTTAAATAAAATAACAGTAGTTCGTGTTTAACGCTGTTTAGCGTGTTTATTATACAAGGCTACTTTCACTTTCGTTTTGTGTGAAAATTCAAGGTTAGATGCCAGTAGATCCAATTCCCATAGGGTCCAATTATAAAACGGCGAACTTTCAGATTTCAGTTTGTGCAAGCTTGCTGTCAGTTTAAAGATGAATCTTTCCTCTTCCAAAAATTGCAATAAAAATATATGGCATGTTACTTCTAAGAAAATGCGTCTCACCTGAATGCAGACACAGGCAGAAACTAGGGTTTCGGCAGTCATATTTTGACCAACGCCCCATGCCACAGTAAACACACCCCAGAATCTCATCTTTCAAGTTAGCGTCCATAGAAATGCACAAAAATGTTCTAAACACACAGAGGATATTAGAAATAACCACAAAAGGCAAGTATGACATTGCTAAATGCTTTTCATAGCAGAAGAAAATAGGAACTCTAGTTAAAGGCAATATTTCGAATTTAACACGGAGGGAAACACATTCATTTACTGGTATCTAACCTCAATGCGATGTTAAATCAACAATTGTACGCTACGCTGGAAAGTAGGGCATACCCATAATGCTTAGAGCGTGAGTACACAGGTCTGTCAGACCGGTGTGACACAACGACCCCAGAGGCATTTTTGTTTGAATGAGAATGTTGACGGACGACGCCTGACAGACGACGGAATAAAGGCGGTCACAAAAGCTCACCATTAGCACTTTGTGCTCAGGAGAGCTAAAATAGAATAAGTATTCATTTCCACAGTATATTGTGTGTTGGCCATCTTTCAAGTGTTTAAATGTTATTAAATGTTTGTATTTTGTAGTGTTAAACATTTAGATTAAAAAAAGCACACACACGCGTCGATATAAAATTATGGATAGTCATCGAACCAAGTAGATTTTACTGCTCGCGGTTCAGGTTTTACACATTAAGGTATTGCTTGAGAAATACATTATTTCTTAAAATATATAACTACAGTCTGGTGTGAGACCTTTAACTATCGATACACATTAAGTCGATACAAATCTGCAGCAATGACCGATGGCACCTTATTATAGGAAACATAATATAGCAAAGTGTACAACTGCGAATTACAACGTAGTTACATAACGCCAGAATGCAACAAAGTGACACAACGACGTAATTTAACTATGTGACACAACGACGTAACACAACCAAGTGACACAATGACATAATACAATAAAGTTACACAATTACATAACACAACCGTGTGACACAACGACGAAACACAACCAAGTGACACAACGAGGTCATACAACCAGGCGTCACAACAACGCAAGACAACCAAGTGACACAACAACGTAATACAACCAAGTGACAGAACTGCGTAACACAGCCAAGTCACCCAACGACGTAATACAACCAAGTGATATAGCGGCGGAATACAACCAAGTGACACAACGACGTAATACAACCAAGTGACACAACGACGTAATACAACCAAGTGACAGAACGGCGTACCACAACCAAGTGACACAACGACGCAATATAACCAAGTGACAGAACGACGTAACACAACCATGTGACACAACGACGTAACACAACCAAGTGACACAACAACGTAATACAACCAGGCATCACAACAACGTAATACAACCGAGAGAAACAACCACGAAATACAACCAAGTGACAGAACGGCGTAACACAACCAATCGGCACAACGACGCAGTACAACCATGTGACACAACGACGTAACACAACCAAGTGACACAATGACGAAATACAACCAGGCGTCATAACAACGTTATAAAACCAAGTGACACAAAGACGTAATACAACCAAGTGACAGAACAGCGTAATACAACCAAGTGACACAACGACAGAATACAACCCAGTGATACAACAACGGAATACAACACAGTAGCAAAACGACGTTATACAACCAAGCGACAAAACGACGTAATACAACCAAGTGACACAAAAGACGGAATTAAAAAAAGTGACACATCGACGTGATACAACCAAGGGACACAACGACGTTATACAACCAAGAGACACAACGACGTATTACAACCAAGTGACACAACGACGTAATACAACCAAGTGACACAACGACATTATACAACCAAGTGAAACCATTATGTTATACAACCAAGTGACACAAGACGCAATACAACCAAGTGACACAACGACGTAATACAACCAACTGATATAAAGTCGTAATACAACCAAGAGACACAACGACGGAATACAACCAAGTGACACAACGACGTAATGCAACCAAGTGACTCAATGACGTAATACAACAAAGAGACACAACGACGTAATACAGCCAAGTGACTCAACGACGTAATACAACCAAGTGACACAACGACGTAATACAACCAAGTGACACAACGACGTAATACAGCCAAGTGACACAATGATTTCATACTACCAAGTGACACAACGACGTAATACAACCAAGAGACACAACGACGTAATAAAACCAAGTGATTTATAGACGTTATACAACCACGTGATACAACGACGTAATACTACCAAGTGATATAAAGACGTAATACAACCAAGTGATTCAAAGGCGTAATACAACCAAGTGATATAAAGACGTAATACAACAAAGTGATATAACAACGTTCTACAACCAAGTGACACAACGACGTAATACAACCAAGAGACACAACGACGTAAAACAACCAAGTGACACAACGACATAATACATCCAAGTGAAACAATTATGTTATACAACCAAGTGACACAACGACGTTAAATAACCAAGAGACACGAAGACGTAATACAACCAAGTGATATAAAGTCGTAATACAACCAAGAGACACAACGACGGAATAAAACCAAGTGACACAACGACGTAATACAGCCAAGTGACACAGCGACGTAATATAACCAAGAGACACAACGACGTAATACAACCAAGTGATATGAAGACGTAATAGAACCAATAGACACAACGAAGTAATAAAGCCAAGTGACACAACGACGTAATTCAACCAACTGACAAAACGACGTAAAACAACCAAGTGACACAACGATGTTAAACAGGCAAGTGAGACTACGACATAATACAAGCATGTGACACAACGACGTAATACAACCAAGAGACACAACGACGTAATACAACGTAGAGACACAAAGACGTAATAAAACCAAGTGATACAACGACGTTATACAACTAAGAGACGCAACGACGTAATACAACCAAGAGACACAACGACGTAATACAACCAAGTGACACAACGACGTAATACACCAAGAGACACAAACACGTAACACAGCCAAGAGACACAACGACGTAATACAGCCAATTGACACAAAGACGGAATTAAAAAAAGTGACACAATGACGTAACACAACCAAGTGACACAACAACGTAATACAACCAGGCATCACAACAACGTAATACAACCGAGAGAAACAACCACGTAATACAACCAAGTGACAGAACGGCGTAACACAACCAATCGGCAAAACGACAATACAACCATGTGACACAACGACGTAAAACAACCAAATGACACAACGACATAATACATCCAAGTGAAACAATTATGTTATACAACCAAGTGACACAACGACGTTATACAACCAAGAGACACGACGACGTAATAAAACCAAGTGATATAAAGTCGTAATACAGCCAAGAGACACAACGACGGAATACAACCAAGTGACACAACGACGTAATACAGCCAAGTGACACAACGACGTAATATAACCAAGATACACAACGACGTAATACAACCAAGTGGTATAAAGACGTAATAGAACCAATAGACACAACGAAGTAATACAGCCAAGTGACACAACGACGTAATTCAACCCAGTGACAAAACGACGTAAAACAACCAAGTGACACAACGATGTTAAACAGGCAAGTGAGACTACGACATAATACAAGCAAGTGACACAACGACGTAATACAACCAAGAGACACAACGACGTAATACAACGTAGAGACACAAAGACGTAATACAACCAAGTGATACAACGACGTTATACAACTAAGAGACACAACGACGTAATACAACCAAGAGACACAACGACGTAATACAACCAAGTGACACAACGACGTAATACACCAAGAGACACAAACACGTAACACAGCCAAGAGACACAACGACGTAATACAGCCAATTGACACAAAGACGGATTTAAAAAAAGTGACACAACGACGTAATACAACCAAGTGACACAACGACGTTATACAACCAAGAGACACAACAAAGTAATACAACGAGGTGACACAACGACGTAATACAACAAAGTGACACAAAGACGTAATACAGCCAAGTGAAACAATTATGTTATACAACCAAGTGACATAACGACGTAATACAACCAAGTGACATAATGACAGAATACAACCAAGTGACACAATGACAGAATATAAGCAAGTGACACGACGACGTAATACAACCAAGTGACACGACGACGTAATACAACCAAGTGACACAACGACGTAATACAACCAAGTGATATAAAGACGTAATACAATCAAGGGACACAAAGACGTAATACAACCAAGTGACACAACGACGTAATACAACCAAGTGACACAACGACGTAATACAACCAAGTGACATAACTACGTAATACAACCAAGTGCTAAGCAACAACGCCGCGCAATCAAATGACAAACACATGCGACTCAACCGCGCAGTCCAACCAGGACAACAATCACGTTACACAACAAAGAAAAAAAATCAATATACAGTTGCATATAATAATATCTGTATAAGTAGTGTCTACAAGTGTGTTATATTAAACTCGTCCGTGAATGGAGTAAAGTATATTGTGTATAAGTAGTGTCTACAAGTGTGTTATATTAAACTCATCCGTGAATGGAGTAAAGTATATTGTGTATAAGTAGTATCCACAGTGTGTTATATTACACTCATCCGTGAATGGAGTAAAGTATATTGTGTATAAGTAGTGTCTACAGTGTGTTATATTAAACTCGTCCGTGAATGGAGTAAAGTATATTGTGTATAAGTAGTGTCTACAGTGTGTTATATTAAACTCGTCCGTGAATGGAGTAAAGTATATTGTGTATAAGTAGTGTCTACAGTGTGTTATATTAAACTCATCCGTGAATGGAGTAAAGTATATTGTGTATAAGTAGTGTCCACAAGTGTGTTATATTAAACTCGTCCGTGAATGGAGTAAAGTATATTGTGTATAAGTAGTGTCCACAAGTGTGTTATATTAAACTCGTCCGTGAATGGAGTAAAGTATATTGTGTATAAGTAGTGTCTACAAGTGTGTTATATTAAAGAAATTATGTAGTGCACAATCTTTTTTTTCCACTGATAAAGCTTAGAAATGCTTTTTAGCGAACTGATGTCTTTAACTATGCGTCAATTTCTAGTATAACATGAGACGCGCATAGTTTTCTATAGCCTAAGAACAAAATTTACCGTTGTTAAATCACCAATAAACAACCCGAAAAATAACGCCCTCGTTGTTTAATGTCCATGCATCAGAACTCCAAATCGTCGTTTATTAGCCGATAAACAACTCTTAATAAAAAATCTGAATCTTTATAAACAACAATTGTCACATAAGTGACGGATATACCCACATAATATGGCCTTGTCACAAAACTATGGCATCCATTCGAAAGAAACGGACACAATGAGAATGCTTTAATTTGTGAATGTTTAACAGTACACATTTTAAAACATTAATTTCAATAGGAGCCAAAACTCTGTCAACATTTAGTGGTTTGTAACCACAATGTTGAACCTGACCTGTATGTTATTGTGTTTTACCTATGTACCGAAAATAATTTAAATATTTTACAATGTTATTGTGCTGGAAACCGTTGTTTGTAACCAAAGTTGAACTTGACCTGTTTTCTATGATGTTACACATGTGTACCAACAATTAAATGAATACGTCAAGCCTTTCTTGAGTAATCACCCGTAAACCATGAACACGAGCAGACCGACAAGCTCACTCCTATATAAACCCCCCCCCCCTTATACTTTGTTTGTGGGGGTATAATTACAAAAAGTACAGGAATTTAACAATTTATTCACAAGTGAAAGATAGCTCTTACACATAATTCAGCGTGGTGACAAGACGACATAATAAAATAATCACGGAGAAATCTCCATCCCAACTCAAACAACGTTATTAGAGTTTTGAGCGTAACCTCTTAACTTCAGATGGTTTGTGAACACCGCCCCAGAGGGAATAAAGGGATCATTCCGGTTTACAGGAAGGAGAAATCGCGCGGAAATGCAAGGAAAAGCCACACACAAAGTTGTAGATCAAACAGCGACAAATTAATTGCTGGCGTTGTATTGTGGTAGAAAGTGAGAGGACTAGTTATTGGATCGAATCTTTCTGTTATGTTACTAGAACTTCGCTCAGTTAGGGATAATTCATTATTGGATGCTACGTTTTCTAAACAATAATGTTTACTTTAAGGTGTTTCTCGTTCACAGGCGAACACGCACATGTTCACTGGCGAACATGCACACGTTAATAGGCGGACACGCACACGCGAACACGCACACACCTTCATAGGCAAACATGCACATGTTCATGGGCGAATACGCACACTTTCGCAGGCGAACAGGCACACGTTCACAGGCGAACATGCACACGTTAATAGGCGGACACGCACACGCGAACACGCACACCTTCATACGCGAACACGCACACGTTTAAAGGCAAACACGCATACGTTTATAGGCGAACACGCACACGTTTATAGGCGAACACGCGCACGTTCATAGGCGAAAACGCACGCGTTCACAGGCGGACACGTACACGTTCATAGGGGAGCACGCACACGTAAAAGGCGAACACGCACATGTTCATAGGCGAACCCGTACAGGTTAAAGGCGAACACGCGCACGTTCATAGGCGAATACGCACACGTTCATAGGCGAACACGCACACGTTCATAGGCGAACACGCACACGTTCATACGCGAACACGCACACGTTTATAGGCGAACGTGCATACGTTTACAGGCAAACATGCATACGTTTATAGGCGAACACGAACACGTTCATAGGCGGACACGCACACGTTCATAAGCAAACACGCACACGTTAATAGGCGAATATGTACACGTTCACAGGCGAATATGTACATGTTAATATGCGGACAAGCACGCGTTCATAGGCGAATACGCACACGTTAATAGGCGGACACGCACACGTTTACAGGCAAACATGCATACGTTTATAGGCGAACACGCACACGTTCATAGGCAAACACGCACACGTGTATAGGCGAACACGCACACGTTCACAGGCGAATATGCACACGTTAATAGGCGGACAAGCACACGTTCATAGGCGAACACGCACACGTTAATAGGCGGACATGCACACGTTCATAGGCGAACAAGCACACGTGCATAGGCGAACACGCACGCGCTCACAGGCGAACACGCAGGCGAACATGCACACGTTATGAGGCGGAAACGCCTTCATTAGCGAACACGCAGACTTTCATAGGCAAACACGCACACGTTCATAGGCGAACACGCACACGTTCATAGGCGAAGAGGCACAGGAACCTCGCCAGGGAAACTTTCCAACGATGGAGTTCCCTCCCTTGCAAGAATCGGAAGTCGAGTGTCTGCAAGCAACGAAAATTTTCACAAATCCAGAATTTACATAAACTCCAAGCGAAAAACGAGAAAAAAAACTGTAAGACAAAATACAAATTCTGACTTTGAAAATTTGGCAATTTATACAAATGAAATAAATGCAGTACTCGTGAAGCGCTCGAATTATCTTTCTCATTACATCAAATACTGGTTCTACCCACGGAATGGACTCTAAAGTGTCAATTAACTGGCTAATACGATATAATGACCATAATGAGATTTATCAATATAGCCTCCCCTTGATGCGTTGTCAAACTTATCTCTTTCGTTTTAATTCAATATAGCAATTCATCTGATATCTACCTTGATGAATGCAACATGCGACTACATGGCAACTCGATTCTCAATCGTCAACTTCAAAGTTTATACATATATTTATATTTGTTATAACACAACTGCTATATTTACGAAATGTGCAAATGCTACACGACTTTCAAGTAACATAGTATAAAATGTCTTTATGTTTGTAAGAAATCACATGCGGACAGAATTTCATTGCACGTGTAGAACCAGAATAACATAGACTTAGAATATTCAAATGCTACAAAATGAAGACTCTTGATTATGGAGAACATCTTTTGAAACACTTTTCAATGTCTAAGAATAATTTAACACAGCAAACCACCAGGGCAACAAGCACCTCTCCTTTGGAGAGCCCTATACTTGACCACGTATCTCAGCACGTGCCGCTACTCTTTCACGTGCAATAACTACACCAATAACTACACCAACTACACGAAATAATACAACATTATACGAAATCAAAATTTTCTACTGTATAAATAAGTCGCATGTAGTTTACAATATAGTACAATGTATTATAATAATTAATATTAGCACCCATATAAATCTGAGAAATAGACAAAAAAATCAATTAAATTTATTAATTCGGGAACCGTGCGTCTGTGTTACGAAGCACAGCCTTGCGTAATGCACCCATCAATATTTTCTCAGAGGGAGAGCAGCGGGCTGACCCAGGGGAATTTGACAACTTTTATTTTTAGGGGTCTAATTCTCCACCCTAGAGCCAAGCCTATTTGTCTAAATCCCCTCAGGGGGAGATGTTATATGTCTATCAAATGGCCCGGCGGCCTATATTACCAGGATCTAAAATCCGACTAAAAGTCTATTACCCTGGGACCCTGAAGCATTCGGAATGTCAAATTCCCGCCTGTCGGGAATCGCTTTCAGTCTAATGTCTCGTATATGCCCGCCGCTCCACCCCTGGGGGGAACATTGATAGGTGCATAATTCTCATGATCAAGGTCACCTTAATATAACAATAAATCTTACATCACTTATAAACTCTGTCAGTAACTCAAACGGCAAACTATCAAGATTGTTCAAATGTAATAACGCAGTCAAAAGTCATGTTTATACTCAAAACGCTTACAAACCCAAAACTGAATTGATACCGATTGCTATCTACATCGAACCGTTTACTTTTGTTACTTAATAAAATAAATGGCAAAACGAAAACATCCGTTTAAACTGTGTTAATAATTTCAGGTAGCACGGAGTTTTATCGATAGCCGATGACGATAGCAACGCTTCGTCATAAATCCCAGCTATCGGAAGTGTAACGGAAAGTCGCATACGAGCTAGTGGGAAAATTACAATCCCTGAACAAGATGCACACAATTTTAACCCGTCTCTGCAAACAATATGCGCTGAAAACGGCGAATAATCAGCACGCATCAAGGCCTGTCAGTGACACGACGGTACGTAAACGATTATGTGCACTTAAACTGGGGCATAGACGTCAGAAATTCCAAGTACCATTTACGTCGAAACAACGTGCATTGCGGCGGATCTGGCCCAGACGACATGTTCGACGTTCAAAAGTCGCTAGCGTTGTCTACACTGATAATTACGTTTCAACGTTACCAAAAGTGACGACTGGGCGCGTGCACCGCCGTAAAGGGGACGGTTTGTAACATGTTGTGTGCGCGAGAAGTGACAATTTGAAAGTCGTAACGTGATGGTTTATGGCAGTATATCTTTACCTCATAAATCTCAACTATTTATTACGAATGGTGTGCTGTCACTCATCAACATGGTTAGATACCAGTAAATAGTGGGGAATGCCCGCTGGTCCACTCGAAAGTAGGCCATATATCAAATAGTTCTTTGGTTAAAAGAGACATTACACGCAACGGGCACTGTTTTAAATGGTTATTTCCTGAAAATGACGGGTCTCTTGTGAATGTTGATGTATCGTAACACCGCATTATTTGAAATTTGAAGGCTAAGCACTTGATGTGTAGACTGCATGTGCTTTCGTCGAAATCGCGTCTGCATTTGGTTTCTTACGGGTGACTACAATAAAGCGAGATGCGTTTTCTTAGAAGTAGCATAACATATCTTTTTTATTTAAATTGTGTAAGTAAAGGAAATTATCTTTCTTAAGAGACCAGACTCGTGAATCAAATGAAGGTGGCGAAAGCCGCGTTCCAGTGAGTGCAGACCATAGTCAGGCAGGATTGGGATGGGTATGGATCGAGGCGTGTTAGATCAACGCGACAACAGAACTGTTTGCAGAAACCGGAAGCTTACCGTCTGCAGGCACGGAACATCCTCACACAGCGGTGTATCAAGAATGAAAATAAATTCATGTGCAAAACAAATCAAGTTGTGATTAGACACATGTTATTGAGATTGCGAATGTGCAACTTGTACCAATGAAATAAGAACCGCTGCCTACATCTACAATCTGATTAAAGTCGTATCGTAATGATACGCTACATCTTCTTTTAGAGTCAACTGTCAATAACAACGAGTTATATGCATTTGAGTATATTAAATATAACTTGTAAGTGAATCACAAACAACTTGTAAGTGAATCACAAACTTGCAATTTTCGGTATGGAAATGCTTTACGTAAACGATACACGAGATGAAACACAATAACGAATAATCTAAAATACGGATTTATATAACTTTATAGCGCTTATAATACATTTATAATATAGGATCATAGATAACGATATTAATTGTTCACCACAGCTGGTTTTACTGGTTATTTTTACGGACATTTGCTATTTTTGCTACTACTACTACTACTACTACTACTACTACTACTACTACTACTACTACTACTACTATTACTACTACTACTACAACTACTATGATTATTATTATTATTATTACATTTGCTATTTTTGCTACTACTACTACTACTACTACTACTACTACTACTACTACTACTATTACTACTACTACTACAACTACTATGATTATTATTATTATTATTATAAAACATAATATGTCATGATAATCATAATCCATTACATCAACAACCAAAAATAGACTGTGAGCAGATTTTGTACAGCGTAAATATAGGAGATAACATAATGTATATGCTAGAAACCACAGGAAATCACCGGTGGATACTAAAAAAATACGTTGTTTCTCCTGTTCAAAGACATATTTCACATAGCGGGCACTGGTGTAATTGGTTATTTCTTGAAAACGCCGTGCCTCCTGTGCATTTTGATGTATCGTGACCCTGAATTACTTAAAATTTGAATGTTCAGCAGTTTATGTATAGACAGCATGTGCTTTTGTCGAAATCAAGTGAGTAGCATAACATATTCTTTTTTATTTTATTTTTAAAGCAGAGAGAGGCATAAAATGGACCGGACTCGCAACATGGGAATTGGATATTTTACTGGTTTCTAACCTAAAAGGTAATAGTTGCATTTTTAGGAATGTTACACGTTGTCCTACATATGACAATTTAAAGGGACACAATCCTTGTTACCTTATGATAGAATCTCTGAGGCGGGGAAGTTTATCGTTGTTTTAACGTTTGGGAATTTCACATAATTTTTGGAAACTGACGAAATAACATTCAGTGCAAATTCAATTTACTCTTTATTAGATGAATTCACTAACATTTTAACTCATTGTGTTAAAATAAATGTCACCGTCGTTGGCCGGAATTCTTAACCAACTGAAGCTTTATTCGGTGTTATTTAATTTTAAAGGAAATAAAAGTAATTTGTTCTCGAAATTTGGAAACTGTATACTACTACTGCTGAGGAGGGCGAATAGGTGCCTTAATGACCAGAGACCTGAAGATATATATGTGGTAACACTACTTGCATGTCACGTCGTATATGTCCATTTCAATCAAATCACACATCCATCCAATACAATGATAATCACACATTTGCCACGCTGTACTAGCTAATTAAAATATGCATTTCGATACTCAATTGTCAACATTTCACACTTTTTATCCACACCGCTAAAACAACGTGCAAAAATACATTTCATTGTTTGGATAGTTTTACAATCAGATGATGAAGCAGTGTTTAACTGATTGCATACGTAGAACCAGAATCCGTAACAATAACTTAAAATACATGTGGTCAAAATGTTTCTTTTTCCGAATATTTACTTTTAGTTAACTAGTCATTTTGGTTAATTTCCCACAATATTGACATATACGTTGATGAAATAGAATTCCATGTCAATATCACATAGTCAGATGCAACATCAGAAATCTTCCCAATAGCTCTACACATCGTTCCCGTGCAATGTTTTAAATGTGCAATACAGAATTACCGATTTTATTGATAAAACCAATCAGCGACATAAAACAGAGGAAAATGATATGATACACACCTTCACGCTCGTTTGTTAAGTAAACGTGCATCTCGTGCTAGATCTTTTATATCAAAATAAACACAACTTATCTTTGCTGACTTTAATTTCTCGACAACAGCGCCGCCGCGTTGCACTGTCCAAGTTCTTGTTTGTAGTTTTGTTTCACGTGCACACATATTACAATTTAAAGTTCATTATAAAAACATTTTTCCAAATCGTAATTAGTCCAAAATATGCGTTATATTACAAGCACGGAATTATGCACGGTCTAAATTTCCAAACTCTGATACACACTTGTCCAAACTCTGATACACACTTGTCAAAACGCAACAAAAACATACCATAGATGTCTACGTATACAAGAAAACACACGGCTTACACGAAAATATTGTACCGTTCCTTTTATAATTGATTTCCTGTAAAACCTCGTGCATCGTTTTGAAATTAACAATGCAGTATAATCCTTTCTTGACAATTTTAAAGGCGCTGTGTTGTTATTGTTGTGTCAGGTTGTCATATATGTAAGATATAACAGGAAATAAAAACAAAATAGTTCAAGTTCAAACAAGTTAAAAAAATAAAAGGAAATAAAACATACATCGCAATTCGATATCTTTCATAATAAAGCAAAGAAAACGATTTACAAACAGTCGTATATGAAGTGCAGCTACACGTATTTTAAAGATGTCTTATTAAAAGTTGAAAACAGCAACAGAAGTACACTCAACAAATTTTCTAATTGGTCACTTTTCATTATATTTTTTCTCGAAACTGAATCAACGAAATTACATGAATATTTGGGCAAATGTATTTGTTGTACTTAACTATAGATTCATGTATACATTTCTTAACTATTAAAGAAATACTTGTCGATGTGTCGTTGTTGATAGGCCAGTAAACAACGATTTAGAATTCTGATGCGCAGGAATTAAACCTCGAAGGCGTTAACCCGAGTTGTTTAATAGCCACGCATCAGAACGACAAAGAGTTGTTTATTGGCTGATCAACAACGAGAATGCGAAAATTATTTCGATTACAACATGATTTGACATATATTTTTGCAATTGTAATTGGAACTACTTTTTATTAAGCTCCGCTCAGATTCGGGACTTCTTTCTGCGTTGTTTATGGGGTAGTTAAACAACGATAATTTTGTTCTTTGTCTATAGAAAAAATAAGCGAGTAGCATGTTAGAATTATACTTTAATACTAGAAGCCCTAGAAGCATTTTCGTAATTCCGGTTCTAGTTGCTCGTGCACATCATGGTAACACTTCACATCTGCTCGTTTTGTATTTCAAATATCCGCCCTACAAAGAAAACAATCAAAATGGCAAGAATGGACCTCGCAGAGCGTGGACAGGCCGTTAGAATGAATCACGCCGGAACGTCTTTAAGACGAATAGGTCGGCAATTTAAAATGTATCCTCTTTTACAATAAATTAAGAAAGAATTTTTTGCTTTATCCTTGTGTATCGGCCATTAAACAACTTTGTCGTTCTGATGCGTAGGAATTAAACCACGGGGGCGTTATTTCGATTCTAACATGACCTGACAAATATTTTTGTATTTGTTATGAGAACTACATTTTATATACTCTGCTTAAAATCGGGACTACTTTTCGCGTTGTTTATTGGGTAGTTTACAATGATACATTTTTTCTTTTTCAATAGAAAAATCAGCGAGCATCATGTTTGAATTATTTTTACACATTAAAAACTTGTTTTGGTACCAAGATTTCAAACAGAAATGTTTTGTATGTCACACAACTATTCAACCACCGGTTGTATACAATACAGAAACGGTGGGAAAGTTCGAGCGTTGCTGACAGCCACCGGCGACCGAAGAGACGCGTCACTGCAGACCAACAAGACAACCATATTCACTCACGCAACGACAACATCATTGCAAACAATTGGTCGACATTGACGTCCGATTGCCCCATAAACGGTCCAAAGGCATCTTCGTGGGGCCGGATTAGGCTGCCGACAACCTAAAAAGGCGGTAATTCTAACCGCAAGACAAAAACAAGCTAGACTGAGATGGGCCCGTCAGCATGTGAGGCTCACCCGTGCTGAATGGAGTAACATGATTTGTGTTGACGAAACTTGCACCAAGCTACAAGCAACAGACGCCAGGAGGGTTCGAGTTTACTGCCGTCGGGATGAATGTTACATGAACGAACGTGTTCTTGAAGCTGACCGGTATGGTGGCGGATCGATAATTATGTGGACTGCTATTTCAATTTCTATGCATTCCAAAGCAGCAGCTGTACTTGTGCAAGGCAACCTTCCGCCAGGATAAACCATGTAGAGGAAAGTGTTGCCCCAGTCTTAACACTGCACGCGAGAGAGATTAGGGCCATGCCACTTGTACCAGCCAATGGACACTGTCATGCAGCTAGAGCTACCATGCAAATGCTTCAAACCAATAACATCCATGTTTGATCGTGGCCCGATTGAGCACGTTTTGGATTTGTTGAAATGTCGTATTTGGCGTCTTCAACAAGCCAACAACTTCGCGGATCTGGAGCGTCTTGCTACGCTGGAGTGGGACTTCATCTCCCAACGCTCGATCCAGCGATACATCGTTTATATGAAAGCTGCTCGATGCCAGGCTGTAATTGCAGCTTACACCTTACGGTGGTCAAACAGGGTACTTACAATGTGTGACTTTAGAATTCAGGGGTCGGTCAAAATGCAGCAGTGGAACTAGTGTACCTTGTGATATTTTTCTATCTAAATTAGTTTGAACAGTTGGTTATGAATTATACTTTGATTATACAGTATTTTACGCTATTCAGGTTATGCTTTTATGTTGTTGTTTTTTCTGAGTTTATTTAGTGATTAATTAGAAAAGTTCACGGTTCAGTGTATCGTCTATGACGCAACTACACATCATATTCACGCATTACGACCACACGTTAAATCCGCGCTGTACGACCTTTCGTTACATCCGCGCATTACAACCACACGTTTAATCCGCGCTTTATGACCACTCGTCACATCCGCGCATTACGACCACACGTTAAATCCGCGCTTTATGACCACTCGTTCCATCCGCGCATTACGACCACTCGTTATATCCGCTCATTACGACCACTCGTTCCATCCGTGCATTACGACCACTCGTTACATCCGCGCATTACGACCACTCGTTACATCCGCGCATTACGACCACTCGTTCCATCCGCGCATTACGACCACTCGTTCCATTCGCGCATTACGACCACTCGTTACATCCGCGCATTACGACCACTCGTTCCATCCGCGCATTACGACCACTCGTTACATCCGCGCATTACGACCACACGTTAAATGCGCGCTTTATGACCACTCGTCACATCCGCGCATTACGAACATGCGTCATGTCCACGCATCGCGACCACACGTTTAATCCGCGCTTTATGACCACTCGTTACATCCGCGCATTACGACCACACGTTAAATCCGCGCTTTATGACCACTCGTTCCATCCGCGCATTACGACCACTCGTTATATCCGCGCATTACGACCACTCGTTCCATCCGTGCATTACGACCACTCGTTACATCCGCGCATTACGACCACAGTTACATCCGCGCATTACGACCACACGTTAAATCCGCGCTTTATGACCACTCGTCACATCCGCGCATTACGACCATGCGTCATGTCCACGCATCGCGACCATGCGCCATCTCTACGCTACGTAACAACGCGTAATCCACGCATCGCGTCCATGCGCCACATCCACGCTACGTAATCGTCACATAACATAGAAATAACAACTTGAAAGGGCTGAGTCGACGTCTCGACAATTGAAGGAATGGAAGATGCAGCAACATCAACGCTCTTTGGCATCACATTCAGCAGAATTTGGAGTTTAGGAAACAATTATGCTTTAGCAAAACGTTTCACACTATTTTTCTTGGTTACCAACATTCGAACAACATTATTATCGCCATCGTCGTTATCATCATCATCATAAGCAGCAGCAGCAACAACAGCAGCAGCATCTCCATTATGATTGTACTTAACGGTCATCGCAAATTCTGTCCGTGGCATGTGATATGGAACAGCCAAAATGTGTTATACGTATTATAATATTCGAAAATCACGTATTATACATGTATTATACTCTCTTGTGACGTTCTTTATTTACAGTATATATATTTGATAGGGATTTTTTTTCGACATTTCTTACATATTTTATCATTAAAAATGACATGTTCATTAATGATTATAATAGCCACGCACTAGCCCCCTGTGACCCGACACTTACAATATTCGCGATAAATGGGTTAAATTTCAAGAAAATGAGATCAACTTGCAAAGAGATTAATTCAACAACATAAGTACCCTCCTTTAAAATTTTATTGCATGCCATACAGTACACATTTTATGATGAAATCAAAACAAATGAAACACTCATTCGCAAAATATTACTACCGGTAGCAAATATTTTGTCACTATAAAACTACCATATCTATTTGAACATTCATTTTATATACTTTAATTATTGAATGTCCTTCTATCCTGCTTACACAGCACACGGAAAACGTAATTTGCCGGATCTTAACGTCAGTGAGCATCCATGCGACAAACTGTATACGCGATCATGGGTGCGGACCATATAGGCTGGACTGGCAGTGGCATTCAACTATACATGAGCGTTAATAACAAATTGACGATAAGTGAATACATTTTTGTCCTGGAATGGCTATTAAAAGGTTATGACGCATCGGTCTTACAAACATTATGCATGTTCTTGAGAAATATCGATGACTATTTCTCCATTTTATAAAAAAATTGTCTCCTCTCATTCCACCAGATTTGATCACAGCATTTTGCAAAGTTTGGTTATCGACCGATTGTTTTAATTTGTTTGGTTTCACCATAAAATGTGTAATGAAAGCATTTTCACCGCAAAATGTGAGTCAGGTTTTGTGTGCTATTCAGTGTGTAGGATACTTCGTCTGATTAAATCATAATATTGAGCATTACAATTTTCTAATATAAGTTTTAAGTTAATCGATGAAAGACAATGTATCAAACTGGGGCAAGGCAGAATATTTACTAGAGTCAAAACCATTTAAGGAGTGTTGCGGCAGTTTTTGAAACCGAGGTTATTTTAAACCTATCACCGTATTTTTGCTATTATCACAAAGCGCTATTTTTTACTTGATACATATTCGGATTTTCGGATCTTTTACCGGAAGTTTTGTCTGTGTTTTGTTTGCTAGTTTTTTTTCATGATGCCACGAAAAAAAGGTAGATTTGTGTCGAAAAAAGGCTCAGTACGATGATTATTGTTATCCGCTCGTCTGACAACATGGCATGCCAATAGTAAACGGTCAACCGAAGAACTCCAAGAAGGAAGCAGAATTTCGGACGCTATCATTTCGGACAATCATCCGAATATTGAAGAAACTCCGCTTGTATCAGATACAGTTACCGTCTCGTCTCCTACTGATAATTTGTTACCCCCTGGAAGGCCAACTGTGGAGTTGTCCTTTATAGCTGAACAGTTAAAAAAATGTGTTGAGTGTTCTTCTGAATTAAACATAACTAATATGCTTAATTCACCATAAAACATTGAAGAAAGCCGAGAGCAAGGTACATGTTTAATCTGTTTGAACAAGTAATGCATGTACACTAGTAAGTATTTTTCTACTTCCACTATTAAAAAAAGACCCTGTTTATGCCTTGACACATTCAAGACACGGTTGTGCAGTGAGGTGGATGGCTATGGCAACTGTGATGATTTAACTGAATATTATTTGTCACCCACTGCTGTTTCAAGTGGGAAAGCCGATCTAATATAAATCAAATCCTAACATTCGCTCCATTAGTAGTCGCTGCTAGTGCAAGTCAGCTCATATTATAGCAGCGTCAGACTGGAACTGTTTTATGGGGATTGTGGGGAAAGCATGCCCATCTTCTCTAGTGTTGACCCATTGTTAATGCAAATAGAAACAAATCTCCCACGTGTCATGGACTTTGTAAGGCATAATTATTATTATTTTGTTAACAGGTTGGTCAGCACATAGTTTCTATTGCAAAGGCATCCTGTAAAAAAGCATTGCAACAAGAGGAGGAAGAAATAACAAGGCGCTAGTGGTAAGTATAGCTTAATTGCTCTATATACAGAAAAATGTAACACGACTCTTAATTCCTTGATAATTTAGTGATAATTTATATTTAAACAACACAATTTAGTGGATTTGTATGCAAACCACTAGTGTCTGTTTTGCTGGTTTAAAAAAAAAAAACCCATATGTTCACTTTTATGTTATGTCTGTTACTATATACAACAATACATATAGCATTTTGATGTGTAATGATCTGTTTGTTATATAAAAGTATAATTAATACATTGTAATTATTGATTATGAATACCAGTCAGTTAAACTGTCACCAAACCTGACAAACCTCACTAATTAATATTTACTTAGTTTAAAAATGCCGCCCACATTGTTGAATAAAAGTAAATATTTTATCGACAACACGCTGAACTACATCTTTAGGATAATCTTCATGTTTACATGTATGGCTAAATATTTTTTAATTTAACTATTGCAGAGGATGGTTGTGCTGAAACTTCAGTCCATTCTGACCATACATATATAAAGGACCCGGCAAAGACCCGTCTTTCAGGACAATTCAAATATGATATGGGCTGGCAGAAAAGGGGCTCAGGGAGATGTTATGACAGCAGATCAGGCGTAGGAACTATGATAGGAAACTTGAAAGGAAAAATCTGTGCATATGGCATACGCTCCAAAAGTTGTAAGAAATGTGATTATCATAAAGCTAAGTGCAATGTGGTTCCAGATCATAAATGCAGTAGAAATTGGACTGGTAGCTCAAAGCAATAGAGCCAGATGTGGCAGGAGAGCTAGTAAAAGAAATTGAATCAGAACATGTTGATGTTGGTGTCCTTATAACGGATGACGACTGTACAACTTTAGCTAGAGTAAGAAAAGATCTGACTCACAGTGTAGAGAAATGGAGTGACCAAAATCACACGGTGAAGCACATTGGCAACAGCTTGTATGCCCTACAGAAAAAACATAAAGTTCTTTCAGTAATGGTTATTAAACACATACAAAAGTGTATCAACTATGCTTTAGCGCAAAACAAAGGTGACGTTGAGAAATTTACATCAGCTCTTAAACAAATTGTTCCTCATCTGTTTGGAGACCATGAACATTGTGGGGAATGGTGTGGCTACAAGAAAAGTCCACAGACCTATAAACACAGAGGTTTGCCTTATGGTAGATCTTTGACTGGAGCAACCCTTAGGTCAGATTTAGAAGCTGTGTTTAATGTTGTGGTCCAGAATGCTGCTAAGATAGCCCCAGGTGCATCCACAAAAGTCGTGGCGTCGTTCAACTGTATGGTAGCTGCAAAGGCGAAAAAAAAACATTCACTACTCTGGCTCAGAAAGTCTTCACATCAAAACTAGTTGTGCCGTAGCACAGAAAAATATTGGAGCTTCTTACGTGAACGCAGTAAATCAAAGTATAGGAAAATCACCTGGAAAATTGTGTCAATTTCATGCTACCAAACAAAATGAACTTCGCAAGCGAAGAATTGAAATTACAAACAGTGTTGAATTCAAGCGAAGAAAATTGGAACGGAAGTCAAAGCTAAAGTTTGGCAACATTAAAAGTGAAATTCATGAAGGTCCAACATATCAGAGTAGAATAGTAACATGTAGTAATACAGACGTAACAGAAATTCCCCCTCCTAAAAGTGTATAAACAACTGAAAAGGTTAAAGCTGATGAGTTGATTGGTGTTAACAAAATCTTCTGTGATATTGAAACAACATCATTACATGAAGATGCAGACATAATACAGATTGCTGCAAACTGTGCAGATAAATGTTTAAACTGTTACGTTTTCCCGTCAAAACAGATAGCACTCACGGCATCTGAAGTTACAGGTGTAACTGTCACGGGCAGCTCAATGTTCTACAATGGTCAGCATGTTGATACTAAAACACTTGTAGAGGCACTTAACATGTTTGTAACATTCATTGAGCAGCACCAGCCTCGTATTCTTGTGGGTCATACATTTCTAAAGTTCGACTTTCCTCGTATAATTAGGGCATTTGAACTCGCACTTTCCATTGAGCCACTTTCAAAGTATGTTTTAGGGATAGCTGACACTCTCTCATTGTTTAAGGCCACACACACAGGCCTTGAAAAATACTCTCAAGAGTATCTTGTGAGTCATCTTTTGAAAGAACAGTATTCTGCCCGCAATGCCCTGAGTGATGTGCGAAGCCTGCAGAAGTTGTGCTCTACTGTTGGTGTTACAGACTCTCAATTTTCGGATCACAGCTGTACTGTTCAGTCAGCAATCAATAAGTTCAAATATCAGTGTGAAAGTGTAAAAAACATTGAAACATTCAATGAACTCAAAGTAAACAATATCATTTCCAAAGGAATGACAGAGAAAATAACCAACAGTGGACTTTGTTTAGCTCACCTTCAGTTATCAGTTAAACGAGGCGGACTGGATGGGCTAAAATTTCTTCTGTGTGAATTGACACCACATGGAAAACCAAGAGTAACAAAAAATAAGAAAATTATTGAAAAACTATTTGACTACCTTAAAGACAAATCCTAAAGCAGTGGTGTGTTACTAAATTAATGAATAAACCATTATTACACATTGTCAACCATGTAAACAGTTTATCAGCAGAGCGTCTGTTTTTATACCTGAATATGGTTCTCTGTCTTTCATGCTATGCAGCTCAAGTTTTCCTTTGTTTACATTTGAATTATCCTGAACTGTCATTCCTTTTGAAAAACTTGTGAGGGTCTGGAACACCATACTGATGCTAAGAAACCTACATATTTGATTTTGCGTCACTACATCAAGGTTTGAATTCTGTATCAATTTCAGACATGATATCAACAAATATACATTTTAGACTATGTTTTTTAAAACTTGTTTTACAGTAGGCTAAGGCATGTAATACTTCTTGTTTTGTAAATATACTTCAATTCTAAATACAAAGTGGTTTTATTATTTTCAAAATCATTTTTATTCCAAGCGAAACCTTGTGCCTTGCGAATGCATGTTTCTACTGACAAAAATCAGATGCAAACTGTCCTCGTTCAGTATTTGTGATAACTGCTATTGAAGTTATTATTATTATTATTATTATATACTACTAGTAGTAATTAGAATTCTTGTTATTGGTTTATTAAGCTGTTACGAATACTTTTTGTTGAAGTGCCATTTTTCAAACATGCAAAAATAAGGTGTACGGTAGTGCTCTTTTCTAAAATATAATTCAATTAATAATGTGACCGGTACAATGTTTTCTAGTTTTATGATGAGAACTTATATATGAAAACATTCAAGTACTTTGGCAGAATTCTTTTAACTTTAATATAATTAGAAAAATGTTAATTTATAAAATGAGAATCGCTTTGGCTTTGTCGGTCACAAAAAGAACAGAGTATCATTTAGTCCGAATGACAAATGTCGGCTGTCTGTCCATGTTCAGTAGTTGTGATTATTGATATTGAAGTTATTACCATTATTAATGGTTTCATTTATAATCTGTTATGAATTTAATACATTATATGAATTTTTTTCAGCTTGTATCTGTATTTCTAGCAAACTGAATTCTTAGGTCTGTAAAATTGCTGTATTTTGTGAAAAATGACGAGAAGGTAGTGATCTTTTTTACAATTTTATTCGATTAATAATATGGTGACCTATACATTTTATTCTTGTTTTATCTTGACAACATATAGATTAATACATTCAAGTAGTTTGGCAGAATTCTATTATGTAGAACTTTATATATTTCCAACATTGTGGTTGATACAGTAAGAATGTCTTCGGCTTTGTCGGTCACACTGAATACATAAAACATGTGATTTTTTCAGCATTTACATTCTGTAATGCATTTTTTGGTAATGTTTGCTTTCACTAAATGATTAATATAAGCTTACATCAAACCTTAATTTTGTCCTTTTATTGGGGATTTAATGTAGTCTTGAGACACTCGAAAATATAGCAGTTTTTTTGCAAAAGTGCACGTTATAAAGTTGAAAATAAGATCAAAACAAGACTGGTACCCATATGGTTTTTTTTCATTTTTCACATAGTATTTGTATGTATTCCTTGCAGACAAAGTTTTAAAAAAATCTATTATTGGGGAACAAAAACAAAACTGCAGCAACATTCCTTAATCAGTAATTGTAGCAGTATTGGTATAAGTATTTGTAGTGCTGTTGTTGTTGTGTGTTTTTTTCAATGTCGTAATATTTTATTTTAAACATAAAAAAAAATATTTGAAGCATATCATTGTCGCACATATATTAGAGTGACAATGCGACATTTATTAGAGTGACAATGCGACATGTATTAGAGTGACATTGCGACAATTGAAAAAAAAAGAATAAAAGAAAGAAAGAGTTGTTGCATGGGAAAAAGCTACGGACAGGGACTTTACAAAGTAATGTCACGATACCCTCGTGCACAGTTTGCTGCTCCGATCGATAACTACTAAGCACGAGGAAATCGTGAAACGCGTGGATCTTACATGAAAGCTTTATACAGCTACAGTAAGTATATTGTTTTCGTGGCGGGAAGGCATTTGCTGGACCCATCTTTATAAAGAATCCTAGATAAAATTTAAGCAAAATCTTTAAATTCGGATATTTTATAATTGTTTTTCTGCATTTGATATTGCCACATATTAAAGTTGCAACATATTTTCATACTCTAAAGCATTGTGTTTTAAACACAAAGTCCAATTTTGACTTATTTTCACCTGAAGTTAAGAATTGCTTAAGCATCGTTATAAATATGGGCCCTATGCCACTATTTACAAAGCTCTTCAGGAAAAACTTAATTAAACTTCATAAGACTTTCTCATTTGAATCTGAATATACTAGTGATGAACAAAACGACTATTCGGCACTGTACAGGTACCAGGTAACGGGATCCAACCATAAGACAATCTGAATGTTGAGAACAAAACTACAAATACAATATACCAGTGTTAGTAGACAATTTTTTTAACACCTGGACATCTCAGACCTTTGCTCAGGTAGCTCATACCACCATGTAGTGTGCAACCAGTGAGCTATGATGTGATGGTAAACATAGTATACAGAATCCTTACAAAAAGTCTTGGATCCAAACAGTGATCTAGATCACCACCAAACTATCATCGTTTGCTCATTGGCCCATTTCCAACATTTATGCCATGACAATCTATTTATAACATGCTTTTACAAACACACAAACAAGAAAATCTTTCAAGTTTATAGGATGATATGCAAATAATTAAAATAAATACTGTATACTACTACTACTACTATACTACTACTACTACTACTACTACTACTACTACTAACACGTGACCCATCAACATCACGTAGTGGCAGCCACATAGTGTGTGCAGTGCCGGTGATTCAAAGCCATGTCAAGGGGCCGTATTCCAGAAAATTCTAAAGTAATATCTTATCCTTAACCTTAAAATCAACATTTTATTTTGATTTTTTTGAATTTTTGAACATGTTGTAATATACACTTAAAATGTTTCCATAATACAGCCCAAGACGTCGTTATTTAGAGCAGCGATATCTGCGTGAACAGTAGTTCATTGTAGTCTGGTGAATGTGCTATGGCATATACACGTTTATGTCGATGTGCCCGTCAACTTTTACCTGTCCAATTCATTCTAAGAAATCACATTCTTGCTTAAAAACTGAATACAGCTAACCACCAGCCATGAGAAGCATCGGGACGCTGTCGGGAGCTGTCTGGACGCTTTCGAGACGCTGTCCTGAGAATCGGGAATCGTCGGGACACGTTCGGTGTGATCGGCCGAGCACTCCCGACAGATAAGGTTGTCCCTTAACATTCGGGAGATTCAGCCGAATTGTAAAGTCGGGACTCTGCCGGGATAGATTCGAATGCATCGGGACGGTGTCGGGACAATATCCGGTGGAACGGGAATGATAGTGTATACAATATTTATCGGGACGCTGCCGGGACATATGCGATCTTATGATAAAAAAATTAAATTCGAGCCCCGAATCTCACATTATAGTCCCGACTTTTGACATATTGATTCGGGACGCTGTTGGCTCAAGAACGGCAGCACAAATCGGGAATGTGTCACTGAGGCTTTAACTAGAATATAGATAAAACTAAATATTTGTCCAGGAACCTAAATAATGGCGGCCAGCAAACATTCATAATGTCTTTGTCCAAATGGAAAATACATTGAACATACTAGTGTAAAACATGGTTTCTTAATGGTTTAAAATAATGTCAACGTAAATGACGATGTACATGATGTCTTCCCATATCACGTTTACTGCACATGTTAAATTTAATCAGTTTGTATGTTGCTCGATGCTCTCGGCAACATATTAAGATTTCTAACAATTTTTTACTCGAACCAGGGTACGCATTCTGGACTTTTCTGGGTAACTCAGACTCAGACCTTATTCAATGTCAAAATAGTACAGCGTATTTGAACTACAATGTAAAACAAGGGCTGTCGGAGAACACCGCGCTCGACTTTTCTTGTACTTGTCTGAGTTACTGGCATTTTTTCTAAAACAAACTGTTAGGATCTATACGCTGCACGGTATCTATACATTGGGGTTCATTAAAATATTTCAATCTGTTCTCGAGTTGTAGAGCAGAAACTTTTCTTTCAATTATTAGTAACAGTGACCTTGACCTTGACACCAAACAAACCTACCTCAAGCGTATACATGGAGATTCATTCTCGAGTAAGAGAGTGGAAATCAAAATATTTACACCGCCAACCCACCCACGTGAATGTAAAATTTCTAAGTATAAAAAGGCCCATAATTTTGACAAATTTTAAACTTGAGTTCCCAAACTTGGCTTATGGGTCTATTTTAATATGGGGAATAAACATGTATGTTTAATGAAATCTCTCAACCCCTTTCGAAGAAACTAGCTAACCAAAAAAACTGTAACCTATTGAAATAGCTTTAAATTGTCTAAGTATAAAACGCCTAAAATTTTGGCAAATTTCAAACGATAATAACCAAACTTGATCAATGGCTTCATTTTAATATGATGTATAAATGCGTTAAGCTTGAATGAAATCCCTCAAGTCATTCCTGAAAAACTAGCCTACCGAGAAACTTTAACATATCCAATTAGCTTTAAATGTAAAATGTCTAAATGCAGAAAGGCCCAAACTTTTGAAACATTTCAATCTAGAGTTCTCAAAATTGGCCTATGGGTTCATTTTAATATAGGGACTACCTGTTTTAAGTTTAAATGAAGTTCCTTCAGCCATTCCTGAGAAACTAGCTTACCGAAAAAATTGAATCTATCTAATTAGCTTTACATGTAAAATTTCTAAATGCCAAAAGGCGCATAATTTTGATAATTTTCAAACTAGAGTTCTCGAAATTGGCCTTAGCGTTCATTGCTCCTCTAGGTTAAACTAGCTCAAAAGGCTAATTTAAAGTAATTTTAGATGATTCAATGGCCATAAATCCACAATTCCTGAGGCGATTTGCCTGATTATTCAACTTGGCCGCAATATTATGCCCGCAAATCTATATACCCCCCTCCCCTCTAAAAGTAGGGGCATAAAAAGCGTGAACCACTTGATATATTTGTAAAAACATTGTTTTATCAACATAATTTATTACGTTGTTCGCTGCAAAAACAATAAAGCTGCATTCCATGTTAACGAAAATGAAAAACACATTAATTAAGCAGAGTGTAAATTATATTCAATAGTTGTTTTCTCTGCACAATCCTGTTAGGCGTAAAAATGTTTGTTACATGACCATAAATTAGGGTAGGTAGGTAGGGCTTTTTTTTCATTTTATTTAATGGTCAACTTGAAGATTCTGCAACTGAATACATATGCAAAACATATCGGTAATATCCTTAACCATAACCCTAACCTAAATAAAGCTGGCTAAAAATAATCAGTGCTCTAATAACTGATAATTGTCATGATTTCTCAAGGCGAGTGTTCATTCTACATCAATTATATTACTGTTTACTCATAAGCAGTCAATATATTTTTATAAGGGAACATGTCCACTTCGAAAATCGGACTTCGACGCACTTTCATGCTCAAACTGATTTTAATTTATTTTCCGAATATCAACCAAGAAAACTGTTTCTCAATTAGTTTCTCATCTTGAACTCCTGACACAACATATGATACGTAAACATAGTCCAGTAATCGCTGCCGCAGTGTGACACCGACGTTTGTTTTAATTTACTTAAGTTCCTAGCACATATTGCTGATTATTAATAATCGACAAGCATTTTGGTTATGCGTGTAATAAAGTCGAAACTCTTATCAAATGTTAGCACGATCATATGCGGACACATACACGTTCATATGCGGACACATACACGTTTATAGGCGGACACATACACGTTTATCGTTGGACACATACACGTTCATCGTTGGACACATACACGTTCATAGGCAGACACATACACGTTCATAGGCACTTAACCGATGACCGATGACCTTTTTGTAGCGTGTTTACACTTCATGAATGTTTTCGGACTGAAATTGTCACAGAGTACAATTCTTGTCCCTGCAGACGGGTAGCGGTCAGGTGGCTGTGGCGTCCCTATAGGACGGACAGGGACAGTGTATCGAGTTAACAAGAGTCATGTATGACTTTAAATGACAGGGAGAAACAAGCGTAAGTCGTCATTGAAAATAGACAAAATAATGGCTAAACACGTTTATTGACAACTGGTCAAAGGCGAACACATACATGTTCATCGGCGGACACACACATGTTCATCGGCGGACACACACATGTTCATCGGCGGACACATACACGTTCATCGGCGGACACATACACGTTCACAGGCGGACACATACACGTTAAAGGCGAACACATACTCGTTCATAGACGGACACATACACATTCAGCGGTGGACACATACACGTTCAAAGGCGAACACATATACGTTCATCGGCTGACACATAAACGTTCATCTAGGACACTTACTCGTTCATCGGCGGACACATACACGTTCAAAAGCGAACACATACACGTTCATCGGCGGACAAACACATGTTCAAGGGCGGACATATACACGTTTATAGGCGGACACATACACGTTCAAAGGCGAACACATACACGTTCATCGGCGGACATACACATGTTCATCGGCGGACGCATACATGTTCATCGGCGGACACATACACGTTCAAAGGTGAACACATACACGTTCATCGGCGGACACACACATGTTCATGGGCGGACACATACACGTTCATAGGCGGACACATATACGTTCAAAGGCGAACACATACATGTTCAAATGCGGACAAACACATGTTCATACGTGCTCATCGGCGGACACACACTTGCTCATACTTGCTCATCGGCGGACACATACATGTTCATACATGCTCTTCGGCTGACACGCACGTAACTGTAACACCGGTACACGTGTACCAGTATATACGGAAAAGGACGGTGATGGAGATGGCATGACGGTCAATAGGCGTCATTGGTTTCCGGTTTGTAGACTCGCAATGGAAAGCGTGACAAGGAGCTCTGGAGAGGTGCTGACGACAATTCATGCAGACGACAGTTCCACGTGTTCAGAACGAGGCAGGAATGGCAGACCAATCGGCCTTGAGGACGTAGGGTGACCTGGACAGAACGCGCTTCAAGACCTCTGGCAAGCAGTTTAGTCCCTATCATATTTATTTTGAAATGATTCTGAATATTAAATATTTATTAGCACTGGAAATGTTGTAGTCAATTGAAAAGGTAAAATTATCAAGCATTTATACGGCTTTTTGTCGATATTTTTAAAGCATGTGTATCACAGTGATAAAAATACACGTGAAAATAAGCATACATGCGTCTGGTCGAGTGGTTAGCGCAACCGACGTTTGATCTGCAGGTCATAGGTTCGAGACCCGGTGGAGGCATTTTGTTTTTTTTATACTTTTCATGACTGAATATTTGAACTAGTTAGTCCAGATCCTTTAGATTTTGCAGTTAAGACATTGAATGACATTTTAAAAAAATCTGCGAATAATTCCATTTGAGTCAGATTTTGCGAAATTCAATTTACTTGAAGGCGTTTCATCAATGGTAGTATTATCAGTCGTACACTTCGACTAATACCCCTATCCTGCAGACATCACGAATTCCACGAATCGACCGAAATTGGTAATTTTATAATTCGTTGTTGCATCGTTATCAGGTTGTGAAGTTCTTACATTGTTTCGTATCTGTTCGTAGTCCAACATTGCTATTCTTAAGCAGTCGGGTATTCGTGACACAAGTTTTGAATTTTTCTAAATATTGGCCACGAACTTCCAATTCCAGAAATGCAGATTCCAAAAATTCCAAAATAATTTGTTATAAATTCATAATGCATTCTTATGCATTGTAACTGAATGTTTAAATGCCTCCCAACAAATTAACTGTAGCTATACTATAAATAAGGTCATAGAAAAAGAGATTTCTGGCAGGACACTCTGATTTAAGCGAACACTGCCGGAAATCAGAAAAACTTAATGATTGATAAGCAAACAAACTGTTTGGGTCCCCAGAAAAAATGGGGGGCGGAGGGTCGGGGAAGCGGAAACCAACAAAAAATTTTACGCCTAATACTTGCTCAAATATGACTGTGACCTGTGATGTTCTTGTTATTGTTTCACGTAGATTCACTTTAACGCCTATGCTACTATTACTCGTTCAATTCGTAAGCTATTATATTTGAGAATTTTTTTTTGATTTATCGTTGTTTATCGGCCAATAAACAACGATTTGGAGTTCTGATTCGTAGGAATTTAGCCACGAGGGTGTTAGCCCGATAGGTTTAATATCCCCACGCATCAGAACGACAAAGAGTTGTTTATTGTCCAATAAACAACGATAATGCGAAAATTATTTCGATTCTCACATGATATGACAAATAATTTTGCAATTGTAATGATAACTACATTTTAATATGCTCCGCTCACAATCGGGACTACTTTTTATTTCGTTTATTGCGGGGTAGTTTAACAACGATAATTTTGTTCCTTGATTATAGCAAATAATCAGCGAGTATCATGTTAGAATTCAATGTGAAGATAGGACAGAAGTCAGTGAATGACATACTTTGTAAAATAGCGCCTGTTTTACATGGTGCAGTTAAATAATAAATTATAAATACAACTTTAATTGTTCATGTAAGAATAACGCAGTCAGCTGGATTTGTTTCTTTACATTAATAAGCAATATAACTTTAAATTGCTACTAGTCATCGATTTAAAAAAGTAAGCATATGTTACCGTGTGCAAGATTTTCGACATTTTCAAGTGGAATGAAATATATTAAACACCCATACCACTTTGAAATACGTAACACGTAACAAATTTTTTCGAAACATAGAAACAGTACACATGCCAGTACGCAAATTTAAAACTGACACAAACATGACTGGAAATACCAACCCATTCTTAGTCTTAAGAATAAAGAGCAGACTTAGACTCAAGAAAATATACTTCTGCGTGTGCAAATATTCTGGGTCCCAGTGTTGCTTATGTCCTAGCAAATCGTTCTAAATAAAGAGTGATGTAGTTAGAGTCGATGGATACCAAGTATGATTCAAATTTACAGCGCTCTTAGAACATAAACGTTTAAAGAATATTCTTAAGTCTAAGAATAGGTTGGTGAATACGGGCCCAAATCTGATGTCAATGTTTACAGCATGTGCACTTTGTTGCGTTTCAATTTAGCAAATTATGAATCATATTCGACATGTGTTCCAAATATCTTGCAAACATAGTTCTAATATATTTATGCTGTTATAAAATAGTCTACATTTATACAAAGTATTAAAACAACTGATGCATGCCTCAGCCAATTCAGATCGCTAACGTTTAATTTACGTAGGGAAGCATTTAGTCTTTTTAAAATGTTCTGAAAAAATAAAACAAATACAACGGTGTGTCAAAAATTAACATTAAATTAAAACTTTAATTGCTCATTCAAAATGTTGTTATATAGTTGTGAATTTAACTTTCACAGAAATCCGCTATGAATATGACCCGCCTTTCAATGCCGTTATTTACAAGGACCGTCATGATTTAAACGATTAGTATTGCCTTATTATTATTGCCTTATTCGGCGAGCACGCATTTTGCCCTAATTTGCGAGCACACGTTTTTGCCCTCATCGATGGACACACTGTTGTCTTTATTGACGGCCTTTCGGTTGCGCTCACCGGTAGACACAATGTTGCCTTTTATCGGCGGACACACGGCTGCCTTCATCGGCCGACACACAGCTGCTTTCATCGGCTGACACACGGTTGCGCTCATCGACCGACACACGGGTGCCATCATCGGCGGAAACACGGTTTCCTTTATCGGCGGACAAACGGTTGCCTTCATCGGTTGAAACAAGGTTGCGCTCATCGGCGTACACGCGGTTGCCTTCGTCGGCCGGCACACGGTTGCCTTCATCAGCGGAAAAACGGTTGCCTTCATCGGTCTACACGCGGTTGCCTTCATCGGCGTACACGCGTTTGCCTTCATCGGCCGAAACACGGTTGTCTTCATCGGCCGACACACGGTTGCCTTCATCGGCGGACACGCGGTTGCCTTCATCGGTCGACACGCGGGTGCTATCATCGGCGGAAACACGGTTGCCTTTATCGGCGGACACACGGTTGCCTTCATCGGCAGACACACGGTTGCCTTCATCGGCGTACATGCGGTTGCCTTCATCGGCCGACACACGGTTGCCTTCAACGGCGGACAAACGGTTGCCTTCATCGGTCGGCACGCGGTTGCGATCATCAGCGTACACGCGGTTGCCTTCATCGGCCGACACACGGTTGCCTTCATCGGCCGACAAACCATTGCCTTCATCAGCCGTCACACGGTTGCCTTCATCGGCGGACAAACGTCGCGTTCATGGACGGCATATAAACATCTGTAAGTCCAAATATTAATTTGTATGAAGATGTTATTAATATGTGTACTCGTACAGGGGCGTCGGCAATTTTTCAACATTGGGGCGGCTAGGCGGGGGCCTTCCAGATTTAGATTTTTTCTTTGCATTTCAATTAGTATAATATCGCATTTGAGACTGTTCCAGCGATCGTATGTCGGAATAAGTACGCAATAACTACATGAATATAATATTATATGATTTATTTTAATGGTGCAATGACATAATTGTATATATAAAATCGTATTAATAAACCGGTAAACAATATCAAGAATTCCAGATGTCAGATATAGCAACATGACAAAGCCTAAGACTGGTCAAAATGCAACCGTTTGTTAGTTGCAAACCACTAATGGTTGAAATAACTGTGTTTTGGATTTTCTTTCCGAACGAACGCTTAGAAAAGTTGAAATTAGCTGGCCGATTTGGTACATTCATATTTAAGTACAATAATGGAATTTGAGATGAATTCTGCTTTCTTGAAAGTTGAACTTATAGCTATAATATAGCTATAATATTTATTAATTATAATACGCGCTTTTTTTCAAATCCTTTTTTAAAATTGCAGACAATTATATTTTCTGTATATTGTTTACAAACACTTTCCTTAACGCATCGTCGCATAAGTGGCCTCTATAAATACAGAGGCGCTAATCTGTTTCTCTAATTATCAATGTCACGATTTATGACACATGGGCCGTTTATTGCCGCGGATTAGGGGCCAACATGATTGACGATAATTTAATTGACCGTACCGTACGGCGTCCGACTTTAAACAACAGGGAAGTTGCAATTTTCCAATTTCAGAGAAGAGACCGCGGAATTTATACTTAACGGTCACTTGCCAAAATATTGGGGCGGCGGCCGCCGCCCCTGCCGCCCCATTGCCGACGCCCTTGTCGTATTTATGTATATTAATGTAAATGACGTGTTGCAGGTTATAAATGACTGAATATCTAAAAAGTAATTGCAAATTGTAACTATAAGGCTACAAATATCATACATTAATGATTTATAATTCAATAAAACCACAAGCATAATTGTCCTCCCATGATATATAAAGTGCCTTTAAGTCATTCCGACTACTGAACAGTCCATATTCACTCACACTATTGCACAAAACAGAGTTCACCGTACGGAGAGATTAAATAGTTATTTTAGTCTGTAGAACTTTTCTTTGGAAATAAAATTATCATAATGTTGTTCACGTCGTTGTTGCTGCTACTTGGATGATGATGGTTACGATGATGATGGCGATGATGATGATGATGGTTACGATGATGATGACGATGATGATGATGGTTACGATGATGATGGTGATGATGCTGATGATGGTGATCATGACATGCCATAAATTACAATTTATACCATTACACATTGCAATTATTATAAATTACCAATATCGCATTTGCGTTTATCTGAAAAAATACTTTGTTAAACATGTTTTCCAAAGTAATAAGAACAATGTCCAGGGAGATGATTCTTTAACATGAACATGGCTAAATTCAGTTCTAGCCTTCACAATACAGTGGTCAACTTAAAAACAACACATACAACCAAAGATTACACGAATAATTGCGGCGCTCTCGTGACTTTTTTAATCGTGATTCGATTGTAACTGAAGTGTTGCAGCTCGAATATTTATTCTATATGAAGCTAAATAAGTTAACACAATGATATTTAACACAGCAAACCACCTCAGCAACAAAACCACACCAAACAACTGGATACAAAACCAGTATCAGAGCCATGCAACTACTCTTTCACATGCAATTAGTACAGAAATGGCTTTATGTATTGTATTGATTCGATACTTCAGATCGTACACACATATCAGGACAAAGAAAACAGAGACATTGCTATCTGCACCTATATAAGGCTGAGAAACGGTGAAACATTGACAGGCAATTTAAGGATCTGTGCGTCTGTTACGATGCTCAGTCGTGCGTACTTGAAATAATACATGATACTAAAAACTAGTAGTGTGTCAATTACTTAATGGCGAACTGCAAACTCTCAAACTTATTAATAAATTACGACCAATTTCCAATTTAAGAACACATTTTTGTGTCACATGTTACTACACGAATTACGCCGAAATCTAAATTGAAACGATAACCAGTGTTAGTGGCATCCTGTGTGGAGCCGAGCGTTTAACTTTGTTACTTAATGAAAACCAAAAAATAGGCATTATATTATCAGATAGGTGTGTGAAGTTGGCAATGGCATCGAAAATCGAAGATCGAAATTCGAATATCGAGCTGGTGCGAATATCGAGCCAGCTCTGAGATTGACATTCAAACATTCAACGCGAATATCGAGCTGGTACGAATATCGAGCCAGCTCTGACATCGACATTCAAACATTCAATGCGTAAATCGAGCTGGTGCGAATATCGACCCAGCTCTGGCATCTACATTCAAACATTCAACGCGAATATCGAGCTGGTGCGAATATCGAGCCAGCTCTGACATCGACATTCAAACATTCAACGCGAATATCGAGCTGGTGCGAATATCGAGCAAGCTCAGAGATCGACATTCAAACATTCAACGCAAATATCGAGCTGGTGCGAATATCGAGCCAGCTCTGACATCGACATTCAAACATTCAACGCGAATATCGAGCTGATGCGAATATCGAGCCAGCGCTGAGATCAACATTCAAACATGAACCGCGAATATCGAGCTGGTGCGAATATCGAGCCAGCTCTGAGATCGACATTCAAACATTCAACGCGAATATCGAGCTGGTGCGAATATCGAGCCAGCTCTGAGATCGACAATCAAACATTAAAAATGAATATCGAGATTGTGCGAATATCGAGCCAGCTCTGAGATCGACATTCAAACATTAAACGCGAATATCAAGCTGGTGCAAAGATCGAACTAGATCTGAGATCGACATTCAAACATTAAACGCGAATATATATCTAATGCGAATATCGAGCCAGCTCTGAGATCCACATTCAAACATGAACAGCGAATATCGAGCTTGGCTGAATATCGAGACAGTTGTGAGATCAACATGATTACATTCAAACACGAAACGGGAATATCAAGCTAGTGCGAATATCGAGCCAACTCTGAGATCGACATTCAAACATGAAACACGAATAACGAGCTTGGTTGAATATCGAGCCAGCTCTTCGATCGTTTGGAACAAAAGATATTCGTATATTTGATTATTTATTGATGTTTTCAAAGGTATATCAAATGCACAATTAACCTCATTAAGTGTTCATTAAAAGTCATTTGTTTAAATAGTAACTATAGATAAAGCGCATTTTATCATTAAACTCCACGTGTATATTGCCAAACGAAGCATTAAAAACAGATGCATTTAAAAATCTCAGTCCTTTTTTTAATATGAACGCTTTATACACGTATAATTGAACATTGCAAGTCACACAAACTGAATAAAGGGCTTCGACAGGTACCGTTTTTAAGCCCCAATATTTCCGGAACAAGGCCGGTGACCCCTATTTGTTAAGACTGTTTTACTTTAGGATAGCTTGACACATGTTTGGTTTAATTTGTAAGAACATCTGTCGTTGGAAAAAAAATGGAAAAAATTGTTGCGAACGTCTTTAAGTATAAATTTAACTTTATGTACTTAATATTTTATTTGACAATCACTGTTATGATGCTTGAAGTCATTAAAATGTACCCGAAAAAGTCCCCATATAGAACATTTTTATGTTTCCGACCTGTTAAAATATCTTAAAATGCATTAGTACCTTACTTAAAAACTATATTAGTTCAATGAACATATCTACGACAATGTGTAATCATATCAAAGTTTAAAGTCGATGTTTAAACAAAAACATTGTCTTTATTTTGAAGTGGTTATGAGTTTGCGGATAATTCCTGACTGATGTAGAAAACTGTGATGGATAAGTGCTAACGTAAAAGGGATAATTACCTAACAAACTGAAAAATAAGATATCCGTTCGTCATGTTTATATGAAATAATTTCTTTTAGTGTTATTAATATGCTTGTTCAATCATTTTCTCTAAACTGTCAGAAGATGTGTCACAATACGTATACACACTTAAACTTTGAACGTTCAAATAATATTCACAAGAGGGTCACTATGAATGCGTTCTATGCTTTTATTTTTTAAGGGTGTTCCACTTGTATTATTTTGAACTATATATACTACATCGTCTTTAATAAGGATCAGGATAGAATTTCGAGCGATACCCATACTGCCAACTATAAATGCGTCCAGCAAACCCTCGCGATTTTTAACACAGGTTTTCATGGTTAAGTTAAAAATTGTCACTGGTGAACGAGCGAATTATACAATACGATTGGATTGAAAATATAAATATATATCTAGGTCCATTATAGTCGTTCAGCATACATGTATATTCATTCATTTATATAGAATATTAGTCGGTTAGGTGTTTATTCGCCAGGTTTTATACGTTGGTTTGGTTTTTATTCCGCTCCTAGTATACATTGCGTTCGGTTAATATCAACGAGAAATTATGTTTTTATCCATTTTCTCACAGTCTGCACATTCGAACGAGTATTGTGTCTATATCCGATGGGATAACAACACAGTGTAAACGGGGTTTAGAAGCAGTTTATGTTTGATTCCAAACAGCTAAATAATATGGCAATTTAAAGCATCTAAGTGTTTTAAGATTTTTTTTAAATATTTTAATTTGATGTTTGGCCTTGTTCCTCAGCATTCCATCGTACAACCCAATAATTGCTAAATGTAACATTAGGTGTATTGAATTTAATACTTATTTGATCAATGACGACGGATATTACAACATACCTGTACATAAGAAAAAAATGCATGAAACACAGTAGCCCCGACTTTCCATCCGCCATTTTGGCACTGCGTTAGGGTCGCTGCACTGCCTTAGGATTATCCGGGTACAGGCCGTGATTGTTTGTTTTCATGGATATTATAATATGAAATACTTAACGGATTCCTGCAATAATTGGCTAAAGTTTAACAAAACAACAAGGCAAATTGACTTCAGTATGGTTAAAGACTTAGTATTTGTTTGTTCTTTAGACTAGTTTTCAATAGTGGGCGAATAATAGGTACGGGCGAAAAATTGGTCGCTAACCAGAATGTACTAGATGTTATTCACCTGCAAGAAACACAGAATGCATTCGAGATTTCGACATCAGCAGACGCTGTTGAGGTATAGAAATGTTGACTGCTTAATACCCAACTTTCAAGTAATTCGGTCACGTAGGGTACCCGGTCTATAATTACCCGCGGGTACCTAGGTATCTGCCAATGTAATTTATCGTCATAAAACAAAGATAACAAGCCAATGAATAGGCTCGTGTTTTTCCCCCTTTTTATAATGCAAATGGTACCTTATTGACGTTGATAAAACTGTACAACACACATTTGCATTTATACTATAGAGCCATTTAAATACATGTAAGACCCATTAAAATAATTAACGGCGGTCTTGTGTCTTTCGGTGCCCGGTGAGAGGACGCCTCCACTCTAAATCTCGGTATAAAGTATCTTGCAAAGGACGAATTAGTTACGGTATAGCGGGGACTCAAACCTGTGACCCCTTGGGTTCGGAAGCCAGGACATTACCACCAGACCACGGATCCGTCACTCAAGAAAAATGAGTTTTGTAAATGATAAGACCATATCATCACCGCACAGACTCGCGTTTTGAGTACATTTTGTATTGTTTTGGGTGTTTAATGCAAGAACATTATGTTGGATTAAACGTTTGTAGACATGTACGTGCAATTCCTCAACGCAAATATCGAATATCCGGGTAGTGAAAATGTACCCAGGTACCCGCGAAATCTGACCCCATGGTGAAATTAACATCGTAAACTGACCCGACTGTCAAATAATTCCATCTCATTATTATGAGGACAAATATTTCAAACCTGGCAGCAGAACGCTCCTATACTTCAACGTAAAGAAAGGTATTTTTATAGCGTTCAAATACATATATGTTTGTCAAAAAAGATATTGCTATAATTTACAGAAATGTCCCTTATAAATATCTTGTTTTGACCAGAAAAGACAATTCCTGTTTGACAGTCCCCTCGGTACATCCCATCCGCCTGTTAAACATTAACATTACCAGTTCCCTCTCACATACATAGATGATCTACCTAGGAAAAGTTGTAAGTTTGTTGTACCTTTGAGAACTGGCCTTATGAATGCATGGATAAACAAAACCGCCGTGTGGGCACAAAGCGCTCGCACGAGTACTGGAAATGTCAGATTTATCATAAGCTCAGTCTGACATTGCCTACAGAACGACCCAAACGAGACAGATTACTTACTGTTGTTGACTTTGCAATGGACAGGTGCATTATAAAGATGCATGTCCAGCCTAATTCTGTTATTCACCTCATTGATTAGGAGTAGTTAATCAAAAAGTATTTTATTCCTTTTTAAGGTCTTATTGATTACAAGAACATAACTACTTATTTGTTTCGCTCAATATTCCAGGTTCATATTTGAAATCGCTCTCAGAGCTGAACTGATATTCGCGTTTCGTGTTTGAATGTTGATGTCTGAGCTGCCTCGATATTCGCACAAGCTCGATATTCGCACAAGCTCGATATTCGTAGTACATATCTGAATACCGATCAAAAGAGCTGGCTCGATATTCAACCAAGCTCGCTATTCGCGTTTCATGTTTGAATGTAATTATGTTGATCTCACAGCTGATTCGATATTCAACCTAGCTCGATATTCGCGGTTCATGTTTGAATGAGATCTCAGAGCTGGTTCCATATTTGCACCAGCTCGACATTCGCGTTTAATGTTTGAATGTCTATCTCAGAAATGGCTCGATATTCGCACCAGCTCGATATTCGCGTTAAATGTTTGAATGTCAGCTGGCTCGATATTCGCACCCAGCTCGATATTCGCGTTTAATGTTTGAATATCGATCTCAGAGTTGGCTCGATAATGGCACCATCTCGATATGTGCGTTTAATGTTTGAATGTCGATCTCAGAGCTGGCTCGGTATTGGCACCAGCTCGATATTCGCGTTTAATGTTTGAATATCGATCTCAGAGTTGGCTCGATATTGGCACCAGCTCGATATTTGCGTTTTATGTTTGAATGTCGATCTCAGAGCTGGCTCGATATTCTCACCAGCTCGATATTCGCGTTTAATGTTTGAATGTCAATGTCAGAGATGGCTCGATATTAGCACCAGCTCGATATTCGCGTTAAATGTTTGAATGCCGATGTCAGAGCTGGCTCGATATTCGCACCAGCTCGATATTCGCGTTTAATTTTTGAATGTCGATGTCAGAGCTGGTCCGATATTCGCACCAGCTCGATATTCGCGTTTCATGTTTGAATGTCGATCTCAGCGCTGGCTCGATATTCGCACCCGCTTTATATTTGCGTTTAACGTTTTAATGTCGATCTCAGAGCTGGCTCGATATTCGCGTTTAATGTTTGAATGTCTATCTCAGAAATGGCTCGATATTCGCACCAGCTCGATATTCGCGTTAAATGTTTGAATGTCGTTCTCACAGCTGGCTCGATATTCGCACCAGCTCGATATTTGCATTTAATGTTTGAATATCGATCTCAGAGTTGGCTCGATATTGGCACCAGCTCGATATCTGCGTTTAATGTTTGAATGTCGATCTCAGAGCTGGCTCGGTATTGGCACCAGCTCGATATTCGCGTTTAATGTTTGAATATCGATCTCAGAGTTGGCTCGATATTGGCACCAGCTCGATATTTGCGTTTTATGTTTGAATGTCGATCTCAGAGCTGGCTCGATATTCTCACCAGCTCGATATTCGCGTTTAATGTTTGAATGTCAATGTAAGAGCTGGCTCGATATTCGCACCAGCTCGATATTCGCGTTAAATGTTTGAATGTCGATGTCAGAGCTGGCTCGATATTCGCACCAGCTCGATATTCGCGTTTAATTTTTGAATGTCGATGTCAGAGCTGGTCCGATATTCGCACCAGCTCGATATTCGCGTTTAAGGTTTGAATGTCGATCTCAGCGCTGGCTCGATATTCGTACCCGCTTTATATTTGCGTTTAACGTTTTAATGTCGATCTCAGAGCTGGCTCGATATTCGCATTAGCTCGATATTCGTGTCCAATGTTTGAATGTCGATGTCAGAGCTTGCTCGATATTCGTGTTGAATGTTTGAATGTCGATGTCAGAGCTGGCTCGATATTGGCACCAGCTTGATATTCGCGTTTACTGTTTGAATGTCGATCTGAGAGCTGGCTCGATATTCGCACCAGCTCAATATTCGAGTTTAATATTTGAATGTCGATCTCAGAGCTGGCTCGATATTCGCACCAGCTCTATTTTCGAATTTTGATCTTCGATTTTCGATGTCATTTCGAGACTCACACACCTCGATAATCAAAGGAAGCACGGGCATTTTATCGACAACCGATGGCGACAGCAATGATCCGTTATAAATTCCCCGCTACCGTGTAGTGTATGAGACCGCCACAGACGTAAATGTAACCGAGCTCCGCAAACAAAATGCACGAGAAGCGGGGAATAGCACAATCGACACGCGCCAGTGACGCATCAGCGACAGACGGTTACTTGACAGATATAGACGCGAATATGGCCTGTGACGTAGAAGTCTTCGAAATTTGGTTTACGGCACCGAGTCTCGCGCGTTACCGTGGGGCAGACAACATGCTCGACGTTCAAGGGGCGACTAGGCTATAGTTGTCTTCATAGAACATTTCAGCTTGGCTGTATTCGGAAATGACGACAGAGCGCGCGTGTACCGGGGTCAAGGAGAACAGTTTACTGGATGTCATTTGTACTAAGGTCTGGGCGGGAAATCCAAACATAAATACAATCAAGCATGTCCGGGATGAATTTTGGAAGGCGTCGTCGATCAATGCGACAAGACCCTCGTTGTTTAATTCCCACGCATCAGAACTCCATATCGTTGTTTATTGGCCGATAAACAACGATAAAATGATAATAATTTCTTAATTCTATCTTGACACACAGAGTTTTCTATAGACAAAGAACAAACATGTCCGTTGTTAATTCACCATTTAACAACGCGATATACTTCCGAAGCTGTAAAATATAGTTCGAATTGTAATTGCAGAATTTAATGTCAGATCACGTTAGAATCACAGTAAGTTTTCGCATAATCGTTGTTTCTCTGTAAATAAACACCCGTTAGTCGTTCTGATGCGCGTCTACTAAGGCTACTCCGGCTAACGCCCTCGCGATTTAATTACTGCGCATCAGAACTCCAAACCGTTGTTTATTAGCCGATAAACAACGAGAAGTCGAAAATAATTTCTTAAATCCAACTGCCAAATTCTGAAACTATATGAAGAATGTTTTGACAGCCTTTTTTCAGCTGTCATTATTTCGGTTCAGAGAAAAGCCTTGAGAACAACTTAACTATACATAAAATGTGTCAACTTTCTCTCCGAAAATAAACATATTAATTAAGACACTTTGGGTTAAAACGTAATCTATTTATAAATGTATTTTTGTATAAAAGAATTATATGCATATCGAAATAAACAGGACATTCAATACTATGTCCTATTCAAGATAGAATATTGCAACATAGACCATGAATTATTATTTAATTAAAAAAACAACGTTTTTATATCTGTGCAAATATTTTTTTTTTGAAAAAAAAAAAAAAATACAACTGTAAAGTCATTAAGAATTATACGTTTGTGAAATATCTTAATAACTAATAACGTTTTTTATGCACTATAATATTATAGATACTGTTTACTACAAGCAAATGGAAAATAGCACGTTGACAAACATGTCCATGTTGAATTGAACCCTTTCATATAAAACTAAAACGTAACGTATCTTTGCTTACTTCTACTTCCAGCCAACAGCGCCGCTTTGTTGCACAGTCAACGTTCTTGTCTGCTGTTTAGTTCACAATCCACAAAATGTTCACAAATAATGATGACGGCAAAAAATAACGAAATATTCACATATCGCCATCAGCGCCATTAGACGAAAACATTTTTTGCACGAGTTTACAAAAGTTAATTCCACTATGCGTTTATATTACAAGCACTGTCTATATTTTACAGTCACAATTACCCAACACGGATACACTGTCCGAAATACTATAATTCATACCGATACATGTGTGTTTACTAGACACAAGGCGTACACGAAACTAGTGTACTGTTACTTTATCGATTAATTTCCTGTAAAAACTCGTGCATTCTAATACGGAGCTTTAGGTATGCAGTATGTAATCCCCTATTAAAAAACTTAAAAGGCGCTATCTCGTGGTTTCTTATTATTTTGTATTAAATGCAATAAGGATTCCAGGGCCCATATTAATATAAAGTCATAAGTTCTTCGTAACCTAAATTGTTGAAGATAAGTCAACATAAGAAACTTGTGTTTCAAACACTATGCTTAGAAATATGTACGTGGCAAATCCTATACATTAATATACCGGTAAACAACACCACAGATCCAAGCAACACAACCACGTGTCACATCCACGCAACACAACCACGTGTCACATACCCGCAACACAATCACGTGTCACATACACGCAACACAACCACGCGTCATATCGACGTAGTACAACCTCGCGTCACAACGACGCACGTTACACAACTACGCGTCACAACGACGCACGTAACATTACTACGCGCCACAACAACGCACGTAACACAACTACGCGCCACAACAACGCACGTAACACAACCACGCGTAACTACAACGCACGTAACACAACCACGCGTCACAACGACGCGCGTAATAATAATGTGGATACGGATACACTTGCGGATGCGGACATATGGAAAAGCGGCCTCATACTCGATTCTGGCAAAAAGATCAGTTACGTTCCTTTGGGTCTGTGTGTGTGACGCGACATGTGACGCGACATCTATTTATAGAACGGGTCACAGTGCTTATTTACGTCAGTGAGCGCCATGATAGGACGATTTCCTCATGCACAGTGTACAGTGAAAGTTTCCAGCATCGATCGATAAATTATGATGTGCACGAGGAAACCGTGACACACGTGGTTTACAAATAATGTGATCATCGATTAGCCGGGGTGGTATTCACAAAGCTCCTGTGAACAATCTTAACTTAAGATATACGTAAGTGAAACGTTCAGATATAGCGTTTTATGTGAATATGAAATCGTTCATTTTAAATGTTTCTAACTCGAACTCGAATGGATGAAAGAGTGCGTGTGTGCTAAGCAGTGTGATGAATACGGGCCCAGATACGTATCATGATTGATTGCTCATGATTGAATCATGATTGATCGCTCATATAGATCTATTGCTGTATCATGTTATATTCTAATTTTTTTTTTTGCATTTACACAGATTCTCGTACATTGATGTTAAACAAACTCGTTTATTTAATACGACATACTATTTTTAAGTTAATTTATCCGTAAATAACACACTTGTACCTTTGTACGACCATATTTTTCACAAATCAATTGAAAAATAGGATCTAATTCTTAACACATCTCAATATCATTCTTCGCATTTTCTGTGAAATTTGTGATTGAGTCCAGTTTTTGATATGTACCCAAATCATATTCTTCTTGCATGGAAAGGAAGTGTTCAAAATTTCAAAAAAGTGAATTTGTTTCATCATTGGGCCATCGTTTGTTATAATGAATATTTATCACGTTATATTCACGTCCGTTGTTTATTTGTCATTTTATCCTGATGAAGGCGTAAGCCGAAACGTTGAAAGATAAATTGAATTGACTGATTTCACGTGTTGTTGTTTTTCCACAATTGTTATAATGAATATGAAGTTGTTGATTTTTTCTATAAATTTCCTATCACTCTCCTATGCAACTGGGAGCACACTCACTTTGCGGCGGGTTATGGTTAATTTAGGTTACACTAAATCACCTTACACTTTCAGCAGCACGATAACCCAACAAAACTAGTCAATGACCGCCTACGAACCTTTCAGGCGACGACATAATTGTATACATGGTTAATATTATCGTTATATCGTTACAAATAATTATACTACAGAAATAAATTTTTTTAACTAGTACTTAATGTACAAATATAAACTGCGGTTACATATAAACAGCAAACATATGCAAAAAAGGATTTCTAATGAAAGGGGAATAAATCCCGATGTAATTCTGCCTAGTGCGTTTTACTAGTTATCTCTCGTGTTGAAAAAAATAAATACATTTTCATCATTTAATAATAAGCCTTCCAAGTTAACTTCATAAGAAATAGTTGAAAAGCATGGCATAAAATAGTCGGAATTGATGCTGACCAACAATGTTGTGCGTTAATAATATATTGATAAACAGTATACTGAGGGAAAAAATCACATGATATGGTGTTGCTTGTTAACATGAAAATAAACTAAATCGCAGAAACGAATCCGCCGTGCCAAATCTATATACGTGAATAAATATATAGACTACACTACATTGTTTTAAATTATTATTCAAAAGTCAGTGGACACACGAAGATGTATTGGTTAATACACACAGGCATAGAGACCGTCGCGTACATGTTCATAGGCGAACACGTTAAAAAACTAACACGCACACGTTCAAAGACGAACGAGTTAATAGACAAACACGCACACGTTAAAAGACGAACACGCACACTTTAAAAGACGAATAAGCACACGTTAAAAGACGAACAAGCGCACGTTAAACTACGAACACGCGCACGTTAAAAGACGAACACACACACGTGAAGGACGAACACGTTAAAAGAAGAACACGCACACGTTAAACGACGAAAACTAACATGTTAAAAGACGAACACGCACACGTTAAAAGACGAACACGCACACGTTCACAGGCGAAAACGTACATGTTAAAAGACGAACACTTACACGTTAAAAGACGAACACTTACACGTTAAAAGAAGAACACGTACATGTTATAAGACGAGCATGCACACGTTAAAAGACGAATACGCACAAGTTAAAAGACGAGCACGCACATGTTAAAAGACGAACACGTTAAAAGCGGGACACGTTAAAACACGAACACGCACACCTTCACGGGCGAACACGCACACACGTTCACAGACGAACACGCACACACTTTCACAGGCAAACACCTACTACCGTAAAGGCAAACACCTACTACCGTTTACAGGTGAATACGCACACGTTCACATGTGAACACGCTCACACTTTGACAGGCAAACATGCACACACGTTCACACGATAACAGGCACACGTTCACAGGCGAACACGCACAAACTTTCAAAGGCGAACACGGACACGTTCACATGTGAACACGCACACACTTTCACAGGCGAACACGCACACACGTTCACAGGCGAACACGCACACGCTCACAGGCGAACACGCACACACGTTTATAGGCAAACAGGCGAGCACGCACACGTTTACTGACGATGTCATAATGACATAATGACAAATTTAACCTTTACAATCAGAAAATGTCTCAATAAATTCCATTCCTCTGTTAACATGAAACAATCAGCACGATTGTCCTTGAACCGCAAAACAAACAAAAGTAGAAACTACATTGTTCACATATATGATTACCACTAACGCCTAATATGGTTCTTTTAGCTTTTTTTTATTTGTGTCAAGTATTTTGTGAGGATTACTAATAAAACATTTTACTGTTTATTTCCATAAGATATCAGAAAAGGTGCATATGGAAAACGCCATTCTGATACGTCATTTATACGATTATTTAAATTTTTGATGAGAGACAAAACTGGACCTGTCAAGGTAGTGAACAAATCGCAATGTCAACATCTGCTAGCATATAATTCATAATTTGTGATGCAGTTTTATAGCTTTGAAAAAACTGATGATTAGATGTGTCACAGGGTGAGAAAATTGTGCGGCCAGTCCGGGACTTGAAACTGGGACCCCTCGCTATCAGGGCGAGTGCTCTCCCGACTGAGCTAACTGGGCCGCCACACAACTTCTCCTCTTTTAGTGACGAAGTTCATGCCGTGACATATATACGCATAGAAAACGGCGAGCCACAGCGACGCGACGGTACGTAGACGTTGACGTAAATATGACCTGTGACGTAGACGTCTGACTACAACTTTACGTCGAGACACCATCAACAGCGGTTGGGTTAGACCAGACGACATACTCGACGTCCAAGGGCCGACTGGGCTAACGCTGTCGTCAACGGAAAGCCCCGCTTTACCGTAATAGGAAATGACGACAGAGCGCATGCATGGCTGGAGTTTCACAAATGTCAACTGCAAGAGCGGCCGGTATGTAATTGAACCATGATGGTATGGGCGGGAAATCTAAACATTAATGCAATACTGTAATGAGTTGGAAAGGTACGTGGGATGAATGCGACACCAGAACAAGAACCGAAGTAGATCGTCTTTTAGCACGTAACACCCTCACAGGCGGTGTATCCAGGATTCGATTAACTTCGGTCGCAAGCAATTCAAAATTGAATACACTGAAAAATAATTGTATTTCTGCAACTATTGCAATATTTCTTTAGGACGGCAGTGTCCCGCAAAGTTAAAGGGACATAATTCTGGTAAGCATTATGGAAGACTTGCTAGGGTCAAAAACAGTTCGTCCTAGTCAGTTGAAACATATTACTAGTATCTTGTTAACTGTATAATAAACATATTCACATATTTAAGAATTATCTATGAAAATCATATTAGTTTTGTAGATCTACATTAATAATTTTAAAATTATATATACCTACACTAATGTGTGTAGCTGTCATATACCTCGATAAAGGACATAATGTACTTTGGAACAGCTTCATGTAGAATAGAGTGAGTATCATTTATGAAACTAGCAAATATTTTAGTTTTTCTCTTTATTTTTCAACTAATTAAATTCATGTTCGGTCTATACACAACATATTGTAATTATAAGATATATTTTGAATCTACTGCCCGTGTATCACACATAGTGGAAATACTGCACCCTTTCTTTGTTGGTCACAATACTGCCACAGAACATCTTTTGTTATCGATCAGTATTCAATAATGGGCACTCTGTTGTTGTTTTTTTGTTGTTTTTTTTTCTAAATAGTATAGCAACAGAAGGACTCAGGAAACTTTTGAGCTACCTAATTATCCAGCTAAATGTACCAGAAAATACTCAGGAAGTGCTCTGAATCCGGTGGTTCAAAATGCTAAACCTTTTTATTTTAATGTGTATTAAGTAACTACGGAATATGAGTGAAAGTCACCCTCGAATGACCTAACAAGTGTGACACATCGCTTATGATTGGTTTATGAAAACTGCGTTCTGCTGCAGCTGATGCTAGAGAACGCTGATAGTGTCCATGAATGATCGACTTTCCATTTCTGCAAAAGAATTGTGTATTCCAGGTGTCTTTTTTGAAAACCTCCCAGATGCACTGCGCAAAGTCGCATTCTTACCATGAAATCTTAACTGTTTTCCAGAATGCTTTGCCCAGTATAATTTAAAGAGTGCCCATAAAATTGATTGTTATATATTTCAAACATGTCTGTGAACAGCAATGAAGTAGAAAACTTGTACAGAACAGCATAAAAACCCACACATAGAACAAGAGTTTCAAACCCTGAGCTGGCAATTACTAAGTAGGATGCTTATTGCTCGCAGAAAAGTACACAAAATGAAAGACATTTTATGCAAACATGTTTGCTTGTCAATAGACAGCTATTAGATCAAACTCTCCGAGGGACAAAACAACAAGAGAGCCAAAATTGCCTTGCATTATCAACCTTGGTACGGGTTATGAATTTGGCACAAAATGTATTTTAAAAGGTTACAAGGGAGATAACCATCATTTAGTTTGGTAAACAGCTAAAAGTGGATTATCTCCCTTGTCCAAATAGGTTTTCATCTTTGTTTACCAAATGTTCCAATACCTATGATTTTGTGTAGCTTGAAATAGTTTAATTTTAACTCACGTGATTTCTGATATTTGTAAACAGTTCTTAGCCAAGTGCATGCTAATTTTGAAAAAGACAAGTTTAAATTTTCTACTGTGCAAGTATGGGTGAAACAATCTTAATGGCGCAGTGTTTACAATTACATAAACAAAACATGCTGCAATAATAATAATATTCATACAGTCTAAAAAAGAAAACTTTCTTCAAAATTCTGTTAACATTAATCCAGTTTCTGACAAGAATTTCATAATAATACAGTTTCTGTCGTTACACTGCCAATGTGGTTACTGTGGTTTCACAGGGTGAGAACTTTGTGCAGCCAGTCCGGGACTCGAACCCAGGACCTCTCGCTTACATGGCGAGTGCTCTCCCAACTGAGCTAACCCGGCAGGTACATAATCTCTCCCCTATAGTGACATATTTCATACCAGGACAATGGCAGCCTGAATGATGGGACACAGTCTCAATGATAATGTAATGATTAATGGGAAATAATATTTGATAAGTAATTTAAGTACAGTCGACTCCTGATAACATGAACTTGTTTGTGTCGAATTTCTCGTTAGCACACATTTTCTTTTAGGGACAAATATTGTATTGTTATATATTCAAATACATTTCTGTTGTTTGGCTAGAATTAGGTATGGTTGAATTTTGGTCAATTTCTTTGATGGCTCTAAGTGTTGGTCCCAGTTCTGGTTTACACACAAGTTATACTTGCTTGCCAAGACATTAACCGATTAGATGCGCTTGATTACTGTCAACATTTAATGTAGAGTTGATGCAATAATTTATTTTATAGCTATCACAAACTTAAAATAAATCATGTGTATAAAATTTCATCATCCTCTTCGTCATCATCATCATCACCATTATCAACACATCGTCTCCCCTTCAACACGTGCCCAATTATTATAACCCATTTCAATGTAAGAACTCAATAATGTGGCTATTACTTTGACCAATGAACATCAGTATTACATGCAACAAATTCTTTCATATCTGTAAACATTAGTGTTAAATAAATGTTAAAGCCTACATTGCATACCAAAACTATAGCCTTAGGATTCCTAAGTAGGATATTGACTAAGGAGCCTGGATAATGGATCCTGCATGTGACGCATAGATCTGTAAACATTAGTGTTAAGTAAACACTAAAGCCTACACTGCATACCAAACCTATAGCCTTAGGATTCCTAAGTAGGATATTGACTAAGGAACCTGAATAATGGATCCTGCATGTGACGCAGAGATCTGGTAAACTTGACTTAGGATTCCTAAGTAGGATATTGACTAAGAAACCTGGATAATGGATCCTGCATGTGACGCAGAGATCTGGTAAACTTGCCTTAGGATTCCTAAGTAGGATATTGACTAAGGAACCTGGATAATGGATCCTGCATGTGACACATTGATCTGGCAAACTTGACTTAGGATTCCTAAGTAGGATATTGTCTAAGGAACCTGGATAATGGATCCTGCATGTGATGCATAGATCTGGTAAACTTGCCTTAGGATTCCTAAGTAGGATACTGACTAAGGAGCCTGGATAATGGATCCTGCATGTGACGCATCGATCTGGCAAACTTGCCTTAGGATTCCTAAGTAGGATATTGACTAAGGAACCTGGATAATGGATCCTGTATGTGACGCATAGATCTGGTAAACTTGACTTAGGATTCATAAGTAGGATGTTGACTAAGGAACCTGGATAATGGATACTGCATGTGATGCATCGATCTGGTAAACTTGCTTATTTACAATTGCAGCATGCATGTCTAAAATATAGTCCAGACAAAATTTGACATACACATTCAAACAGACATACTTCAAACAACTAATGTGAAAACTCATCGAAGTAGTCTTGAAAAAAGAGTTTAAGCCTGTCGCAGTAAGAATACATTCAGAGGCCAAACACTGAACAGTGAGGAACTAACATCTGAGAAAACACCGTCGCTGTAATAGCAGCAGGACCAGTGGGGGAATGAGACGCCAAATAAGAAATGAATCAGCACACATGCCGCTGTCTCTGACTGCTGTGAAAATCATGAACCAATATTAATTTTGCAATGATAAATACAATTTAGTAAGCTATAAAGTGTACACACCAGCAAAATTGACACACACAAAACGCACATCAATGTGATGCTTATAAATTATTAAAACTAGTGAACGTGTCTGTGAAAGAAACACACAGCAGAATTACTGTTTGCAGGCTCAAACTTATGTACTTTGTACACATTCTCAAGTCGGTTTACGTAGTAAAAACAGTACTTAAAGAGTCTTTAAAATGAATTATATTCGATAGTTTGATAGTTCACATGTGTAAACTCCACTAATATAGCTTGATTTGTGCTTTGGTAATTATTTTCCTTGGTTATTGTGTATATATATATACTACATGTATTTAAGAGTACAGAAGCATTTTAATATCCCTGATTTAACATAAAAATCCTCAGTGGCACTTCTACCAGCATAACACTAATGCAGAGGAGATCACTGTTTAAATTTTAGTTTGAGTAGTCTAACAGAGTTCTCTCCCTGAAATCAGAATATACAAATAATACTGTCACCTGAACTCATTACAAAAGCTGTTCTGCTTTATATTTATTAGATACATTAAAATAAAAGTAAAAGTAAAATCTCTTCAAGAATCTGTTAAAAAATGTAACTCAAAGAAAAGCAACAAGATGTTATTGGTCATTTAGAAAGTAAGGACATTGTTTGGAAGAGATGTCTTCCAAAAACAACTGTTTTCTATTTTTATAACTCTTTATCAAGGAATAATTTATGTTTGTTTTTCTTAAGGGCAACAGTCAATTTAACTTCAAATGTATCCTTACCTCAATGCACAATGATTTGCTCGTGAAAATTGTAATAAAACATGCAACTACATTAATTTGTTCTACCTTTCTCTTTTGCCTTGGTCTTTAATAAATCAGAACTGAAAGCATGTATATATTATTCAAAAATTTAAGGTTATACACTTAGCTATTAGTCATACACACATTTGTATAAATAACATTTTGCTTTTGTTAACAGGTTTTCTATCAATTACTTCATAACATGTGCAGCGCTGTATTTTCCCACTCAATAAAATAAGGATTTTAAACAATCATTAATAGTACAAGACAACAGACTCCCTTTCCAAATGCCTCGACTCATAACAGATGATTTTCACTAGCAGACTGAATTCCGCAAGACACCAGGTGTGTTTGGCTACAAGTACACACTATGGCCAACAGGACAACTACACAATGATTTGCTATGAAGACCATAATGATGTTGCCTTGGATGAAAACAACAACAAACCAGTTGTACATCACATTTAAACTGTTACAGTCACGAAGACAATTTAGCTGTGAAGTAATGCAAAGTAGGCCCATTGGCTGGAAATGGAACTGCCCCTGCGTAGTTCAAATGGACCAATATTACTTGTTACATACACGGACAGGGATCATGGACACAAATAACGGATCACAGGTACATGAAAAAGTGGCGTATTTGTGTGTCACAAAACACTTCTTGCTTAGAAATGGCAGCTGACACCTTTCTGTACTTGGTCTTAAACCAGTCTTCGTTTAAAACTTCAACCAAGACAGTCAGATCTGCAGTTGATCCAACATCACTGACACACAACCTAGCAGTTACAATATAAACACTTCAAATTACATAGCACCATATTTTGATAACATAGACATAAATTTTGTCACATCTCGGTAATTCTTCGTCTAGATTTCAAACACCTCTTGAAGTCTTACAACCGGAAATGCACTGCCCCAGTCTACAAGTAGTACAACACAACAACAGAAATCAGCATCAGATATTCTTTAGCAACACACTGGTTTTAGAAAGAAAGTCATCAATACTAGAAATTTTAGCACACAAACATGTGCATCCATAATATTGTTTATTTACTTGTATTGATCATTTTGAATATGATTGGTCCTTCAAACTAATGAGGCAATGACTCTAACTCTGGTGTAACTACAAACTTACATGTACATGTACTAAACAATATAAAAGCTGAGCTAGTTAAATCTTTAATTATTCTAAATTATGTTTCCCCACCAAATAATGATAAATTAAGTGCATTTTTTGTTTAATCTGACCTGATATAGAGTGTGCGCAAGTGCATGTTTCGTAAAGATTGGCTGAAAGGTTATGTTATGTTTGTTCATAAAAGACAATTTGGTGACGGACAACAGTCCACGCAGGATAGGTTCTATATACGGATAGCGCACCAATTACTTTGAAAGGTATGCTTAATTCTTAGTAGGAACATATGTTAGGTCAACATTTCGTCAACCCTATAGTATGTTCTAGGCAGTTCTGAACAATTCTTACCTCAGCATTTGTCAACCTGCGGCAGGACTTGAAAGTCAGTGTCTCCAGTTAGCACCCTGCCTGCCTGTCAGTGACTCCCAGTGAGCTGAAATGGTATGCACAAGGACCCCATGTACCCGGTACTGCATTCCTACTTCTTTGCTGTGTAGCTAAATATTAAAGTAACAAGCATGCTACAACAATAAAATATTATGTAGGCCTTCTATAGTATACAACAAACAATGTTCACATACATTTACTCAGTTTACCTAACACAGGTGTGATTAAATAATTACATGTTTGTAAAAGCTTTAAATAAGTTTGGAAGGAAACACCTTAAGAATGGCCAATAGCTCTATACAAACTGAAGAATGCTAAACTATTTGTTTTCTCCAATTCACTCTGATGTCCTTGTAATCATTTTTTAAGCTGTGCAAAATTGGAACTAACAGACAGATTGCCTTATGGGCGAGAAATGCACACATTGAAACAGGCTTTTAAATTTTCAAAGACTATGAGGGATGAACGTGAAATAATGAAAGGTGGTACTTACACACTGGCACATTTTGTGTGAGACATCCAGGCTGGATCTCCTTACTTTCTTGTGGCTGTGCAGGAATCCAGGTTCTATATTTCAAAGTAGAATAAATGTGATAGGTGATATGTTCAAAAGGTCGCAACATATAACAAACCATTTTACCAGCCCATACTTAATTAGCCCATGTAGCCATAACAAGAGATGTTTGTAAAACAGGTACGCCCCCCGACTTGCAGCCAAGGCGTCAACATGTGCAAATGTTAAGAGATTTTTTAAATATTGTATGTGCACATTTACGCATGGGGAGGAAATTAAAGTTGATGCTTTAGAAAGTAAATATAGTGCTGAAAGAAAGATAGAGTATAATTATGGACTTATTTTTACAGTCTATTATATAAGGATACCTGTTTTCTGTTTGATTCGAACATCAAATAGTCCAATACATCTCTAGATATCCTACGGAAACAAAATGGTATACGGAGAAAACAGTTTTCATGTTACAAGCCCCTTCACCTTTGACCTGTTGACCTCAAAATTGATAGGCGTCTTCCTTTCCTCCCTAGTAAGCAACCGACCAACCGACCATCCGACGGACAGGTGCAAAGCAATATACCCCCACTTCTTCGAAGGGGGGTATACATATTATGCAGGCAGAGATGAAATGAGTGTGGTGTCTATCTTGAGATCAGGAGCTCAGTCCAGTTACAGGATGTATGTTCGTTTTCTCCAAGACACCAAGTACTGGTTCCTACTCAAAGGTACATTCACAGACCTCAGATATCCATACGATCAAGTCAAAATAAATAGCTAAGATCTGGTTTATCAGTTAAGACTGTGATCAAGCATTTAACACAATGTTCTATCCAGCTTATAATATTCTGGTATTTTAATTTTCTATTCAATCAAATGTTTCGAAAATAAACAGACATATTAAACATAATTTACCCATATATGTAAACATACCGTAACCCAACAAGTCTTCACAGTGTTGTTCTGTCATCAATGTTTCACCAGGCGCTGGGAGCTTGGATGTGCAGAAGCTGCATGAAGCACTTTCCAACACGCAGTTTCAATCCCTCGACCACATGAGCACTGCTGTCACATTCAGTCTGCAAGTCCACGCAGTCCAGGCCTCTCCATCTAATTATTATAGACATAACATACATTATGTCTAGGCCTAAACAATACACTATCCATGTACACATCTGGTTGCCGTAATAAAATAGATATTTTCCTCAGGAAACAAGTACTGGTTCTACCCAGGAAACAAACTCGATAATGTTTCAATAAGCATCCTACTGGTTACTGTAACATCACAAGATCCTGCATGATGATAGTCTGTGTCAAGAACTTGATCTTCAACACATAGGACTAAAATAAACAAGGCATACATGACTAGCTTATTCTAGTTCAAACTGTTAAATGCTCATTCAGATTTAGAGACTTTAAGACATTTTAAAGACCAGTCTCTATGACTCTTATAAGAGTCAAATGTAAGTTCTTCTTATTATTTCAAAACACTGATTCAAAGCTTCAGACCATAGTCCACTTATGAAAATATTTCACGCATGATGTTCCAATGAGTTTTAAAAAGAGGTAGCATGATGCTAAGTACATCAGTTTTAAGATTGTGGCAATAGCCGGTCGCCTAAGTACCGAATATTGAGATGAGGTATTGCGTTTGACACAGCAGGGTGGAATATCCAATAAAATCGCATCTGTAATTTCTGTCAACAGAATCACAATATCTATGTTATCGATAGTGAATTTCACGCCTTTTTTTTCAGTGTTTTAAATATGGTTGGTTGGTTTGGATTTTTCGCCGTTTTCAACAGTATTTCAGTTATATCACGGTGGTCAGTTAACCTACTCACATTTTTCCTGGGCTAGTGCACATACCTATGTCAGTAACTGACAAATGCCGTACTTGAATCAGAGGTAGGGGGAGAATGGCCGTAGGAATAATTTCACGACCAATCCCCACACCAGTTATGTGGCCGTGCTGGGGTTTGAACTCACGATCCCTGGATTGACAGTCCAGCGCTCTACCAACTGAGCTTGCCGCAGTTTTTTTAAAATATGATGATGTTAGAAATTCATATTTGTTTAACTGGTATACACATGTAACTGATCTTCAAGATTGCTATGTATTAATGTCTTCTCAGAATACTGATATTTTTAAGAAAAATTATCACTTTATATATACCATTCGATGCATGTGATTCAAAACTCTTGAACAACTCATAATACACTACTGTTACTGTATTAATGCTATGCATTTTGGTTTGGAGGCCTTTATTTACAAATAAACAATTCTGTTCTGTTCTGTATATTAATATGGGCAACCAAATAGAACACCTTATTCAATTCTTGCTATAAGTGGACTGGTTGAAATTGTAGTTTCATTAAAAACTATCAATTAACTCATTCAACGTTTTTATGAATATATAAACGAATAGACATGAGTAAAACCAAAACAAACAATAAAATACTGTAAAATCATTTAATTTTACAGGTGTCTAAATTTCATGCAATTTTCAAAAAAGTTTTAATTCTTAAACTCACACACGTTTTATACATTTTTTTTTGTTAATATTCCTGCAAAAGGAAAATCATATTATTTTGATTTTTTTTCTATTTGGCACTTAAGGAATCATTTTTGATTTATCGTTGTTTATCGGCCAATAAACAACGATTTGGAGTTCTTCTAGGAATTAAACCACCCGAGTTGTTTAATAGCCATGCATCAGAACGACAAAGGGTTGTTTATCAGCGAGTATTATGTTTCAATACACTTTCTATCATAAGAACACATGGTTTTATTTCACTTCAGCAAAGGCCCCCTTGTTATATACTCAAACTGCAAGAAACATAACCCAGTATTTGTTCTCTAAAATAAACTAGATGCCCGTTGTCCAGAAAGCAACTTATATTGAAATTATTTTGACCTCTAAGTATGACCTTGACCTCTGAGCTTGGGAAACATGTCTTGCGTGCGACGCGCCATCTCCACATGGTGAACATTTGTGGCAAGTTATTTTTAAATTGCCTGATGAATGATGAAGTTACAGTCCAGACAACCTGTATTACACCAATATTTGACCTTTGACCTTTAATTGTGACCTTGACCTTTGAACTAGGGACACAGGTCTTGCGCGCCACACCCCGTCTTTACATGGTGAACATTTGTGGCAAGTCATTTTAAAATTGTCTGATGAATGAGGAAGTTACAGTCCGATATCTGATGGGCGGACGCACGCACGCACATACACCAAACCGCCATTGTGACAACGAAGTCGAGCTGACCGCAGGCGGGTTCGACAAAAAAAAAAAATTAACATAGGGCCTTAAAGATCGGATAGCGAAGTCAGCGCAAACTAGACCACTGTGAAATAAAATGATTTTACAATTATCGTTATATTCCACATCTACAAGAACATTGCCTATAATGCCAATTCATATACGTATGGTTGTGTTTCTGTCTGCACTGTTTACCAGTAAAATTGCGTATTACACATACATATTGCACATGTTCAAAGATGGTGTATTGGCCGAGTACACTTATTGATGAACACACACACGCACACATGTTGCGTATTCTGAACATTTGCAATGTGGTCTGGAAACAAATGATGGCAGCTTTTTATTTATGCTGGGAATGATAGATAACGAATTGACCTTAGCAATAAATCTATGATTATACTATAACATATAATGACGGACACAGGGCTATAAGAAAATACTTCTTTCTGCGACATTTCATGTGGCAAACTTGCATGTGCATCAGATTTTTATTTGTTGTTTCATGTAATAAGGACTTCAGGATTAAAAGACTACTAAGCCATTCCGACTTTTATATTTCGCCCTGAATTATTTAGTTTATGAAAGTGTTCCACGTGTTGTCAACATTTTTTAACGAAATTAACAGAATCACTCCCAATTATTCCATCGTTTAGCATAACAAACACTTTATAATTTTATCAATTTCAATTGATGATTACTCATAAACTAAAACAGTTTTTACAGAATATTTCTAGGTCCGTAGTGTTATTTTGCTGTATACATTTTTATCTTTGGAATCAGTGGCAAAAAGTTGAACAAAAGCTGTCAGAGGACAGCGCGCTGGACTATTCAAAGTATTTCAGTTGGTACATATTTTGGAAAGTGGAAGGGCCATACATTGTTGAAATACAAACTGAGTTATGGCAATTATTTCATCAAATTATTCAAAGTTTTAACATTGTTTAGTTAATAACTTATGTAGTTTTGAAATTATAAGTGTTTTAAATATAAACTTTAACCAGAAAATCTAAGTGAAAGGGGGCATAACTCTGTCATAATACAAAACAGTTGTATGGAATGTTGCTCCTGACACAGGAGTTGATAACAAAGGTATATTCCAATTTTCAAGTGAACAACTTATGTAGTTCTGCAGTAACAAAACTGTTGAATATAAACTTTAACCAGAAAATCTATGTGAAAATGGGGCATAACTCTCAATACAAAACAGAGTAATGGGGAATGTTGCCCTTGATACTGGAGTTAATGACAAAGGTTTATTCCAAGTTTCAAGTGAATCACTTGTGTAGTTTTGAAGTTACAAGACCTTTGAATAAAAACTTAAGCCAAATTCAGACGCAAACGGCAACGCCGGGGGTAGTAGGAATGCTCACCTATTCTTCGAATAGTCGAGCTTACAATTGTCAATTCGTCAATCTGTGAACAGGTCCCTTTAATGTAATCATTATCTGAATATTAATACCTTGTCATAGAAAATATCGCAGTAATCACATACGTGTTTTCAATGTTTGTGAATAACATCAAAGACAAAGGTGAAAAAATCAAAATTTATTCACATTCAAAATATAAGGTTTGTGGCTTGTCTTAAAAAATGTTTTTAATTTAGAAAACATTTTTAAACAGAAATAAAATTATAAAAATAACAATAGAACAATAATCACATAACAATGTCAACAAGGCATATTACATTATTGATTAAATTTATATAAGATAAACATACAGAGTAGAAAATTCATAGGAAATGAAATGTACAAACATGCATAAACATGAGGAAAGGCAAATATACAATGAATTTAATATAATATGAATCATAAAGCTAATAGTGGTTATTTAAGTCATAAAGTTTTCAAAGTCACAATGACAACCCAGAAATTAAAAACACTAATAAATAAGCGATGTTGCATCTTTAAAGATTTCAAATCACTGCAAAAATTCTCAGCTATTATCATTCTTCACACGTGATCAATTGTGTTCTTCTGAGACGATGTAGCGTCAACCATGCCGAGGAGATGTGGCATCAGTTCTTCATGTGGAGCCTGTCATAGAACTTCACTCAGTGGTAAGCTAAGTAAACAGACTTTGTCGAAGAATATGGCAGCTGGGATAGTGCGTTAGATCCAGGAAAGTGGATTTGAATGTGTTCCAGTTTGCTGCACTTGTTGTGAACACTTTGCGTATGTGACGGGCTGATTGATGGTCTCTTGCAACACAAGCAGGGCAGGAACTTCATGAGTTTGAGGCTGTCTGGGCAGATCCTTGTGAACTTTCATATGGTGGCTGCAGTGAGGCTTTTTGAAGAAAAAGTCCCTGTCTTGTTCTAGTCGAGTGCGCCATTGTCCTTCCCCATTGACTTCCATGTTGCTTTTGTTGGAAATGCCCCTTTAATTTTTAAAGTTTGTCATGTAATGTTGTAGCTGATATTTGTTAAGTTATCACCATGATATCTGGTATGAAGCCCAGGTTCCGGTGTTCGCACAGCTCTGACAGTCGGTATGTGAACATGATGTGGCATGGCTCATTTGGAGGAAAAGGGTATAGTGTTCCCAGAAAAAATTGTTTTTGGAGGTGCTTCAATAGACGTCATTCCCATCATAGAGGTAACTGTGTCGAGGCCAGAAAGGTGGGGCAGATCTTGAACATGTTCCAGGCAGTAGTGATGGCTATTTCTAACTGCTGCATCTCTGCATTGGTGATCGTGTCCCATAGCTTGTATCCTAAAGTGTTTTGGGAAGAAAAAAGGTGATTTTTCGGACACATTAACCGGACACAGACCTTTGTACATCATTATATTACTAATCCGTTACAGTGAATACTTAGTTTCTGTATTGGAATCAAGTAAAATTGATGAAAGAGTATTTTATTGAAAATACAGTTATGGCATCATTAAACACATGAAACATGTGCAGCAACACAACCGAGTATAAATACAGGTAACAATTCAAGCGCGTAATTGATGCTAATAGAGTTCATGAGTGTCAGGTCAATGTGTCCGAGCTATGGTAAATAGCTTTGCAGAAATGTTAAGTTTTACCGTTTCTCCCGGATGCTGCGTATCAGGGACAAGAGCGTACCTCCAATTGGCTGCTTGGTGCTGTCTGTCGTAGGGGTATTTTCCTTGAGATGTCTGGTACCCTGCTGGATTGGGATGGGCTCTGACACGCATCCACGTGAGATGACACAGCTTGTGCTAAGTCTGATATAATTCTCAGCATTTTATCGTTAATTCCGATGTGATTCAATTTGTACACCAGCCCATTTGTCCATACTTTAATGAGTGCAGACTGTGCATCATGATATGTGCAGACTGCTTCCTCGTTCACAGCAGAAATCACGGGCTACTTAAAGCAAACACGAGACAAGTTTGCAGCACTTCTTCTGCAATCCATACCGCAGGTTCTTGAACTTTGACAGAGCTGGTGTGTTCTTGAAGGTAGAAAAATTAGCCTTGCAAACAAATTTGATATCACTGGTTGAAGCGATATGGCTCTGTGACCTTAAGAAGAGTCTGTTAAGTGTTTCTCCCTTTCCTCTGTAAGGTCATGCTTGAAACTGGAAGGCATTTTTTAATTGGACATTATTGAATTAAACAGCATACAGAAGAGATGTCAATTCGAGGTCACCATACTTTGGGTGCTCGTAGGTGACGGTGGCACCTTTGTTCATCAGGTGACCTTTGAACAGCCTTTGCAGTCCTCTGTTGCCTGTTTCGTAGGAAAGCTCTCGGTCGGGATGATTTTTGCTTGATGGCTTATGATACGATGTTACACATTCATCTACAAACTGTTTGTGGTTGGCGTCAAACTCAGGGTTCCTTGTAAATGAGTACAGTTTCTAGAAGTATGTGCTCCATCCGTTGAGTGCCACGTTGATCTTTGTTACACATTTGCCTTCAAAATCTATTTCACAACCTTACTTTTTGCGTTCTGAGCACTTGGTGTTGAAAACTTTCCATAAAGATGGTGGATAAATTGTTCGATAACTTGTCTATTTTTTCTAGTTCAACCTGGTCATTGATGTAGAAGTGTTTTTTGAGACGGATAAACTAAACTCTCAAAAGACAGTTGGAAACAAACAATATTAAACTGTGAGTTATGAAGATACTGTTCAACAGATTGCTCTTAAACAGTTTGCTCAGTCAGGGCAGCACTCACTCTGACCCAAGTAGTTTGTACCACAATTACTCCACACAAAAAACAACAGAAAATCATAGCTAAGTATCTGATAAAAGTCTACAAGTCATTCTAGATGTGTAATGACTATCTATTTAGTCATCTATTTAACTATCTATTTAACTGCAAGCACAGGTATCGATGTAAAAATAAACAATGTTAAATCATTATCAGCATTAAACATAATGAAATTAACCAATTTCACATTATATATTCATTTTCAATCTTTGAAGTAAACAATACTCAAAAGATCAATGTCTTTTTACTGGAGAAAGTTAAAAAATCCTTCGTATTTCAAATAAAAGTATTTATATAACATTACAGTGTCATGTTTTCATGTAATTGATCAAATACATTTCTTACATGTACGTAGAAATGTGAGTATGTCTAAAAATAGCAAGTGTCATGTACATGTATATTTATGTACAAACATTAACTTCTAAACTAAAATTGTTTTTGTCGTTTGGCATACAGTATATGTTAACTTGTTAAGTTATGTAAAATGCAATAGCATTAATGAAAGACACAGACGGTAGAATATCAGTTCCAATGTCCAAAAATACACTGTCATTTTAAGATAAAAATATTGTTTATACAAACATATTGTAGATTCTAAACCACAATTGTGTTTTGAAACATAACACAATACACAATTCATAAATTTGAAAAATAATACATTACACAATACATCAGTTTCAATATAAATACATAATGTCATTCTAAAATTAACACATTTGTTATTATACAAATGTCAGATACATGTAAAAGTAAGCTATTGCACTTTGAACACCAGGATGTTGTTGCCACCTCGTCCCACAATGATGGAGGCTGTGTGCCTGTTGTAGCAGACTGACACTGGGATCCCCACTCCATCCCTGCGTGTAGCCAGAGTGGCCAGCTTCTTCCTGCCATCCCTATCCACCTGTATGATAGTGCCGGACAGCCATCCACAGACCAACACCTGGCCTGCATGTGTTACATGTACAGCACGTGGGTATTGTAGTTCAGGGTCCTTCAATGTAGAGAGTACTGACCCATCCCTGGCCAGGGTGAGGAGCTTGTGCTGGGAGCTGTTGGTGATGTATATCAGATCCCCTGTGGGACTCACAGCACACTTCCATACTGCAAAACAGAGTCACATCAAGATATTAAATTACTTTAAATGTTTAATAATGTTAATAAACAAACTGCAGTGACATTGTATTATTAATGTGTTGTTAAACAGACAATTACACATCTTAAAGATATGCATAAAATCCAATAATAATAAATATTTTAGTGTGACAGGAAGGTTCTGTATCAGTTTATTGCCTAAAAGTTAGACATGTTGACTGGTGAGTTAGAATTGCATTTACCACAATTACACAGATGTAAACAATTACACAGTACAATGAATATGTACACATGAATGTGTCAGCTGATGTAACTATATGCAGTAATAATGGATTTCCTATACATGTATACATGATTACAATATATTGACATATTAGTGAAATTGACACGAGCTGACATATTTCATACATGTGCATGTACAACATTGTAACTGTAGTTATGTTTGTAACATTTTACTACAAGAAAATAATGTTTCAAAACAAATGGGATTGGAACTTTTCTATCTAGTTCTTCTTCACCAGTTATAAAAGCCAGTAACTGTTGTTAATTTTATAATTTTATAAACATAAATAAGGAAATTTCTCAAATTTCAAATACAACAATTTGAGGTTTATTAATTTAATATAATGTTATGAAGCAATGTTAATTATAAAAATAAATATACATGTCACAAAGTTTAAACAATAGGTCACAAAGTGTGTCATTGAAAAGCTCTCAGTGTCTATTTATACACATGCCATGTAGTGACAGTCAAAATACATGATTACTCATACATATAAATCAATAATACTGAAAATCATTCTTAACTGCTGTTGTAAGCTTAAACTGACACATGTACATTCTACAACTATGCAGTCTTACAATTACTTTATAATACATATTTCTAATAATATCCGGATGAACCCGCCATGATTCTAACCTGTATCACCATCTGATGTATCTTGATACAGCTTGCTGACCAGTTTCCCACTCAGTGTGTACTTGTACAGTGCAGTCCATGCAGTGATATACAGGTCTCCATGATGGTGGGCAATACCAATACATTCATGTTGTAACTGAAGCTTCCTGCCCTGCACCAGCTGCCCATTGTTGACTGTGATAAACTGGACCTCCCGACCAACAGTCAAAGTCACAGCCACCTCACTGGATGTGATATGACACATGTCCCGTGGATAAACAGGACAATCCCAGTGACTGAGCACCTGGTACTGCTGGTCCAGCAGCTTTACATTCTTATTAACGTTGTCTGCAACAAGGGTCTGACCATCAGGGAGAACACAGATGGCATGGATCCAGCATGGTGATGAATCACTTGATATTTTCACATTGTGCTCAGACTTCCACTGCATGGTGAATACTTGGTCTGACTTACCGAGCACTGCCAATGCCTGTTGTATTTTGTGCAGACATTTCTTGCTGGCTATAAAGGAGAGTTCCTTATCATCCCCAATTTTCTGCATGGCTTCATGGAGCCGTTTCAAGTCATCCTGAAGCCCTGTGCAGTTGAGAATAGCACTCTTAAGAGAATTTTTCAGGCTCATATGTTCATCTTTCATTTCCTCCATTTCCTTTACAGTATTATTATCAAGTTCATCGAACATGGTAATTATTTTCCTAGACATTTCTTCGTTCATGTTTTGCTCATTTTCATAAGTACTAATATCAAATTTATCAAAAATGGAACTTATATTCTGATCCATTTCTTTCCCCACATATCGGTCACGTTCATCATATGAATCCTGCAGAGACTGCTTGCTGGCCTCCTGACTATTTTGCAGGCTGTTTATTTCTTTTATAATAGCTTGGAGTTCGACAGACAGTTGCTGCAGGTCTGTGGACTGGTTTTTGGCAGACTCAGAAATAAGTGTCACCTTAGTGCATTGACTGAAAACAAAACACATTATAATAGTATTTATAAAGTAGAAGCCCATTTAGAAAAAATATGTCATTTTAAGGTGCTGAATGCTCGACCTCGTATTTGATAGCACTCTGGTCTTTTGTTTAAAGAATAAATTCATAACTGTTAAGAGGTATGTTGAATTTTAGGTTAATACCTCTTACAGATATTGAAAAAGAAAAATTATAAGTTTAAAAAAGGGCAATAACTCCACAAAAATCATGTATATAGTTTACTCATCTTGTCTACAGAATGGGTTCATAATGCACTTGGGGGGTGGGGGGGAGGCATATACTGGACTTTAGACTGTGTAAATTTTCATTTGAATATCTGTAGTAGTTACAGAGATATGTACTTGTTGCACGCAAACCTTAACCTGAATTTTCTCTTGCGCGCAAACCTTAACCTGACTTTTCTAACAACAAAAAGGGGCATAATTCTGCTAAATTGCTGGTCATTATTATTAATCTTGGCCACTGACCATATATAATGACCCTGAAGGCATGTGTGAAGTTTCAACTGAATATCTGTAGTAGATATAGAGATATGGAGTTGTTGCACGCAAATTTTAACCTGATTTTCTAAGTACAAAAAAGGGGCACAATTCTGCTAAATTGCAGGTCCGAGTTATGGGCCTTGGTTAGTGACCTCACATAATGACCCCAAATACATGTGTGAAGTTTCAATTGAAAATCTGTAGTAGTTACAGAGATATGTACTTGTTGCACACAAACCTTAACCTGAATTTTCTCTTGCACACAAACCTTAACCGGAATTTTTTTAAGTACAAAAAGGGGCATAATTCTGCTAAAATACTGGTCACAGTTATGGGTCTTGGCCAGTGACCTTATATAATGACCCTGAAGGCATGTGTGAAGTTTCAGTTGAATATCTGTAGAAGATATAGAGATATGGAGTTGTTGCACGCAAACTTTAAACTGATTTTCTAAGTACAAAAAGGGGCTAAATTCTGCTAAATTGCAGGTCAGAGTTATGGGTCTTGGTCAGTGACCTCACATAATGACCCTGAACACATATGTGATGTTTCAATTGAATATCTGTAGTAGTTACAGAGATATGGACATGTTGCACGCAAACCTTAACCAGAGCATTATGCTGACGCCGACGAACGGGCGAGTAGTATAGCTCGAACTATTTTGTGAATAGTCGAGCTTAAAAATAATGAAATGTGTAGCTGATAGAACAGTTAACTTCAACCTGTACTTCAACTCATTATACATTCATCCAGTTTACTTAGTTAGCTATTAGTTTCCAAGCAAATACAATCAGTTTGTTAAACTGTTATCTGGCATTTCTGTTATTTTTTAATACAATGATTTCCTGAGATATTTGTTTAGTTCTCAACTTGATAGTTTTACACATTATTAGTGTTTATAATGAAACTGATTTAAAACCATATGCTTGGTGACAACCATAATAAATATGGTCCTAAAATTATCAGTACTTCTTAATTGCAAAAATATATGAATTTGTTAAAGAACAGTGTCATTGTTAATATTTAACAGTGAATAAAATATGATTGAACCAGGTTGCTCTAAATTGTTGAAATTACATGTATTGATAACTTAACAATAATTATATCTTAGATACCTGTGATCACAATTTGTGCAGCACAGTTGACTGTGGTCATTGCAGAACTGTGTCAGTTTCCCATCCATGTGTAGTTCACATTTCTGTAGAAAGCCCTCCGCTTCCTTGGAAACTGGCCACTTTTCCATTTCTACCCGTCGATATATGGTATGTTCTATGAGAACAGAAGCCATTTTGACTTTTAACTTCTATGAGTTTAATTTAATTGAAATAATAATGTCACAGTGTCTTTGTTAAAACATGTATAGGTAAATATTCCAGATAAAACAAAACAAATTAAATGCGTGTGTCAATAATCCAGAAAGAAACGACTCCGAACTGAACAGAAACCAAGATAACATTCAAATGACGTTCAGTGGTCTCAAACCAGGAAACAGTGTAACTATGTGAACTGTCACGTGAGTATTAGGTTACTTTCAACTTTGCACTACCACAAATAAGGTTTGTAGTTGAATATTAAACCACATTATCACACAGACACAATGCAGTTGGTTTAAGTGTGTACTGATAAAATGAATGTTATGCCAATACAATGTTTATTATGTAGGAGAATCCCACGCTGAACATTTTATCACACTTGCCACTTCCTCAAAAAGTAAACTGGTTTGATTTTTGTTAAGTCATTTTTAAAACAATTCCACAGATTAACGGTAATATTCTGCAATCTTCAATAGTAAAAGCCATAAGACTCCTGTCTTAAACACACTGTCAGTATCAAATGTGGTTTCTTACTCAATTCCGTAAGGACTCACACTCAAACTTTAAATTTAAAAATCTGTTGTATAAAATAATTAATAAATTTGGAAGGCACTCCAATGAGACAGAAACTGATGTTTAAATATTTACATTTTGTACTTATTTTGTCTGTCAACTTTATTTGAAGGCTTTATAACAATTGTTTCTATCATCCAGTGGTTTCAGAAAAGTTTTTGTAAGCAAAATGTTGACAGCGAATGACCTACAATAAACAACTACGGACAATGACTAACCACAATAAATAATTCTTAGAGATCAAAGGTGCAGCCATACTACATTTGGACAGCATGTCACTAAGGCTGTGACTGTTGTTTAAATCAATGTCATCTTACCATGGCAAGACCTTGGGTTGCAATTCTCAACTTAACAATTATCACAGCCACGGTCACTTCCACTAGGCAGGTGAGAGGTCGGTACAGGTCCAGTGTCTGGCTCGAGTCCCTGGCTGACCGTTGTGTCCTCCGTATATCAACTGTGCATACAAGTATACAACTGAATAATATGGGAACTCATGTGCTTGTGGTGTTCATAATTATAACCTATATGTTTTTAAACATACAATAATAACTAGACATGTGTCCGTAGGACACGGATGCCCCCCACATTCCGCTGGTTGTCACAAAACTCTGCTGATGTTGGGAAAAATGCACCCAACTACCCAGGTGCACAAATTCACATGCTGATGAATATGTTTATAAAGTTTAATCAGTCTAGCAGTTATACTTTGTTAGTTACATGCGACACGAATCCAAAAATGTCATTTAAAAAAAGGGCCATAACTCCATTGATGGCGGAAAAAACTGCACCAACATACCCAGGTGCACAAGTTCACATGTTGATTAATACATATATAAAGTTTCATCACTCTAGCAGTAATACTTTTTGAGTTATGTGCGATGCAAGTCCGAAAATGTCATTTTTTGCTAAAAACGGGCCATAACTCCGCTGATGTCTGAAAAAATTGCACCAAAATACGCAGGTGCACAAGTTCACATGCTGATTAATATGTTTTTAAAGTGTCATCACTCTAATAGTAATACGTTTTGAGTAATACGCAACAGAAGTCCAAAAATGTCATTTTTTGCTAAAACAAGGGCCATAACTCCGCTGATGTCGGAAAAAAAAAACCAGATGCACAAGTTCACATGCTGATTAATATGTTCGTAAAGTTTCATCACTCCAGCAGCAATACTTTTTGAGTTACGCGTGACACAAGTCCAAAAATGTCATTTTGTGCTAAAAAAGGGTCATAGCTCCGCTGATGTCGGAAAAAACTGCACCAAAATATCTTGTGCACTAGCCCCGATGCCGATATAAATATGCTTATAAAGTTTCATCACTCTAGCAGTTATAATTTCTGATTTATTCCCGACACAAAAAATCTGACGGACAGACGGACGAACAAGGGCAAATCTATATCCACCACCCCACCAAGTGGGGGCATAAAAAGTAAAGTGTATGTATATTATAGTGACACCTCTCGCAATTAAGGGCCAGCCAGTTTTTACTTATAAGACATCTTTACTCCTGATTCCTATCCTATATGCCGGGCTCTTGGCTGGAAGGCAATCTGTACCCTTTGATTTAACTAGCTAAGTAATAATAATGTTTGCTAAAACATTTACCACACTGCTATACAATCATGTAAAATTGCTTAACACAATGAAACATTTTCCAAGACCACCCCAGCTTTCTATGACACACATACTTATTACCCGTTGATGTCACTCTGTATGGCAAGGCCATATAGATCTCATATGCTGTCAGTAAAAGCAGTCTAAAAACTCATGTCTTGAAATACATTAATTAAAATACACAAATTAACAGATCACACTGACAGAATCAAATGTGGATTTCAGCTGATCTGTGAGGACTCCCATTCAAACTTTAAATAAAATGTCTGTTTGATGTAATAATATTTTCTATTGGTTGAGACTCCACTGGCAAAAGTTTGCACCATTTTACTAACAGTAAGTTTTTCGGTCAAGATCAATTTTATATAAAGGCATCTGAACATAATGCCCAGTTTGTTCAACTTCCATCCAGCGGTTTCAGAGAAGTTGTTTAAAGCAAAACGTTCAGTATGAATGACGTACAACGAACAACGGACGACAGACAATTACTGACCACAATACAGTACCTCACAGTTAAAGATCATGTGAGCTAAAATTCTGTTGGGTAAAACCATACCACATTTTGGACAGCAGATCATCTTACCTCGGCAAGACCTTGGGGTGCAAACCTCGACTTGACAACTGTCAAAATGACAGTCACTTCTGCTAGTACAGGTCCAGTGTCTGGCTCGAGTTCCATTGCCGCTGCTTATACGCAGTATGTTTGTTCACATTTTCAAATAGTATCCAGTAATTATTCCTTGACCACCCCATGTTTCTATGGCAAACACATTAACTACTGGTAATTGTCTACAGTTAATGTTACTCTGTATGTAAAGGTCGTAAGCGTTCATTTGAGTTCTATCACTCTAAACTACCTATACGAGTTGCCAGGCCTGTTTCACCATCTCGTGGGCGTCAGCAACACTGCTGAACAGTCAGTCTGTTACCTAGAGGATCGTGTCAGCAGCCTCTATGTCTTCCTGGGTCTCTCCAGCCTGACAATCGCACTGTGAACACATACTATTTATTAATTCTGCAATGGTGGCTATTGGCTGCATTGGTTGATTTGTTAATCTGTTCTATTTTATGCTTGTCTGTATTTCTGAACACCCATTGTAATTGACAAACACCTATATCAATTCTGAAAACAATTGGCATTATAGTATTTTCAAAATAGTGTTAATTCAAAAGGGACCCAGTGCCTTTAAGCCAAGCTATTTGTCTTTTATTCTTGTTTTTTTGTGTAAAGGGGTATTCCCCATAAATATAGACACATAATAAAACAAGACATATTCCCATTTTTCTCGAAAATATTTTTCAAGTATGAATAATATATTGATTGAAGAAACAAGAGGTCATAAGGCCCTAGTTTGCTCACCTGAGGTGCTAAGGAACTAAACTGACCTAGTTTTTGACCCAGTTTTGAACACATGATGAGGTATTAAATACTATCAGTCAGCATTTACAATCTTCACAGAAGCTGTGATTGATTTTTAAACATGTTCAATTTAAAAATGAGTGCCTCACAATATATTAATTGAAATAAATTACTAATGTTAATTGACTAGCAAAACTGAGCACAAGGTGCTCAAAGGTGAGCTTTTCTGGTCAGTCACAGTCTGGCGCCCGTCGTCATTGTCCGTCATCGTCGTCAACAATTTACTTAAAAATCTTCTTCTCTGAAACCGCTTGGTGTAAATTAACCAAACTTGGTATGGATGTTACATGGGTGGTCCTCTAAAAAAATTCCTCAAATTATTTTGATTCATTAAAAAACGTGGAAACCAGTGGGCGGGGCCTTTTTTCCTTCTATAGCGATATTGAAAACTTAAAAAAAATCTTCCCTGAAAGCACTTGGAAGAAAGTAACCAAACTTGGTATGAATGTTTCTTGGGTGGTCCTCTACCAAAATACTTCATATTATGATGATTTGTAAAAAAAAACATGGCTGCCAGGGGATGGGGCCTTTTTTCCTTTTATGGCTCTATTAACAACTTTTAAAATCTTCTTGTCGGAATCCACTGCTTGGATTTCAAAATAATTTCACAGAAATGGTTCTTAGATGTTCCATTACCAAATGCTTAAAATAATTTTGATTTGTTAAAAAACATGGCCACCAGGGGGTGGGCAGTTTTCCATGTATGTCCATATTAAAAAAATTCTTTTCAGAAAAACTTGTTGGATTGGGAAATAACTTGGGAAATAATTGGGAAATGTTCCTCTCATTGGGACAAAACTTCTGTGCAAGTTTCATAAAGATTAGGCAATAGAGTGTTCACAAGGTATATGTTGACGATGCATGACAGAGGACAGACAAAGGCGATCACAAAAGCTTACCCTGAGCATGTTGTGCTCAGGAGAGCTACAAAATATATACAAAGCCCCAACAAAATTTTGTATACATGGTTCCAGTAGGATTCAAACTCACACTCACAAAACATTTATCGATGCTGCAAATGGGCAAAACGGTATTACAAAGACATTTTATTCATATTGCTTATACTACCTCTACAAATTTTCTCGCGCTAGTGAAAGTGTCATCTATAACTAGTGCCTATAATTTTAACATTATATAGATTTGTAAACTGTTTGTATTTAACTATGCCTCAATATTATCAATAATTATCTGTAGGTCCATTTAACTTGCTTAATATTTGCTGAAATTGATTATTAAAATTGTACAAAATGTTTTGTATTCACATAAATCACTACGGAAGAAAATGACATACCTAGTAAATGCTGAGGAGTTAATCTTACAAACAAATGTCGTGAGATAGTCATAAGCCATTTTCTTGGTTTTAATGAAGATAACACAATGACACACATGTGATAATTTGTTACAAAAGAAAAGTTGCGCATGGTTTTAAAACAATTATATTTACCACTTGTCAAACAAGATTTTTGCATCATTTACTCAACAGCACATCTATTAATGAGAAAGGCAGTGAACGTTCAATTGTCAGAAGTTAGTGGAGGAAATTACAGAAATAGATAATAACTAGATATATGTGTCCGTAGGACACGGATGCCGCTTCATTCCGCTGGTTGTCACAAAACTCTGCTGATGTCGGAAAAATGCACAAAAATACCCAGGTGCACAAGTTCACATGCTGGTGCATTATGTAAATAAAGTTTTATCACTCTAGCGATAATAATTTTTGAGTTACATGCGACACAAGTCCAAAAATATCATTTTTTGCTATAAACGGGCCATAACTCCGCGTCGAAAAAAACTGCACCAAATTACCCAGGTGCACAAGTTCACATGCTGATTAATATGTTCATAAAGGTTCATCACTCTAGCAGTTATACTTTTTGAGCTATGCACGACCCAAGTCCAAAAATGTCATTTTTTGTTTAAAAAAAGGCCATAACTCTGCTGATGTCGGAAAACACTGCACGAAAATACCCAGGTGCATAAGCCCCGATGCCAATGAATATGCTTATAAAGTTTCATCACTCTAGCAGTTAAACTTTTTGAGTTATGCTCGACACATAAATCCGACGGACGGATGGATGAATAAGGGCAAATCTATATGTCCCCCCCCCCATCTAATGTGGGGGCCGTAAAGTTACAGAAATATTCATTTAATCATCTAAAATGTACCATTCAGTTGCCGTTACATTGTTGTACTATACATTGTTGTACTATCGGAGAGGACTGGAGCAAAGCAACTAAGGCATTAGCTTTCTTTTTTCAGACATAATTTTGGCAGACAGCACCAAATCATAACTGCAACAAAAAAGAAAGGTCATGCAATGAATAATAGGAACATTTACACTGGTTTAGGCATAACAACTTTTCGAAATGAAATGAGCTGGATTAATGGGCCATGCCTCTGAATATGATTGATTCTCAATATTATATACACCATCACAGGGTTAGGGTCTTCCTCAATCATATTTATTGGGACAGATGTTCTTCTATGCAATAAAGACATGATGCCATATTACATTCCCTAAATTACTGAATTTGTCCACCAAAAAAGCATGTAAAACATATTTATATAAACACCCCAAAAATGAAGAATTTTACTGCCAAACTGAAGAAACTTCGACAGAATTATATTTAATTTGCTACAAGTGAAGGACAACACTGTAACACAACATGAAAAATACAAAATTTCCAATGTTCACACATCAAATAGACACATTTTGGAACTTACTTTTAAACAACTATGATAACGAAGCAAATACCTAACAAATATGCAACCACTTATAATTATCTGCTTTTGTATTGAAACGTTTGTCAGTGAAGCTACCGGCCTTCGTAAAAACAGACCTAATAGCACTGACATGATAGCACAATGGTAGCATTCAAGGTGTCGATTTTTTACGTCATAATGATTATACTTAGATTATACTTAGATAAAATTATGTGACAAAGATCAGCAACAAGATACCATGCTGCAGTGACAGAATAGCACATAATTACACTTCCCAATTCTTATTTAAACAATAAACCACAGTCCTGTGCAAAAAAGAGAATTTTATTGTGCACTGCTTTTCCTCCACAACTGACACCATAATGGTTTTAACCAAAATATCTGTATACTTAACAGACTGTCTACAGTATGGCTGAAATAACAACTTTAAATGCTGTACGATATTTTTTCCATCTCAATATCCCTAAAGCACTACTAAATTATGAACACATATAAATAGCACATACATTTTTCAGGTCACGCCATGATACCATATTTCAGTCAAGTGCAGTTCATAGTTCCAAAACATTCTTACATACTATAAACTAGACATGTGTCCATAGGACATGGATGCCCCCACATTCCGCTGGTTGTCACAAAACTCGGCTTATGTCGAAGAAAACTGCACCAAAATACCCAGGTGCACAAATTCACTAGCTGATGAATATGTTTATAAAGTACCATCACTTAAGCAGTTAAACTTTTCGACTTACACGTGACACAATTCCAAAAATGTCATTTATTTGCTAACTAGACATGTTTCCATAGGACACGGATGCCCCCACATTCCGCTGGTTGTCACAAAACTCTGCTAATGTCGAGAAAAATGCACCAAACTACCCCGGTGCACAAGTTCACATGCTGATGAATATGTTTATAAAGTTTCATCAGTCTAGCAGTTGTACTTTTTTAGTTAAACACGACAAATCCAAAAATGTCATTTTTTGCTAAAAAAAGGGCCATAACTTCACTGGGAGCAAAAACACCTGAACCAAAATACCCAGGTGCACAAGTTAACATGCTGATTAATACATATATAAAGTTTCATCGCTCTAGCAGTAATGCTTTTTGAGTTACGTTTGACGCAAGTCCAAAAATGTCATTTTTTGCTAAAAAAGGGCCATAACTCCGCTGATGTCTGAAAAAAATACACCAAAATACCCAGGTGCACAAGTTCACATGCTGATTAATGTTTATAAAGTTTCATCACTCTAGCAATAATACTATTTGAGTAACACCCCACACAAGTCCAAAAATGTATTTTATGCGAAAATAAGGGCAATAACTCCGCTGATGTCGGAAAAAACTGCACCAAAATAACCAGGTACACAAGCCCCGATGCCGATGAATATACTTATAAAGTTTCATTACTCTAGCAGTTATACTTTTTGAGTTATATGCGACACAAAAATTTCGACGGACGGATGGACAAGGGCAAATCTATATCCCCCCCCTCTACAGTGGGGGCATAAAAAAGGGCGATAACTCTGCTGACGTGGGACAAAAACAGCACCAAAATACAGTTCATATGCTGATAATTATGTATATAAAGTTTGATCGCTCTAGCAGCAATAGTTCTTTAGTCACGCTTGACACAAAAATCTGATGGACAGACAATGGCAAATCTATATGCCCCCACCCCTCTGAAAGTGGGGGCATAAAAATTAAATACCACCTTATTGATTTCATAAGTTATTATTTAATTGTTTATCTTTAGTGGATCTTATAATTAAAGATAATGCACTCCAGATGGGAACACAAAATGTACTGTTTTTGTTGTTATGTCTAAACAGTAAAAACGTGAGTAAAACCATCATTATTTGTATAGAACATGATCAAATACTGTCCTAAACTGTATATTTCATTGAAAAAAAATTCGTTGAACCCGGTATTCCTGCTTTATAAATACTGCGGCTTTTCCTAACACAAGCATCTGATAAAAATGTATGTATGCGCGACTCGACAAAACTAATAGTCCAAGAGCAAAGGGCCATTTATTTAAACTTCACGCCCCAAGCTAAAATTGGTTTTAAATGAAAGGTATACATATACTGAATTCAAAAACCAATTTCTTAAAAAAATCCTCTTTTTACAATGGCCGGCAATTTGGGTGTTTTTTTTTCAAAGATCTGCCTTTCAGTTGTTGCACACTCTTAAAAAATAAGCTAAATGTAATAAAATCATTTTAAACAATCACCAAATCAATGTTTTATAAAAGTAAACTAAATTTTCTCAACAGGATGCTCCTAAAGTATCATCATACTTACAGTTGCTAAAAGTGGGTGGGGTAAATTGACCCCTGAATTTTAAAAACGACATTGTTTTAATTCTTGGATGAATTGTTATAAAAATGTGTTTAATAAAATATATATATAATTTGTTCTAAATCAAACTAACAAAATTAATGTTATATTGATATTTGTAATATTCGATGTGTTTCTTTAGCTACTGCTGGTGCGTGTTTTTTACAAAGACAATGAGAAAAATGCCATAATTTGTTGTTTTAGGTCTAAATGTGGCATTCCATTGTTGCAAATTCTTTAAAAAAGATGATTATTGTAATAAATATCATTTTAAACAATAACCATGTCTATGTTTTATACAATTAAGCTAGATTTCTTCAACAGGATACTCATAAATTACCATACTTTTGCTAAAAGTGGGTGGGGTAAATTGACCTCAGAATTTAAAAAACGACCTTATTTTCATTCTTAGTTGAATTGTTATCAACTGTGTTAGAACAATTTAAACATAATTTGTTTTTAATCAAACTTATAAAAGTAATGTTATATTTTGTATTTGTAATGTTTAATGTGTTTTAAAGGGACTATGTCATTGAACAGGGCCTCAAGTGGGGCAATTTCTTTAAAAAAATCATAATTAAATTTTTTTATATAATTTCCGGCATATAATAGCTGTTTAAACATGGTATATTTATTTTAGAAAGAATGTGTGCATTCTGAGATAAAAATCAATTTATAATATGGGTTGTGTTTGTTTGGATCTTTTTCTGTTTACATTTTGACGTCAGAATTGTGAATATTTTGTATAGCCATAGTTTACACATGACTCCTTACCAAGCATGATAGCGCAGCTGGTAAAACCGCTGTCTACTGACATTACTTCGTATTGCTTCTAAGTTTTTAGTTAAAATCCCGCTTGGGGTTTTAATTTTTCAGACTTTTTTTGCTATTCTATTTTTATTAAATAACTCATTGAGTATTATGTTATTATTTATGTATTTATAACATATTTCTCAGTAAAGCACATTTATATCATATAATATCAATAATAGTGAAATAAGATGACATTTTTTCGGTGACATTGTCCCTTTAATCACTGTTGCTAAACATGTGTGAAAATTAAGGAAAAAAGCACATACACTGTTTATGTTGCCAAATATAAAACAGTTTATGAATGTAATGTAATATTTTAGACCATAAATGCATCTACGTTTTATACATACCAATTAAATAACATTTGTTCAACAGGTTTGCCGGGTTGCAAAATTACCATACTCGAGATAAAGTAATGTGGGTTGGCTAAATTGACCCATGAAATTACAAATAATTGTTTTTAACAATTTTCTTATAACTGTTTTATTCAATAGTAATGGATCGAGTGAACTTATAAGTTTACCACAATTCAAAGTGTCTTTTAATGAGAGATTTCATTTTTGCAACGTTTATTAAACAACTCTTCTATAAATAACATACATTCGGTTCTGTCTTGTGACCTGTGTTTTGATTCACTCCATGATAAGTTGATAAACTTCACCTCGGCATCTAGAGTCCTTCTCCAAGTGGTCACTGGGCGACCCTTCCTACGGCTTTGTGGATTCCTATTATCTGTTGATGTTAGGTTGATCTCTCCAAATTGTGTGGCCAATCCACTTCCATTTCCTCTCGTTGATGGTAGCAATGATTGGCTTGTGCTTGGTCCTTCTCTTCAGCTCCTGGTTTGAAATTATTTCTGGCCATCTGACTCCAAATATTTTTCAATGACATCGGTTGATGAAAACCTGCAGCTTGTGGTCTAGTGTCTTTGTGTGCTTTAACGTCTCCAATCCATACAACAGCACGGCCTTCACATTCGAACTGTTTCAAATGGTCTTAAGAGAGTTGATGGCGTACTGTGCTTTGCTAATTCTTACTTTTTACATCTACATTAGCACCCCCTGTCTTGTTCACGATTCTGCCAAGGTATGCAATGCTATCAACAATCTCCAATGATCGGTCCTCCAGATGTATGGGTGTTTTGCGCGTCGTATTGAGAGGTGCTCACTTTGTTTTCCTGGTGTAGATATGGAGCCCTGAATCTCTGGCTATTGTGGCGAAAACCTTGGTCTTCTCTTGAATGTCCTTGTGCATGTGGGACTGGAAAGTCCAGGTTTTCTAGCTGTTTTTGATAAGTGTCCACTGTATGCCTCTTGGCTGACTCGTTGCATTGCTTATTATCAAATTTATTACAAGCGAGATTAGAGGTTAAATCAAACAGCCTTGTCTCATGACAGTTGTTACTTCAAAGGATGGCGAAAGTTCAGAGTTTTGTACTACGTTACAAGTGGTATTCTCGTAGAGGCTGAGAAGTATGTTGATAATTTTGTCTTGAGTGCCATAAAACTTCAATAACTTCCACATTCTTGCTTGATCAACCATATTGAAATTTTTCTATGAAGTTTATGTATAGAGGCGACTCCATTCCAGGAACTGCTCAATAATAACCGCGGTGTAGTGATCTAGTCAATACATGACTGTCCGGCCCAATATCAGCCTGTTAATCTCTCATCTGCATGTTTACTGCTGTTTTATTCTTTCTAGCATAACCCTTGTAAGCACTTTGCTTTTCAGTGACAGCAGCTGCATGCCACTCCAATTCTGGCAATCTCAAAGATCCCCCTTCTGTGGCAGCTTGAACAAAAGTCCGCTACAGCACTCAGTTGGTACCTCTTCGTGCTCTCATATGTCACTGATAAGCTCAAATAGGATGTCTGCAAAAGTTGTTGCACCTGCTTTCAAGGCTTCTTGTGGGATGTAGGGTCCTGTGTTGATTGCAAGGTCTGCTCTTGCTTCTATGTATGGAGGATGTCCAACTGGTGTGCCATTCAGAAGCATTCTGAAGTGTTCGCTCCATCTCTACAGTCGGTACTGGGGCTTCGTCACCTTTTAGGGAGTTGACTTTTTTTTATTGGCTTTTACCTGTTTCTGACAGCTTTCTGGAGATGTCGTACAGGGTCCTCATGTCGCCTATGTTTGCCGCTTCTTGTACTTGCATAGCAATCTGGTCCTCTTGTTCGCTTTTATCAATCCTGGCACTTTTCTTTCTTTTTTTAAATAGTTTTCTTGTGCTCTGCTAACATGGTCTGCTTTATTGCTCTGGTTTTGGCTTGTAGCAGCATGTGTCGAATGTCTCTCTTCTTTTCTATCATGTATATGGTTTCTTCTGACAGCCAACTCTTGTATGTCTTTTTCCAGTACCCAAGAACTTCTTCTCAGGTGCTACTAAATGTTTCATTGGTTCTTTCCAAATTCTCTTCTATCGTGTCTTCTCCTAATTTGGCAAGGACTTGGGACTTATAAGTTACTGTAATTGCAGTCTTGACATATGGCCCTTTCCATTAACTTGTGGGGGTGTTGAAACGTGGCTGCCTTTTAAGACCGGTTTTCCTCAATCAGGCTAGCTTCACCATGAGTTATGCTTTCACCAGTTCATTGTTGCAATCCACATCTACCACGCTATACGCTCTGACATAAGCTAGTGTTTTTCTGTACCGTTTTGATATTGCTATTTGGTCTATCTGGTTTGCAGTAACCATATCAGGTGATCTCCATGTCTTTTTATGGATGTGAGAAGGTGGTTCCTCATATGACAAGATCATTGTTGGCACAGAAGTTCACATAAAGTTCACTGTTATCATTCACTGCGCCCAAGCCTTCCATTCCCATTACAAGTTTTTTCCAGTGTTGTCGAAGCCCACATTGGCATTCTTATTTCCTCTGACAATTGCAATATCTCTTCTCGGGGTTCGCTCTAGTACTCCTTGGAGTTGCCCATAGAAATCATCTTTCATCTCTTGTTCTGCTTGGTTTGTAGTGGCATAATATTTATTCAGGAAAACCTGGAATTTAGACCTGTAGTGTGATGATACAATCCTTTCACCGATTGGTTCCCATTCACTCAGACACTTGTTGCCTCTCTGCATGAACCCCTCTCCATGGTGGCGTCCCCTCTTCCTCTGGTAGACCAGAATACAATACTGTATGCCCAGTAGACAATGTAAGCTTTCCTGCAGATGTCAATCACCTCAATCTCATATCGATACCTATCCATCTCTCTAGCTAGCTCTGCGGTTTTTCCAGTCTTAATGAGTGTTCTCACATTCCAGTTTCTGATCCGTAAATAGTTCTTCGGGGAGAATAAAGTCTACAGACAAGTCTGCTTCGTGCTCTCTTCCTTGTCATGGGAGTATAATGGCTTCCTAGTTTACATTACTCAATGTATGTTTAGTAGCATAAAGTGTTTTATCACATGATATTGTAAAGGCAGCAATCATTGAATAAGACATGTTTTGATTATTTGTTTTCGAATTGTGTTTCAAATGTGATTTAATTGTCACAGCACACTACTATCAATACTTACATACCGGTGATATATAATTATTTGTATGTCAAATGAAAATTAAAAATGCTATGTCAGTGTAAACATGCAAAACACCCTTAAGTTTTATACTGAATGAGACACCATTTCAATTTTGTTTGATTATACAAGAGATGTTTAATACAAGTTACAAAACATGAATATTCTCATTAAAAGACACTTCGAAATATGGTAAACTAATACATACTATTGAATAAAACAGTTATAAGTGGGTTGTTTAAATAATCACTCTATTTGCAATTTGATAGGGTTAATTTAGCCAAACCACGTGTATCAGCAGTATGGTAATTTAGCAACCTGGCGAACAATTGTAGTTTAATTGTTATCTATAAAACATTTATGTATTTATTGTTAAATATTTTATGACATTAACCATTTTTATAAGAATTTGCAACAACACGAAGATACATAATTCGGTTTAAAATAAATAAATATACCCCACCCACTTTTACCAACAGTATGATATTAATTTAAGAGCATCCTGTTGAGAAAATTTAGTTTACTTTTATAAAACATAGATTTTGTGATTGTTTAAAATGATTTTTATTACATTTAGCTTATTTTTTAAGAGTGTGCAACAACTGAACGGCAGATCTTTGAAAAAAAAAAAATAATTGAGGTGCCTTTTTTCATTTTTCCATATATATATTTTTTTCAACAGTGTTTAGGAAGCATATTGAATGTTACAAACATCAAATATAACATCACTTCCGTTAGTTTGGTTAAAAATATATTCAAAAATGATATAATAACAGCTAAATAATAGGGTTTTAGCAAACATGGGGTAAAATGAAATATTTTAGCGGCCATCTTGACGGCCATCTGGGATTGCTGGCCATTGTATCAGGATTTTTTTAAGAAATTTGATTTTGAAATCAGTATATGTATACCTTACATTTAAAACCAATTTTAGCTTGGGGCGTGAATTTTAAATAAATGGCCCTTGGCTCTTGGACTATAAACTGTCACGTGATAACCTAAACATAAACAGCGCTTTTTTAAAAATCACTCAAAGAGTTATAGCGTCGGCATAGATTTTAGACCAATAAAAAAGACAAAAACTATATAAAACCATTGGTTTTGAGGTAAATCAAAACATACATGTCTAATTTTTTTAATGTTTCTATACGATTATGTAAAACAAATTGTGTATTTTGGTTAATTTTCTTTCGTTTGTACTATTGGACCATCTGGAGTGGAGTCCCTTTAAGATTCCTCCTAAAATCTTGTAATTGCAAGACATTTCTTACCGATTACTAATATACTTTTAACGCAACACCCTTTATCATTATGTCCAATACGGATTTTGATGTCGTACCTGCATTGAATTGAATAAGTTCTATTACATTAGATATGGAGTTGTTGCACGCAAACTGTAACCTGGTTTTCTTAGTACAAAAAGGGGCATAATTCTGCTAAATTGCAGGTCATACTTATGGACTACTAAAGGATGTTACATACCAGATATGAAACCTCGGCGCCTTGCGATTTCAGAGGAGAAGAATTTTAAATTCAGTTTGCTATATGTTCTATATAAGCCATGTGACCCCCAGGGTGTGGCCAGTTCTGACCCCATGGGCATCATTTGAACAATCTTTGTAGAGGACCACTATAGGATGTTACATACCAAATATGAAACCTCTGGGCCTTGTGGTTTCAGTGAAGAAGATTTTTAAGTCATTTTGCTATATATTCCATATACACCATGTGAACCCCGGGGCGTGGCCCGTTTTGACCCCAGGGGCATCATTTGAACAATCTTTGTAGAGGATCACTGTAGGATGTTACATACCAAATATGAAACCTCTGGGCCTTGTGGTTTCAGAGAAGAAAATTGTTAAAGTCATTTTGCTATACATTCTATATAAACCATGTGACCCCCGGGGCGTGGCCAGTTCTGACCCCATGGGCATGATTTGAACAATCTTTGTAGAGGGCCACTATATGATGTTACATACCAAATATCAAACCTCTGGACCTTATGGTTTCAGAGAAGAAGATTTTTAAAGTCATTTTGCTATATATTCTATATAACCATGTGACCCCCAGGGCGTGGCCCATATTGACCCCATGGAAATAATTTGAACAATCACTATAGGATGTTACATACCAAATACGAAACCTCTGGGCCCTGCGGTGTCAGAGGTTTTTTTTAAGTTTACACTTTTAAAATCTATTTTTAGATCTGGTGACCTACATATGCAGTGGACCGGAAAGATTTGAACAAGTTTGAAAGAGGTTCACCCAAGGATCATTCCTGTGAAGTTTGGTGAAAATCTGCCAAGCGGTTTAGGAGGAGATGTTGTTTGAAGGAAAAGTTGACGACGCAGGCACACACACAAGCACACACGCACGACGGACAATGGGCGATCACAAAAGCTCACCATGAGCACTTTGTGCTCAGGTAAGCTAACAAAAAGGGCAATAACTCTGTAAATATTGAAGGAGTTTTGGTCCTTGTGCTCTGCACTTGATCTCTTTGTCCTCTATCATTATATGAAATGTCATCTGAATCCATTCAATACTAATGGAGTTATGCTTTGCACAAGAATCATGACGGACGGAAAGACAGATGGACGATGCAATTCCCTTCGGGGGCATAAAAACACTGCAATATAGGACACTGTTGGGAGCATCTGGTCGCTTTCAGATGCTGTCCTGAGAATCGGGAATCATTGGGACACATTCTGCGTTATTGGTTGTCCCTTAACATTCAGGACACTCAGCTGAATTTGTATAGTCAAGACTCTATTGGGATACAATCGATTGTATCAGATCAAATTTTCTTTTCAGATTAAATGAACATGTAAGTGACCACGATCTCCTTCCAAAGAGTCAGTCAGCATACAGACGTGTTCACTCCTGCGAAACAGCACTACTGAGACTAGCGAATGACATACTAGACGGCATGGAAAACCAGGAGGTCAGTGCTTTGATTGCTTTAGATCTCAGCGCTGCATTTGACACGGTGGACCACGACATTCTGCTAGAAGTGTTGAAAAATCAGCATGGATTGTGTGGCACAGCTCTAAACTCGGTTGATTGCTACTTGAGACCACGCTGTAGTGTTAGTGTCAAATCAACCGTCTCGTCTCCATGTCCGTTACATTGTAGTGTCCCCTAGAGATAGTCTAGAGATATGCCTGACAAGTCTGGCATAAGATTTCCACACCCCTGATTTGAAGTATTTCAGTTGGTACATATTTTGGATAGTGGAAGGGGCATACATTTGTTAAAATACAAAACTTTTAAGTGAGGCTTTGTATAGTTTATCAATTTTTAGAAAATAAACTTAAACCACAAAGTGGGCTAATTCTGTCAAAATACAAAACAGAGTTATGGGTAATGTTGCCCCTGATACTAGAGTTAATGGAAAACGTTAGTTCCAAATTTCAAGTGAATAACTTATGTAGTTTTGAAGTTACAAAACTTTTGAATAAAAACTTTAACCAAATTCAGACTTGGACGCTGAAGCCGACGCCGGGGGTGGTAGGAAAGCTCACCTATTCTTCAAATGGTCAAGCCAAAAATCAGAGCGAATAACACCGACATTAAAGCACAATGGTAGCATTCAAGGTGTTGGCAATTTTGTATGTAATTATGATTATACTTAATTAGATTAGCCCTTGGTGAACATTAAAATTGGACCATAAATCATTCACGATCTGCTGAGTTATCCGAAGGTATTCCCAACACAGACATATTGTGATTATAATAACATAGGAATGCACTACAAGTGCTCAAGCGACACTTAGAATTACAAAATACACAACTATTTTCACTACATAAACAAGCTCTCTTTCCAAATGATCCGTTGTTATTGTGTTTTTTAAAGTATGGTTTTCAAAGGCTTTGTACAAATCTTTGTGTAACAGAATCAGCAACACGATACTATGCTGCAGTGACAAATTACACATATAGTTTTCTCTTAAAAAAAACAACAACACTATATACCACGACAGTCGAGTGCCAAAGCGAGAATTTAGTTGTGTTTTGCTTTTCCTCCACAACTGGAAGACCATAACCAGTTTTACCAAAATATTACTGTGCTTAATAGACTGTCTGAAGTATGGCGGTTTACCCAAAATAACAATTTTAAACTCAATACCGCTATTTCAAATACATTTTCCATCTCAATACTGCTAAAGGCCCCCCTCCCCTCATTATTAATACAGATAAATAGCACCTACTTTTTTAAGGTCATGCAATGATACCATGATTCAGTATATGTAGCCTCAGGGTACCAATTCTCGAACGATTTTTTTAAGTTTGGTTAAATATATAAAATTGTTACAAGCTCTTGGAAAATATTTACATTAGCATATCAGACAAAACATCACTCTTTCTAAAACTACAAAAATTCGCGAAAATATCAGTTGATAACACCACCTTACCGTTTGTCAAATCAAGTCACCTACGTCTACATTTCGGAACTGGTTTGGAACCAATTGTCGAACGTTCATTCATTTGGGTCAACAAAAAATTCCAACACACATGTAACAGGTAAAATCAATGTATTTACATCATAAATGAAGTGCAGTATTACTATTGATGATTTTTTTTTTACATAAGCAACAAATAATGCTGAGCATTTCATAGAACAAATAAATATAATATATCACTCTACTTGACATCATACTGATCCAATATTGAAAGTTTGTATCCTAATACCTTGTGTAGATCAACAATGAATAAAAGAGACTCAAACACATTGTGTTTGTCTAGGAAATGCTTTCATTATTCAATGACCAATACAAATAACTTAGTTGTGTGTAACCTACTCAATAGCATTACTGTGATAAATACATCATTCTGACAGTTGTAAACAAAGTAAAAGGCCTACATGTTGCATGACAGCTTTGTTCCAAGTGTTTCAATCTTACAATCAATACTACTGTTGTGACAAAGAATGATTTTACTCAAGGAAACACGACATTTTCCGGTCACATACTTAAACTTTGTGTGCAGATGTGCTACCGAAAAAGCGGCTGTAAAGTTGGAAGTTTGCCAATACAACATGTGTATATTGGACTTACTTAAAACAACAACATATTTTAGTTTCAATGATTCACATGTGAATAAGTTTGATTAATAATAAAAATCGTTCGAGAATTGGTACAGTTCGAGAATTGGTACCCTGAGGCTACATTGTTTTAAAAGAATCTTATTTACTATAAAATACATTATTTTTTCATTAGTATTATTTGATTGTTTATCTCCAGTGGATGTTATAATTAAGATTTCTCCTACAATAGTGTAATTTGCAAGTCATTTTGGAATTTCAAACTGAATTAGTTCTAATATTGCAACAATTACAACTATTTTGATCAAGACATTCATTGATTGTGGATTTAATGTTTAGGTCTTGAATGTCTCTGAAGTACAATGTGCATTGAAAGCATTTCAAAAGCACAGTATCATGAGAATGGGCACCTGAGCGAGTCGCAAACAATTGTAATATCAGATAAGAAAATCCCACAAAGAGTTATTCAAAACAGTTATCAAAATGGTATATTATGTTGATCAAAAGATTACAATACCAATTAGGATGGGTGTAACCCTTGACCATTTTTTAAAAATATCCTATTGATAATATTTTAACTTTAGAAGTACTTAATGGATGATTTTGTATGACAAAGCTTGTGGTTATTTTATCAGGACCATTTTACACAAAGGAATTCACTGGGGAGGGGATTTGTCGAGAAATTAAAACCTTATAGTATCTCCTGATGACTACTGATTGGTTTCAAACTTCATAATTGTCTGTTGGACCATAGAACGTTTTAAAGGCATATTTTTTCTGCTCAAGTTAATCGCATTGTTTTCAACAGAAAGGGTCAAAGTAGCACTGTAACTTCGTGCCAAAGAAACATTAAAGAACAATGTTAATAGATTTGTTGCTGTGCTTTTGCGAGTTAGCAATTGCTCTACATTTCAATTTAAAACCGCAAAATCAGTTGCAAGAGATTTGACATGACATGCTTTGCAACTAAACTTCTTAATATGTAGTTGTACTTAGAAGTCTTTAATTTTATTTTACCTTGTGCTGCTTCCGCTATTGATAACTGAACCATCAAATACAGTCATTTTCAACAAGTATGTGCATCAAAGCAAGAGTAGAGTCAATGGACAAATAACCAACATAATTAAGATAGGAGGAGGCATGATCATACCCAGTCAATACACTTTACACTGTACTATGAACATTATACAATTTTTAAATAAACGTCAAATAACGATGCATACCGTAAATGTCCTTATTGACGCCCATGCCCTAAGACGTGCATGGGGTATTTTTTGGTCCCGAAATATTTTTTGCTGATCTATTTTTTCGAACATTAACATGAAACTAAAGTTAATTTCGATATAAACGATTAAATGGACCACCATATTTATGTATCCGGAATTGCCTGTTTATAAATAAACCTATGCCCCACTATAAGGGTTACACGCAATCATATATGACGCAAGTGAATGGGACCACAAAAATTCATTACGATATTATGAATATTTATGATAAGAACATGTGGGTCTGCAGTGTCACAGCTCATTACGTCGATCATGTTAATAATTTAGACTGTACCATTGTGCATTACGATGTGCCAGTGAGCTCGTCGTGTCAATCGACGATATTCGTATTAGGTATTCGAATATATTCGAATATTCGTTTTGTGAATACTACTATATACAGCACTCTGTCCAAATATTTACCTATCCGAAATATGTATACTACGTGTACGTAGTTCTTTTACCTTGTTTCAGTGGTAAATGAGCAATATAACTTAGTGAGTGTTAGGAAAATATAAAGAAACTTAAGATATTGTTAAATGTATTGTTAATTAATTTGTTAATCGTTCCGTACACAAATTTCTCATTACATACATTACACGTTGCCTGGGTTTTGTCTAATGACCACGTTAAGTACTTCCATGCACATGATGGTGGCATTGTGTATTAATCCAGACTGTTGAATAATATACGGTGTTGATATCATGGAGAATAATTTTCAAGTGACGTATATTAAGATTGACCAGATCATGCTAATTTTGTAAAAGAAATTGATTGGCTAATAATGGATTCATTTTGATTGGTTTACTTAGAGAGAAATTGTATTTTACTGTAAACAAGTTAACCGTATAGATGTCACTTAAGGACAATAAACAACAAGGAAATTTACTGTATATTGCAAACATGTTTGAGAAAGCTACAACAAACATGAATGAATTTGCTATTGGCAAACGTACATGTAGTGCATGAAGAGAAATTATCCCTCCCAAGAGATTGCACAATGTCAGCCAGGAAGCAAGGAACCTTTGAGCCATCAAAACTATTATAACTACATGTGAAATACAGGCGAAAATATGTCTGGCTCATTTTCAAAACTCCAAATGGAGAGTATTCAGATAGTCATAAACCTGTACTACATACACATGGTTGTAAACACACATCAAACATATATTTATATGTACATATGTGAATATTTTATAAATATAATGTAAGTTTACAAAGCTTAAAACTAATTATTCTAGTGTTTCCTCTAAAGACTTAGCACTTATCAAGCACAACTAATGGATTACCGATTCGAAGCGACCAAAGCGTGTTCAAGCCTTACATACAATAAGAGCTGTTTGTAGAACAGTTATGCCCCTGTCTAGGTTAAACTAGTTAAAACGGATAATTTTAGATAATCATGGGCCATAACTCCACAATTCCTGGGACCATTTGGCTGATTATTAAACCTGGCCAAGATATTATGCCCACAAAGATGTTCATGAAGTTTGGTGAAGATTGGATTTACAATGTTGGACAGCGGAAACTGCTAAAAAGGCAAATTTCAGTTAATTCATGGGCAATAACTCCAGAATTCCTTGGCTGATTTGACTGGTTATCAAAAATGGCCAAGATATTATTACAACAAACAACTTCATGAAGTTTGGTGACGATCTAATGAAAACTGTTGGACTTAGGGAGCGGAAACTGATAAAAAGCCCAATTTCAGATAAATCAAGGTCAAAAACTCCCCAATCCCTGGGCCGATTCGACTGATTATCGAACATGACCTAGATTTTATTATTGAAAACATTGTCTTGAAGTTGGTGAAGATTTGATGAAAACTGTTAGACTCAACCAGCGGAAACAGCAACAAAGGCTAATTTTAGATAAATCAAGGGCCACAATTCATGGGGCGATTTGGTTGATTATCTAACTTAACCTACATATTACTATTACAAACATTTTGAAGGTTGGTATAGGTTTGATAAAAACTGTTTGACTTAGCGAGCGGAAACGGCTAAAGAGGCCAATTTTAGACCATTCAAGGGCCATAACTCCACAATTCCAAGGACAATTTGGCAGATTATCGAACTTGTCCTAAATATTATGGCCACAAACATTTTCATGAAGTTCAGTGAAGATCAGGAAAACTGTTGAACTAAGAGAACAGAAATGAAAGTGGCCTACCGACCGACCGACATTAGCAAACCAATATACTCAGCCATCTATGATGGGTGGCATAATTATATGCATGAAAACTGTTACTTGGTTTCTGGGACTGTGACAAACACTTCAAGCCAATAGAAAATTCAACTCTCGCAAATTTCAGACAAACTACACAATTTATAGGAATCTTAAATATTGATTCCAATCCAGGCGTGCAGCAATCAGGGAACTGATTTTACTATCATTACTGCTGAAAACATTTCTCCATTGCAAATCTGGAGAAAATCTTCAATGAGAAATGATATCACAATTTTACTTTGTTTTTTATTTACTCATTACCATTTTTACTCCTTATACTTAACAATTTTACTTGTAATATTGCCTAAAACTACTCTCCACGTCATATCTGGAGAATTAATGTAATGTGAACACTTTCTCATGTTTGTTATACAATTTTAAATGAACGGTGCAATAAATATTGCTTAATTTAGCAATATAAATCTTTTGCATTTCTTTTCAGTCCATTAACAAACTGAAATATTAATTGTATAGTTAAAATACTCTGATGTATAGGGAAAAACCATTTAAACCAATAACAATGGCAGGGAGGTAACTCCTGTCTAACAATTTTATTCATCCTTCTGTATGTGATCACTACTCTTAATTAAAACCCCTGTCACACTAAGGCAGTGTTCTCACGGCAATCCCACAGCATCCAAGAAAACTGTAGAATGCCGAGGTACCCGCAGTACGATCGCAAGCATTGCCTCAGCAATGAAGTGGCAATGCGCTTTTACAGCACTTTTATACTTATACTTTTGCTGCCGACCTCACAAAAAATATCAGATTTTTTTTGCGATCTCACAGCACTCTGAAAAATCAAACAATGCTGTGCCAACGCAGTAAAAACGTGGTATAGTGTGACAGGGGTATGAGGTAGACTACTCCTCCCACACAGACTGTACCTTATCTAGAACACTAATCTAAACAACTTCTTCCCATTGTAGCATTCAGGGTTAAAGTCCAGACAGTGTGTACACTGTACAACTTTGTATAATAGCAGCTAGATTAAGATACAGCTGTTTAAATTGGGTAGATTTAAACCTACTTGATATAACTTATAAGGCAATATTAATTTGATATTTCTTGTATTGTTGTTAAACTAATTACATTCAGTACAATTTCAATCATACTGATTAATTGTGCAGATTTAAACCTACTAGCCCGAGTTATATGGCAAACATTTCTTACATTACTTTATACAAAATCTATTGCCATTTTTATTGAGCACAGTCAGTCGGAGTTCAGCTGCAGGAACTCCCCCCATCTCTTTGACTTTCATCTTTCCCCTCTGTATACATGTACATGAGCCATGCTGAACACACAGGATGATAGCAACAAAACATTAATTGTATTGTTATTTAATAATGTACATTTTCTGTTGTTAGCAGACCCCTTCCCTCATCAATCTAATAGTTCAAGGATTCCTTATTTTAAAACCATTTATTATAAATGCTTTTTGCTCTATTTACATTAATTATTATTGTAAAGTATTATTAAAGGACCCAGTTATTAATCTTTTAACTTGTAGTAAATGTTGTTTTAAACCCTACTGGTCGTAAAACTATGTTTGACAGTAATTTGTATTAAATTGTCTTCGCCAATCAAGATCTTATTATTTGTTGAATATTTCTAAAACTTATTTATACTTTTTAATGCAATTTTTGCTCTTATAGAAATGGTCACTAGCTATTGAACTTTTAAACTGATTAAACTACCTATTTTCAGTGTTGCTATGTATGTAAATCATAACTGACCTGGTCCCAATATACCGAAACACCAACCAACCACTGCGCACCAAAATAAGCCCTGCCCACCTCAAAAATCACTAACAAGACAGTCTTCTTGTATGTGTTCCCAAGGGTGATTCTCTTAAATAGCAAGTATATATTTGTGCATTTGATACAGTTGTTTTTATGTTACATATTGTTTTTATCTGCGTTAATTTTAAAGGCCCTAAAACGTTAGCCATTTGATAACACTTCTAACATTCGTATGATATGTTTTTATAGTTTTATACAGTTGAACATCACTATTTCGAAGTCGTTGGGACCGACGGAAAAAGTTTGCATTAGGAAAGTTCGAAACAGTGATGTTTTCTTGCACACCTGGTTAAATTACACCATGTGTATACTTGAGGTATACATGTATAACGATGGATCGTAAATATTATCGTAAAGATTGTGAAAATCAATTACCACAGATTGCATTTATTACGTTGCTTTTATTTATATATTGAACTTATTATAAAAGATCAAAGAACAATGTGATACAAGACAGAGCATGTTAAGGATGAGCACTTTGAAATGTACAATACTGCTTTTAATGTATACTCAACTGTCAAATATCACGTATATCCAAGGTCGTTATTTACCCGTAACTTGGTAAACCCGAGAACAATGGAAGATGCGAAAACATTACCGAGCAACGACTGCCGAGTCATCAAACCTTTCATAGACAGCTTGAGTTTAGGTGCGACTTCGAAATAAACACTGACAATTAGGTGTGACAAACATAGTTGGGACCGGAATTTTAGTTCGAAATAGAGATCATTTAGAAACAGATAAATTCAAATTAATGATTGATATTTTAGTGAAATAAAGAAGGAAAAAAATTGAGACCAAAAACAAGTTCAAAATAGCATTTAATTTGAATTAACAGTGTTCGAATTAGTAGTAGGCATTTGTAGCATATTGGACCTTTAACCTTATCGTATTTTTTTAAATTAAACTCATACCCTGGGTTATGCTACATGTCACTAAATAACCCAACAATTTTAAGTCTTAAAGGACAGGGTCTCATGTTGAAGCAAGACATTTCCAGTCTACAAGTGTTCAGCATTAGTTCAAAGCATGTCTTGTGTTTGTTACACCCAACAATAAGATTTATATACCAAAAAGACATAGGGAATGTTACATTACTTTGGTTTTATGGTGGCTTGTATCGCCAAAGTTGATTGTGTGACATTGTATTACACAACCACATGTCTCCTTATGATAAAACAAGAGCTGTTGAAGGACTTTTCTTGTGCTTGTCAGAATTACTGGCATTTTTTTTCTAAATCAAGAAATATGGAAATTCCACCAAAACCGAATTTTTCGAAAGAATTACATTGAAGTCAGCACATTAATAATAATTTTTGCAATGGTGAACTTGACATTGACCCCATTAACCCCATATCAGGGTTTCCCGCAGGATTTCCTGAAGGCATGTCGGCATCCCCGACACCACCCCTGTGACATCGGCCGCTCAGTTTGGCACCACCTCCTCGAATTCGGCCGCATCACACGACCCCAGCTCCCCCAAATTCGGCTGAAACGCTTAAACCCACCTCCCCAAAATCGGTCGCATTGCGCGACCCCACCTTTACGAAAACGGTTGCGACGTTCGCAATCCAGGCGGCGATCAAATCGGCAGTATCGCTTTAACTACTGCCCTTTATCTAGCTTTTTGTTCGACCTGCACCTCTCTTTGCATTACCTTTAATTTGGGAATTCTTATTTTTATAAAAATTGAAACTAATAAAAATATTTATCCTACTCAAATTGCAATAACCGCAGTTTTTTCATTGAATAAAAACGTGTTGACTAACTCATTTGGAGGCAGTGTACATCAAAATATTAGGCTGCATTTACTATGGAATTAATTTTCAATCATACATGGTTTTGTTGAAAAGCCTAGCCGTTTTTCCGCGTTAAAGTTCTGTTATAGCCGCTAGATTTTTTTTATTTTTTTTTAAACTTTTATTTTTAATTCATTAATTGTTTTCTAATGCGAAAGAAATCAATCGTTAATATCAGTTATACTACATGCGGATATTAAAAGCCGAAAAATCACCGTTGTTTTTAAATACTGGAATCTGACTGCGGTTCCTAATCGACATAAATTACGGTCCTGTATCTCCATGTAAAAACAAAGATCTATTGTTAATAGATCTCTGGTAAAAAGGGTGTTTTTCTACAAAAGCGCGCGAAAATTATGTTGCCATGCACAAGGTCACGGATGCCTCATGAAAAACGTGCGTGAACTGGCCACGTGCTTAATTACAGTGTTTATGTATTTGTTGTCAAACACTATTTTAGATGTTAGTAAGGTATACACTCCGCTCTAAAAATCACCATATTTGGTTGGCTAATGAGATCGTTGTGGGCAGGACTACACAGTTCAGTCACTTGTTAATCACACTTTTGGAATTGAGACCTTATCGATCAATACGGTGTTCATTTATGACCCTGTGGTTAACAATCGGAGTAATAGATGAAGGGATTAAGGGTTGTCGCTTTGAAAATTAAAGCATCTCGGCACTATTTAAGCATGTCAGCAAATTGCAATCCCAAGCTAGGTCTTGATATAAGGTATCTTTTATTACGTTTCATTAAAAATGTCTTCTCAAGCTATAGAGCATAAACAGTTTGTCTGTTTTAGTAATGGTGGCCTTGACCCCACCCACCGCATATGCAATCCCAACCGAGGTCTCGATATGAGATATCAATGTATGAAGTTTCATTAAAATATCTCAATGTGTACTCAAGCTTTTGAGCAGAAACCATTTTTTATTTTTAGTAATGGTGACCTTGACAGTTACCCCATCCATCTTATATGCAATCCCAAGAGAGGTCTTGATATACGGTATCTATGCATCAAGTTTCATTAAAATATCTCAATTCATTCTCAAGTTATTGAGAGGAAACCGTGTTTCTATTTTTAATAACAGTGACCTTGACCTTAACCCCACCCACCCCATATGCAATTCTATGTAAGGTCTTGATATAAGTTATCTATGTATTAAGTTTCAATAAAATATCTCAATGCGTTCTCAAGTTATTGAGCGGAAACCGTTTTTTCTATTTTTAGTAACAGTGACCTTGACCTTGACACCACCCACCCCATATGCAATCCCAAGCAAGGTCTCGATATAAGGTATGTATGTATAAAGCTTCCTTTAAATATCTCAATGCATTCTTAAGTTAGCAGAGTTTTTTTTGTTGAAGTGGAGTAGCAGTGACCTTGACCCCACCGACCCCATATCCAATTCCAATCGAGGTCTCGATATCAGGTATCTATGTATTTAGTTTCATTTAACATGATTCATTATTAACTTGAATACTGTTTTAGGTATGTGGAGAGTTATGAAACATTAGCAACTGACCTACAACATTATAGGCAGACCATACCAAATTCTCCCATGACTGGCATTTTGGACTGTGGAAGGTACATTTTTCTTGTAGTTGTTAATGTTATATGTAAATATATTGTACTTGGAAATATACAAAATAAAAAAATAAATAAATCTTTATTAATGTTGATTTATATTAGGTTTATTAAAAACTATTTATGTTACATTACACAGGTCCCATGGAAGAAAACGGATGGCAAGATCCTGAAAATCTGAAAGATTTAACTGCTTCATTACAACTTCATAACATTGATGACTGCATAGCTAACTGATGGACTGGTCAGTCAACTGCATGCTCAGGACTGTGCCATCACCTCTGAAAAATGACCACTGTTATATGTCTTCGTTGTTCAGCTGAACATTGTTTGTAAGGGACTCTTTAAGTATTAAAAAGTGGACATTGGCATTCTGATCTAATATTTGAAGAATTACAAGAATTACAAGTGATATTCAGTCTTTCACAGGGACCTGTAAAAGGAGCCATAATGATTCCCTATCAAACAATCGATGGTATATTTTTCCCAAGTGAAATGTTGAAATAAGCCTGCAGTGACAATATTCTAAAAACATAGGAGATGTGAATTTAAGTTGTAAATAATCACATGACTTGTATGTTTTTGTCAATTTAAATACTGAGTTCAACTTCTCATTGCTTTCACTAGTTAAATTTATCAATCAATTAAATTTCCATTATTATTTTTTCAATTAGCAATATTTCATAATGTGAAAATTCCAAATCTGATTTGTAATGGGCACATTTCATTTCAAAAGCAATAAAAATGTTGGAATACATCAATTTCCCTTGTTGTTTCATTCTTCTATTGACAAGCAGCATTGTAATAATAAGTTACACAGGATTTTATATAAAAAATATACATTTAACCCATTTATATTTAACTGCAACATTTATTTTAAGATCATTTATATTTGAACACAAGTTACTTTTCGGAGTCATTTGCTTTAAGGTCATAATGCAAGAAGTAAGTTATGTAGTTATTATGTAGTATCATTATTATTATTATGTGAATAATGTATAGCAACTATTGAGCTAAGGCCCCCCCCCCAAAAAAAATAGTCCTGTTTCTGGTCTCCTGACCGACCCTGTACTTTTGCTGCCAACCCTACATATTTTTGGTCCAAAAATAATAAAGACTGAAAAAGACTGTTACTGTGTACAACACAAACCATTCTCCCATCATAAAAAAATTAAATTAAATTAAACAAATCCCTACCTACCGACCCTTATTTTGGGGGGGGGGGGGGGGCAGGAGACCAGAAACGGAACTTTTTGTTGTTGGCCTAAGTATAAAGTACATGTGCAAAGTGAATTGGTAAATGGTTAAAAACAGTCTGTATGTACATGTCACCTACTGGTTATCATTATAACTGTGTAAAGTGTAAACAATAAGCATTACAGTTTTTATAATATATATGTTGTAAAATCATACCAGTCTTCACAAAATCTTTTAAACTAATTTGTTATTAACAAGCAGAAAAGAAAGATTACTCAATATATGCCGTTTTAATCTTAATTTGCAATGTTCACTAGTTGTTTTTCTGTTGTTGTTTTTTATTATTTGATAATGGTTGCCATGGTCACTTAATTTATGTTTTTATATAAAGTTCTATAAAATATACCTATATCAAAGGATGATATGTAACACAATTTTAATATGTCATTTGTTCAGAATAACATGCAATTTTAATCTTTCTATCCTTAACAATGTTAAACAAGAAATAACTGAAATGGTCTACCGTAAATGTGTCAATTATAGGTCTCGGTACATCACTCATTTTAAGTTGCCAATAGTGTTTATAAATGTATTATGAAGTGCTCATGCACTGGTTAACAAAAGGTAAAAATGAATCTATAAATCTATTTTAATTTGAAAAATATGGCTTAACACACTTTTCCAATGTATAATGATCGTATTTCATAGTATAACAGTATTTGTTGCCATAGCAACCAGATCATCGACTTTATAGTTATAAGCCAATGTCAAATGAATGATGTAAGATTGAAGCAATAAAATTATATACATTAGTTTATACATTTAGAGTGTTTGTTTTGAATGTGAATGTGGTATAAAACACTATAATAATGAATAAATGATAGAAAAGAAAATTGTTGTTATGGTGACCCACAAAAGAAGCTTAAAAATCGCATAAATAGTTCTTAATAAGAACAATAAATCACATCATCTGACACTACACATGTTTGCCTACAAGAAAATGTAGATAACTCAATTTTGACCAGGTATGTCATTTGGAAGAAAAATTGCGTGGCTGATCACATATTAATTTTTGCAATAAATGTATATTGTCTTACAGATGTCTACATTGCCATAATTATAAAATTGTGTTTTGTCATAGTAATTCACTTTCAAATATCAAATCACTAGTAAACAGGTTTATAAACAATATGTCATCTATTTATGAAAATAATTAATATTAATAAACAAAAACAACATAATGGATATATTAAAATAACACAAACAAATGGTTTGAACATTCAGGCTTGTACTTTCTTTTTCCGCCTTGTTCATTATTCGAGAATACAAGCCCGCTTGCATTTTGAAATTATAATTTCGATCACTATCATAGAACCATGTCTCCCAAAATAAATTTTTGTCTCATATACATATATACCGTTTTCATCATTATTATGTTAATAATAAGAAATTGTATTGTTTTAATACACAGTTGAACTTCGATATCTCGAAGTCATTGAGGGCTCACAAATGACTTCGAGACATCAGCAGTTCGACATCTCCAAACACAGACCCTTTTTTAAAGTATTTAATCTAAATGTTCACGAAATTGCAATATAACATTGCCATCCTGTATTCCTGTATGCATATACTGAACTGTAAACTAGTGGTAAAAAATACAATTAAAGTTCACATATACATGTTTAAATATGTGTTGAGATGTTTGTGATGCGAGACAAACTTGGTTGTGACTCGACACTGTCACAGGCGTCAACAGTTCGAGATAAACAGATAGAAATAAGTGTGAAAATACTTCTTGGGACAGAAAACCTGTTCAACACAACCAGAAATTAGAGCTAAACTTTGAGAAAACTATATTCATTTTATATAAAGTAAGAAGGAAGAAAGTCAGGAATTCTTTTCCACTTTGAGATATCAGGAACTTCGACAACAGCAAGTTCGTGATAACCAAGTTCAGCTGTATGTCTGTATACATTGGATATAATTGTGATATGCCCCATTAAATCAATGGTACACAAAAAATATTTATTTTTGGCATGAATGTTCAGGTCTTGAATGTGTGGTGAAGCATAATAGACACTGAAAGCAATTAAAATCATTATAGTTCAAAAAGAAGAATGTCAATTTGCTAGTGAACAAACCTCAAACAATAAGTTAAATCAGACACTAAAATCACACAATGAGTTATTCAAAACAGTTGTCATAATGGTTTATTTTGTGGATCAGGGGCCATATTACGGAAGCATCTTGAGTTTATCTTAAATTATAATGAAGTTCAAATTTTGGAAATATAATATCCTTAAACCACATACAGTCAAATCACGATGCTACAAATAGGGTTTCAGACACAGATTTGTTCCTAGTATCTCATTTTTCGTAGTATTGCATCTTTTGGAAATTACGTTACAATACACTCGTATACATGCAGAATAAATGTTTTTACACCACATATGCTGTCAGCAAACCAGAGATAAGAAAAAGTGGTGGATAAATTCCACACACCACAGTCAAGTGTAGTATAAATAAATAATTTTCTCGTCGGCAAGTAGCAGTATAAAGGCCCAATAACTCACCTTTGAGTTTAAAGTGTAATGCTTTTAACAAAGTGAATGCTAAAAAGGAGTAGCAGTAGTACTATGTTCTGGCGAAATTCTGATTTAATCGCTTATTTTTCACAATGAATACAAAATTTCATGGGACAAATCGTCAAAAAAGCTAAACAATTTGGGGACGAATAAAAAATCTTTTGAAGCGTACTGAGTACAAAGCAAACATCCGATTGAGGTCTGCTTTTTTATTGGTTTAATTAAATATGGCGCTACAATCTTAGCCAATCGATAACATAATGCGTTCGAGGTTTATCTCCGTATTGAAGAGTATTCGTTCTGTTTTCCAAGATGGAGTCATCTGCTGTGTCGCCTAAGAAAAAAAGCCTCGAACGTTATTGAGTAATTTCTCCTCGCAAAACATAAAAACATACAAATTTGTTGGTAAAGATACAAGTCTGGTCGTCGCTTCGCATGCTGCCTGCACCCCTATTTATAAAGCCGGTGACATCTTGAAGTTTCTTTGACAGAAACTAAAAGTGCCAATGTCACGAATTTGACATAAAAACCAGTATGAAAATTCCAAAATTCTTGGTTTCAAGAGCCTATAATGTTGAAGGAAATTTTATGACGTGTTCACTTTGTATTATGAACAAAAAGAATAACGTGTTTTCCATTGAAAATCACGAATTTTAAGTTTATTAGTACAATCAGTTATTTGTGTTGAACAGTTTATAAAATATAACATTAACCGTGTTTCTAATGTAAACTGCTGTTGGCTAAACTAATACCAACCACTGACACTTATATGCAAGACACAACTAGTCAAGGTAAAAATTGGTATTGATTTCATCATTTGTAGGAAATTGTAGGTGTATTTTGTTTGTTTCTCTAAAAAATTGGAAATGTCCACAATTTTTCATGAGATGTGAGACAAATGTTTGTCTCACCTCAGAACACTGGTAGTATAAGTATCACTAGCAGCAGCAGTGGCGGCAGTGGTGGTAGTAGTAGTAGTAGTAAGTGTTTTTGTGGTGGTGGCCAGTGGTAATGGCAGGGATGGTGGTGGTGTTTTTGTGGAATAAATGGTTCATGTTTTTGTACTTATATTAAGTATGGTAAGTAACTGAGGAATTTTTTAATCATTAATGGCTAATAGGGTGTTTGTCCATCGTTGTTTAGCACGCTGTCATATTACTATATACAAGAGACACGGGAGTGTTTATATTGCTCCACTGGCTCGTTAAGTAAGGACTGTCAGATACAAAAGGACCATCAGATGCAATATATGGAAAAAAAGGCCCAGTTCTCTGGCAGCCATGTTCTTTTACAAGTCAAAATAATATTTCTATTTAGTGGTTACTGACAAGACAATTTTCAACATTTTCAATAAAGCCATATAAGAAACAAGAGCACTGCCCCCTGGAGGCCATGTTTACAATGGAGATAAACTACTTGCGCACATTTGGTAGAGAACCACCCACGGAACATTCTTGTGAAATTATTTGAAAATCCAACCAGTGGTTAAGGAAATGTTGTCTTAAGATTTTCCATTTATAGGTCTGGTGGCCATTCTGTGCAGCAGACCGGAACAACCATGGCATAAGATTGTTAGCCTTAGGCCATTGGAGCTAAAAATTACCACAGAGGGAGCAATTACCTCCTGCAATGTGAGCTGTTTTACCTCATGGGACAAAAATTCTTGTATCATACCATTACAAAGGGTTGGTCTTTGTTTTCTATACAGTAAACCACACAATTTACTATCTGTGGTCTAAGTCAGATAGATGTTTCGTATACCTTGCAAAGCAAGCATTATCTAACCACACAACAAATATTTTGAAAATAATTGCTGTGAGGTCTCAAAAAACATATTAAATTTAACTATATCATGAAAAAAGTCCAAATAATATGACGTTAATAGTTTGGATTCTTATTAAGTCTTAATTCTTATTAAAAAAGAGAAACCAGTTTTAACATATTTTTTTTATATTCAACACTGTGTAAATTCTAAATCTTCATGTATATTTGAAATTTATCAGATATAAACTGAACTGCTAGTGTGTGTTAAATTATTGCATTACAATTGTGACAAAAACAAAATACATAGCAAATAAGAAATTCCCATTGAGTCGCGAAAATTTATATCATCAACAAAATGCAACCATGACTTTTTCTTTTAAGTGTATGCGAGACAAAGCTGTCTGTCCCCACATCCTCGTTTCGATGTGCTTGCAAGAAGATCTTGTTACAAATGATATTATTTGTCACAAATGCCACCTGAAATTATACATCCAGTGCCTTCCACAAGATTTTTTAGGCGTCCCTGTCCCAACGGGGTGGGTTAGGGAGGGGTATCCCCTCCGTACGTCAAATTCTTTTGCGGCATGTGTCAAATGAAGTTATTTGGTGCGTTTTAGCTATTAAAATTAAGGCTAAGATGTTTTCAATTTTTTTTTACAAGTTTAAACAAAATGAAATAAACGAAACATCACCGTTTGAACAGAATACCTCTAGCCTTTTAAACGCAAAAGCATTATTGTTGTTGCTAAACTGAAAGTAATGATTTTTTCCTGATGTTTTGTTTTCCAATGCGCATCACATTCACACAGTGACGTCATGTCCAAACCCACTATTATTGTCGTTCTCGAATCTTTAGGTTACACTCGATCTACTGATGGATACTTTTTTATTCAATTAATTATGTTGGTATGTGCATGTATTTAGTGTTTTAACGCTGTTTTAATCGTTGCTGACTGGATAATTGGTGAATTCTGAAGATCTTGATTAAAATATATTTATATTATATACATGGTTTCTTCTTGCAAAAACGGCGGGAAATTTTCCTCGTGCACATCGTGCCTGCGGGTCAAATGTTAAAGACCTGTATTTAGTAAAGCACATGATCATGTCCAAACCCACTATTATTGTCGTTCTCGAATCTTTAGGCTACACTCGATCTACTGATGGATACTTTTTTATTCAATTAATTATGTTGGTATGTGCATGTATTTAGTGTTTTAACGCTGTTTTAATCGTTGCTGACTGGATAATTGGTGAATTCTAAAGATCTTGATTAAAATATATTTATATTATATACATGGTTTCTTCTTGCAAAAACGGCGGGAAATTTTCCTCGTGCACATCGTGCCTGCGGGTCAAATGTTAAAGACCTGTATTTAGTAAAGCACATGATCGGTACACGCACACTTTCCATGCGTGGAACGTGACATCATGTTTCAGCAGACATTTTGCACTCTTTTGTAGAAAACACGGGTTTTACATGGCAAACATGTACATAAACACCTTGCTTGTCCATGAAATTCTGGAACAATTTTTTGAACTCAATCGGCAATCATCGTGTGATACCGTCAAAAACAAAAAGCAGTGTCACGGAAGGGAACGGTCTTACCGAGCAAATTATTATATTCGTACTCAAAATATTTCGAAAATTGGAATATTTCGTCCCCCATCGGTAAAAACAAAATCGCAATTATAGTTTTATTTTTTTCACTTTCAGAAAATTTACATTCGCCGGTTTAGTAAACCGTAAAATCAAAAAGTCCTGACCTAAGTAATTAACATTTGACAGAAAAGTCCAGAAGGTATAGCAAATCTTTTATCTAGTTTAGAGTGATCAAGTGGTACAAAAGAACTCACTGGGGAGAGGTATCACATTTTGTCAAGCTATTCGAAATATTTAAGTGTCTATTCATTTGTTTTCAAACTCGATAATAAAAATAGTTGGACCATGGAAAGTTTTTAAGGCGTATAATTTCTGCCAAAGTTTTTCTATTTGTTTTCCGTTGACAGGATCAAAGCAGCACTGATTACTTTGTTCCAAAGATCTATCAAAGAACAATGTGTTTAGGAATTTATGATTGTGTTTATGGTTTGTTTGTTGACAATTCTTTTCACATTCCGATTTAAACTGTGGAGTCATTCGCAAGCAATACATATTATTGACACCTCAATTTTTTAAACAGTGGTAATATACACCAATCAAGATAAGAATACAATGGACCAGTAACAAACGTAATACAGACAAAGGATATTAAGCACGCTTTCATGCCCATTAAACAATACAAAGTTAAAATACAGTCAAACATAATACAAGATGGCCAATGTGGCCCTGGGTTGCTACCCCGAGTTGTCACAAAAGAAGGTTGAGATCAAGAGCCCTCTGTCAAATATTATAAACTGAATGTCTAACCGCAAATTAGGGCTACACAACTTCCGATTTCATAGCCGATTTCATAGCCAAAATTCAATTCTCCCCTCAAGAAATTACCTTAGAAATTTAATTGACAATTTAAAAAATTTATTTATTTATTTTTATGTAAACACATACATGCTAGCATCAAATTTTATTTTGTATGGTTTGTGACTTCTTATATTTTGAACAAAATGGCAGATAATGAAGGCTTGAACTGAATTTTATTATTTTAAGCAATTTGGTAGAGGGTCATCCCTAGGGATGGCAACAAAATACAAATAAGTAACGGGTGAACCTGTTTTGGTATTTGAGCAGTTAACCAGCTGGATACCCTTTAGAATGCAGAACTAGAATTTAGAATTTAGATAAAGGAAGACTTTATCTGCACAAAGTCCATTTTTCGGTGTAGCTATCTAAGATCATTTTAGACCCAGATTTTCTTGCGATAATTATGCAGTGGGAAAATTGAATGCCAATAGAATTGGGCAAATTTTCTAATTCTAGGAATGCAAACTTCAAACAATTGTTTAACGTATACCAATGACTGTTGCATACTTTTGGGGAATACAAATTTACATAATTGTTTACATAAGCGGTTAAAATGAAGTTATAAACATATCCTCACGTATACTCTAGAACTGAGGCTAATTATGAACGTATTTTCTCATTGTATGCCATAAACAGAATGATATATTCATTCACGTAACGAAATAACTATTTTGTTTAGCCTACATTTATATAAGCGTTACGCTCTATAAATAGCAATTGTGCAATGTTCCCATGCATAAATATCTCTCACAGAGTCGCCGTTCCATGTAGCCATTGATTCTAGCGAGTTCATCGCATTCCACAAAAAGTATTGGCATTCTAAAAATAGCGCGCGTAGCTAGCAACGGCTGTATAGCTGTGTTAATATACTCATACATGTATAAATAATAGAATTATATTATATTAATTTGATTAAAATTGTGGTTACGATTTATTAACGATTATTTATAATTGCATCTTTCTATCAACTTCTCCAGTAGATGTTATTTAATCTGTAAAAAGATGCTACATTTTCCATAGATGAAATGTTATGAAAGAAGATTCGGAATATGTCGAATTGTTATTCGCGTAGCATGAATACACAATTTGAAATACTAATTATACACAGGAACCCTTGATATATCATATTTCTACTGATATAATTTAAAATCGTCATAGTCTAATGAATTTTTATGCTTGCATTATCTAACAGTAAAGTCTTAACATTTCAAAAATCGCTGAATGTTCCCGGACTATTGCTTTTTATTGGGATACACAGGGTACATGCTTATTTGACTTCAAATCGTTATTATATATGATAACTAACATGAATGGTATATTACCGGTACTATAAATAACTATATAGACTCGTCTGATACATAATAATGTTCCCGAAATTATTTTCTTACATTGTTAATTTGTTAAATTGGCTTGACAAATTCAGATAACAATTATGTTAACCTAAATTATTTTGGTCATTCATATATCACTGATGGAAACATGGAGTTGTATGATTGGTTTATTCACGGCATAGATATTAATTAAAATTCTATTTAATTTTTAAATATATAAATTTATCTGAAATTAACTTTTGGGTCCGAGGAGTTTTCTGATAGTGTCCGAAACATCTGAGGTCCAATAAGTCCCCTAATATAGGGGGGGACCAAAAAATCTGGGATCTGAGAAGTCACGTAACCGATCATCTTGGCCGTCTGTTTAGGTAATCTTTAAATGACATCTCAATATTTTTTAAAGACTGCTTTATTTCTTGTTTGCATTTTTTCACAAACAAGGGGCAGAAACTTTGGTGTTTGTAAACCAATCTGGGCAATAAAGTAGTTTTAATTTAATTGAGATCTTATGGCCATACATAAGATGTGCATGTTTAGTCAAGATTAAATGAAAATAGAGAATCTAAGTCCATTTTTTGGCATTGCATTTCAACAGAACTTTTGACGCATGTTGTGAAAAATCGGCTCATTTATGATAAATTAACACTACACTAGTAATAAATGAGTAGGTGCAACATCCAAACAATATAGCAGACGCATTGGTAACAGGTATGGAATACTTATGGCAAATTCAACAAAGGAATAAGGCCAATCTGTTTAATTACTTTGTTAAGCGTCCGTGTGCGCGTAAGTTTTAAGCTCCATCAGCGGGAAAAAAAACACCATTTTGATAAGAGTTAAAAGCGCTAAAGAACGAGCATCAAGTTACTCTGATCATTGATATTTACTTTTGCTACCACCACGATTGGGCTTTTTCTTGTTTTTAGGATATTTCATATGACATTTTAGTAGACAAAAGACAGTGCCAATAGTATTGGTGTTGTTTAACCCTTTGTTTACAATAGTTGTCGTCATTTGTTCCATCATTGCCATGGTAAAGTTTTGTCAATAAAACACATTTTTACAAAGTTTGTCTGAGCTTTCCTTCCTTACTGGCGTGGTGGCAGTGGCATTTACGAATCAACCACGCATATTCAAGACTCGAAAATCAGTATATACGGCAGCAATACCATACATGTTAGGAAAGGAACTTTTTTCAGCCACTGAACTACGAGACGGTAGCTGTTTAATCTTTGCGTCTTTTTTTTACACATAAACCATACGGTCAATCAGTATCTCAGTCGCTACTCAACGAGTCCCTAAGCAGTGGCGTATCACTGAGAATGAAAGTACTGTGTGGCCAGTTTTGGACCCATGTTCATCATATGAAACAATCTTTGTAGAGGACCACTGGGCCTTGCGGTTTCAGAAAATAAGATTTTAAAAGTCATTTTGCTATATAAGTCTATATAAACATCGAGACCCCCAGGGTGTGGGCGGTTTTTACCCCAGGGACATCATTTGAACAATCTTTGTAGAGGACCACTAACAATGTTACATACCAAATATGAAAACTCTAGGCCTTAAAGTTTCAGATGAAAAGATTTTTAAAGTCATTTTGCAATTTAAGTCTATATAAACATCGAGACCCCCAGGGTGTGGCCGGTTTTTACCCCAGGGACATCATTTGAACAATCTTTGTAGAGGACCACTAACAATGTTACATACCAAATATGAAAACTCTAGGCCTTAAAGTTTCAGATGAAAAGATTTTTAAAGCCATTTTGCTATTTAAGTCTATATAAACCATGTGAGCCCCGGGGTGTGGCAAGTTTTGACCCAGGGGCATCATTTGAACAATCCAGTTTTTGTAGAGGGCCACTATACAATGTTACATACCAAATATGAAAGCTCTAGGCCTTGCGGTTTCAGAGAAGATTCACTTTGCTATACTAGTCTTTATAAACCATGTGACCCCCAAGGCGTGGCCTCCTTTGTACCCAGAGGCATCATTTGAACAATCTTTGTAGAGGACCACTAGAAGATATTACGTATTAAATATTAAAACTCCAAGCCTTGTGGTTTCAGAGAAGAAGATTTTTAAAGTTTTCGGTTTTTAAATCTATTTTTAGCTCTTGTGACCTACATATGCAGCGAACCGGAATGATTTGAACAATTTTGAAAGATGGTCACCCAAAGATCATTCTAGTGAAGTTTGGAGAAAATCTGCCCAGCCGTTTAGGAGATGTTCTTTGAATGAAAATGTTGACACAAGACGCACAACGGACAAAAGGCGACCCTAAAAGCTCACCATGAGCACATAATACTGTATTTTTACATCTACACTTAAAATCTAAAATCTTAAAAAGTCAGATCATTTTAATAACCTAACACAGTTACGGACATTATTATAGACATTGACACTGAAAGTGTAATTGTGCAGTTTTTCTAGCAAAAAGGACAGAAAGGACAGACTTTTTAATTGAAGGGCTAGAATTTGTTTGATGTTTCAGTTCCACTTGAGAGTGAAATGTTCAAAGTAAAGGTTTTTTTTGTAAATCAGTTATCCTAAAATGTAGATCTTCATTACTTTATAAAGTACAATGTACCTAAGAATGCTCAAAATACACCAATTTCACTTTCTTTTTATTTCAAAATATATATAGTAGGGTGCGGCTGGGGTGCCTGTATAACCAAAGCAATATTGCAAATCGACATGAATATAGGGCTAGCTACAACCCTGAAATTGCGTCAATGATATGCTCCCCCAAAACTTTTCAAGGAGCATATAACAATGCAAATTTGGCCACTGTGCAACCATACAAGAGGATAAACTTAAGATTTACAAGGCTAATGCACTCCCAGCTGAGCTAAATGTCTTTTTGGTTCTTTGAGGAAATTACTTTTGGGGGGGGGGGGGCATTTGATTTTGCAAAACCAGTGCGCTGTTCCTCTATCATAACCATGTTTTTTTAACTACTAGTATATCCAAGCAATTCTCCAATTGCTTGTGACCAATGAAATGTACAACATGATCTCATCTTACACAATTGTTAATGTGTTGTGTCACCTTGGCATCCATTTATTTGACAATCATACTGGGAAGATATCATCTTGTAAGATTAATCATGACAGGGTTTATACAATCTTAAAATGTAATCTAGAAGCCTAAATTATTCATTTCCAACATTTGTGTCATTTTATACCACCATGGTTTTTGATAAAAATAGCCAAATCCTTCTTCAACATGATAAACATTTTATTTTATACTTAAAGGGACTATGTCAACAAAAACATTATCCATTTCAGTAATGTTAATGTTATTATGTTAAATAATACAATATAACGTATGAATAATTTGCTACATTATGAGAATTTTGATAAAAAACAATAAAGAAAAATATTTCAAAAAACAACACCCTGAGTGGGTATCAAACTCACGAAGACGGAGTCATAAGAACAAATGACAGTAGACCGCTGTAACCAACTGCGCTATTCTGGACTTGTGAAAATGAATGGGCATACTATGATTACGTAAGATACCCGCAAATACAGAGAAACTCTTAAGTCCTTTTCCTGGGTAGAACCAGTACTCGGTGTCTCTTGAGAAAGATCATTCGAAAGGCTCTCCAAGTCGGGATCGAACTTGCGACCTCCCAATTGCAAAATGCTTTCCACCACTGCAACTCTACGTTTATTAGAAATTTGATGTTTTATTCGAACCTTGCTATTTTGGAATTATCTATCAAATTATAGCTATTTCGAACTCATTATTCGGGTCCCAACCCCTGTTTTTAGTGCATTAAATCAACTGTAAATTCGAAGTATGAATCACGAAGATCAAAATCAATTTTCACACCTTTATTGTTATTATCAGCATTTGTCTCTGCTTGATTTTCACACCTTTATGGGGCGAGTAATCGATTAAATGGAACTGTAAGTACGTTTGTATAATTATAACTTGGCAAGCTATTGCAGCAACAAGCTCGTATATCTAACACGGAGTTCAAGCACTTACTAAGTTTTCGTATTTAAGTTGGATTTAAATTTTCATGTCATCTATTTGCATATAATTGCAACAGATTCAAAATAAAATAACTTGTGCCTTGTATAATAGTCACAATGACTGGTGCAATAAGAAATTTAAAAAAAACATCACTAGTATACATTTTAGAAGAGTGATTCATATTAAACGAATCTAGAAATGTATTATTCGAATAATCGTTATTTCAAAGTATTTTTATCTGTCCTGACGACTTCCAAACAATGGGGTTTGGCTGCATCACATTTCGACTGTAGCTACATAGTTGTATCTAACAAATATGCTGCATAATGCTTTCTTTAATTGTTCTTTAATTGATGTAGAAATTTATCAGTATGCAGACATATTAAAATATACTGAACCAAGAAAGAAACTTTCATAAAGTACATGCCAAATTGTCACCTTTTCGTTAGAGATGTACACACATAAATGCACATGGTTATTGAACATTGAAAAATCCGCCGGTTCATCCCAGTAGATTCAAAAGATAAACTTATACAACAAACCGAAGATTTCTGTCAAATCTATTCAAACATACAAATATTATTTACATTCAAACTCAGCGAAAGTTTCTGTTTTGGTTTAAATATTAATTGATAGATACACCAAACAAAGAAGTCAACTTGGCATTGATAATTCTTACAATTTCTAAGAAATTCTTTACTTAATGTATGTTAATCAGCAACATTTGGGGGTATGATACGTATCCATATACAAAACGTCACTATTGCAAATTAATTTATCAGTACATAACATAATGTATATGCATTATTTTACATAAATGCATTTATTTAATGTGTTTTAGCCATAATTATTCCAAACATGTTACAAATCAATTCTCCGTAATGTTGTTGTTTGAACGCTTTCTTTTATGACCAGTGTAGTAGATTAAAACTGTAACAGTAATAGGGTTTATTCATACTGGACTACTGCTCGCACCATAGGTCAAAGGTTGGCTTAGAACATGAAACAAACACATAATGAAAATGAGACTTATTGAGTCTCTTCGAGTCTGTTTCCTTGGTCAGCACTAGGTGTTTTTTGTGAAAGTTAATTCGAACGCTCCTCAAGTAGGGATCAAACATTTTTTTAAATAAAGCAAAATGTATAAACATCCATAATCCAATGTGGATAAATGATTTCAGGCCATTTGAACCAAATGCCATTTTGATAAAAGCATACAGCTCTATTGGGTTTGTTGAAAACAATTATTATAAGGACACAAAACTATCAAGAAGCTGTTATTTTATTGTTAAACACTTTTTTTTTGAGCAGTGAACTATAAGAATCACCAAGCAGAAACATGTACAGTATTATATGAAATGGGATCTATAAAACTGCTACCTAATATCAGCATAATTTGTAAACATTGCTTTTAAGAGGCATGGTAAGTTTGGTATAAAAAAATATAGTGGCTATCAAAATGTAAAGCAAGAGGCACACCAGTGCCTGTATCGCTCCACTTGCTGGATAAAGACGGAGTGTCAGAAGCAAAGGGACATTGATATGCTATATCAGGAAAAAGGCCATGGTTTTTTAACAATTCAAAAAAATAAAAGTATTTTGGTAGAGAACGACCCAAGGAAAATTTCTGTCACATCATTTTGAAATCCAAGCAGTGCTTTCTGACATGAAGATTTTCTAAGATTTAAATATTTGCCATATAAGGTAAAATAGCCCCACCGCTGTCGGCCACACTTTAAAATGGATTGGAACATTGAGCAACTTTAGTAGAGAACCATCAACAAACATTACTGTGAAATTATTTCAAAATCTAACCTGTGGTTTCTGACAAGAAGATTTACAAAGTTTTCAACATGGCCATATAAGGAAAAAGGGCCCAGCCCCCTAGCGGCCATGTTTTTCAACGGAGTGGAACCATTTGTGCAACTTTGATGGAAAACCACCCAAAGAACATTTCTGTGAAATGTTTTGGAAATCCATCCAGTGGTTTCTGACAATAAGATTTTCATAGTTTTCAAAATAGCCATATAAGGCCAAAATTAAAGTTGTTTGTTTCAGCTAAAGTTTGGAAAAAGTATGGTAGGTAGGTAGGTAGGCATATCTTCTTTTTTTTTATACTTTTTTTTCCTTCTTGACCCAACAAGTACAGATCTACATCCACATTAACAACTTGTTTAGTAATTGGTTATAAATTAATTTTTATAACTTATTAAGACTAATAATAAAACAAAGACACACTTTATATTTAATAGGCAGTTTGGATAAAACAATTTGAAAACCAAAGCCAAAGTTTCCAAGTTCATAAAATTCACTTTTGACATGAGTTCCTATTTCCTTTTCCCATGTGGGGGTTCATTGTTCTTGTTTTTTATTCCCAATATAAACACACAGTGACATTGTACAGGTCAGTATTTCTTCTGTACTGTAATTTCAACACTTGCACCAGGGAAGCCACACTGGCCACAAACATCCTTCCTTGAAGTTCAATTAAATTTTCAGGTATAAAAAGAAGTGTTCCAATAGGATTTTCACAATTTTTGCAGGCGGTTCCTTGGTCTAGTGGCAACGCACTGGCTTCACAATCCAGGGTTGCAGGTTAGATCCCCCACCCCACCACACCCTAACCTACTAACTTTTGGCATGAGACGTTAAACCGAGGTGTACTAGGTGCTTCACACCGGGCAGTAAAAGACCCAGGGTCGCCTCTGGAACGGGGCATTTTCTTTATCTTGCATTATCCCCCGTAACCCAACTAACGAGTCTTCTGGGGGCGATGGCCATATGGGAGAGAATCCCAATGCACTCGATAAAAATGTAATACACAGATACGTTTTCACAACTGGTTCCTGATCCCAAAACAAAATAAAATTTTAATGATCCAGCCACATACTTTAGGAGCTTTATGATTTTAAGACATTTACTGAAGTGTTCACTACAGAGCTTTGTGGTCATGGGCCCTGCACACATTCCAACTGTATTAAGGCATGGACACTCATTATTGTTAAATGTGCGCCAAAGTGATCAATTACTTCCAGTATTAAGGCATTGACACTCATTATTGTTAAATGTGCGCCAAAATGATCAATTACTGTCAGTATTAAGGCACAGACACTCATTATTGTTAAATGTGCGCCAAACTGATCAATTACTGTCAGTATTAAGGCATAGACACTCGTTATTGTTAAATGTGCACCAAAATGATCAATTACTGTCAGTATTAAGGCATAGACACTTGTTATTGTTAAATGTGCGCCAAAATGATCAATTACTGTCAGTATTAAGGCACAGACACTTATTATTGTTAAATGTGCGCCAAACTGATCAATTACTGTCAGTATTAAGGCATATACACTGGTTATTGTTAAATGTGCGCCAAAATGATCAATTACTGTCAGTATTAAGGTATAGACACTCGTTATTGTTAAATGTGCGCCAAAATGATCAATTACTGTCAGTATTAAGGCACAGACACTCATTATTGTTAAATGTGCGCCAAACTGATCAATTACTGTCAGTATTAAGGCATAGACACTCGTTATTGTTAAATGTGCGCCAAAATGATCAATTACTGTCTGTATTAAGGCATAGACACTCGTTATTGTTAAATGTGCACCAAAATGATCAATTACTGTCAGTATTAAGGCATAGACACTCGTTATTGTTAAATGTGCGCCAAAATGATCAATTACTTTCAGTATTAAGGCATAGACACTCGTTATTGTTAAATGTGCGCCAAAATGATCACTTGCTGTCTGTATTTAGGAGGAAAGCTCCAACAAACTTTGCATTTATTTACTAAAGCCAACCATGGCAAAATTGTAACAAAGAGCAACGGTTAAACAACACCAATACTACTGGCAGTTCTGCCTAGATTGGTGCCGCGATTGTAATATAATATTAAAATAACATGTCTAGAGGCCGGATCCCAGTCTAGTTACTGCCTTCGTAAAGAAACATTCAATATTTTATTTTCTTTAAACAACTCGAATATTTAAAACAAAAATTTCCAAATGGCAAAAAAAAGTTTATGGTTGGGTTCAAAAGAACATGGTCGGTCGGGTTAGTCAAATCAAACAACTTTTTTTATGCCTAAGGAAAAATGGCCCCACCACCTGGTGACCATGTTTTTCAACTGTGTGGAAACATTTGCGCAACTTCAGTAGACAACCACCCAAGGAACATTTCTGTTAAATTATTTGGAAATCCAACCAGTGGTTTCTGACAAGAAAATTTTCAAAGTTTTCAATATAGTCATATACGGAAAAAAGGCCCCTGGCGTCCATGTTTTTCAATGCATGGGAAACCTTTGGGCAACTTTGGTAGATGACTTCCCAAGGAACATTTCTGTGAAGTTTCATCAAAATTGGCCAACCTGTCTCAGAAGCGATGTTATTTAAAGAAAAAAAGTTTGCGCACAGACGCTCACACGACAGAAGAACCGCCATGGCATAAGCTCGCGTGGAGTCAACCATGTCCATTTATTTTACTTAAGTAAGCACTTCTTTCAATAAAATTATATACAATGTTGAGAAAAGTTGTGTCCAGATTGCATATTAAAAGAGAACTTTAAAACTAACATATTTTTTTACTGCACAGTAAAAAAAACAATACCACATGTATATGCACATGGGCACATGTGTGGTTATTATTGTCCCAAGTCAAAACTGAATGTAACCGTTGCTGTAGGATAAACAACCAAATAAATACTATTTACAAACAAAAATGGTGAATTAAATAAACAACAAAAGCAACTGCCCAAACACTGACCAATAGATATTTTACCTGCTTGTATTACAACACCTTTAAGATACATGAACCCAGTTTCAAAAACGAACCTGATATTATGAAACTAATGGTTGAAAAAAAGCAAGACTGTATAAGAATAGATGACATCAACATTTGCGTTAAATGCAAAGCACTTAAACCAGATAGTTTTCTTTCGTGCCACAATGAAAACACCCATCTCAAATTTCGCAATAAAATGTTCAATGTTTGACTTCATGGACAAAATAGGTATCATTGTTCCCACCTTTGACATTATATGCCGTGGGAAAATGTGGTCCATCATATCTATTTACATTTTTACTGAATAAATGTATGAAGAAAGAAAAATAAATTATAAAATTTGAAGAAGCTAGTCAGATGATACATTTGAAGTGTAGATATTTATGAACAAATCATCAGGATTTGCCATGGAGTTATTTCAATTTAATACTGCTTATGTAGCATCACATGTTACTAAAAACTGCATAAATTAACATTATTATTATAATTACACTTATTTATGTATCTACAAAATAATATAGTACAAAAAGATGTCATCGGAGCAGGATGTGCTTCAAAAATTGATTGTTCAGACAAACTGCAGACACCTGCACCTGTACACTGACTTGTATGGCGATACATCATAATATTTTGCATTATACAGCGATATAATGAGGAGTTTCCTTTCATATCTCCCTAAAACCACTGTGAAGATGCGTTTTTATTATATGCTTTTCAGTGAAATATTGAAATATATTTGTGAATTAAAATGTTATATTTTCTCTGTTGGAGCAGTGAAAATATAAGATTTTATATTTTCACTGCAGTATAAATATAACATAAAATGGACTATTTTGCCATAAATAGCATCAATCTATAAATAGTGGTTTACAACCCTTGGCAAATTTATATACATGTACAGTATGTACATGAATGTGTTTACATAAAACACAATATAAAATTCAACAAAATTATAATTTAGTGACAACGACTCACAAAATATGGCACTTTTTCCCCACCATACTAACGAGTGACAGAATTGGAATCATTTATGACGTCATTTTTATGACGCCTCAATACACAAACTTGCCTTGTGGTTTCAGAGGAGAAGAATTTTTAAGTTTTCAGTTACATACGCGGCGGACTGGAACGATTTGAACAATTTTTAAAAGTCACCCAAGGATAATTCCTGTGAAGTTTGGTAAAAATCTGCCCAGTTGTTAAGGAGATGTTCTTTGCATGAAAATGTTGACGCACGATGGAAGACGGGCAAAAGGCGATCAGAAAAGGTCATTATGTTTTGCTCAGGGAAGCTAAAAATGTTACTTCTAAAGTGTTAACAAGCTTTTTCTTCAATTTGACCTAGTGACCTAGTTTTTGACCCAACATGACCCAATTTCAAACTCGTTCAAGATATCATTGGGTCAAATGTTCTGATTGGGCGAAAAATGTTGCCTCTAGAGTGTTAACAAGCTTTATAAAGTTTTCAATATAACCATATAAGGAAAACTGTCACCCCCAATGGCGGCCATGTTTTTCAATGGAGGGCAACTATTTTCGGACTAGCTGAGATATCATTGGGAAACATGTTCTGAGCAAGTTTCATGAAGGTTGGGCAATAAATGTGTCCTCTAGAGTGTCAACAAGCTTTTTCTTCAATTTGACCTAGTGATCTAGTTTTTGACCCCACATGACCCAGTTTCGAACTCTGCCGAGATATCATTTGGACAAATGTTCTGAACAAGTTTCATGAAGATTGGGCAATAAATGTGGCCTTAACAGTGTTAAAAATGTAAATGTTAACGACGCACGAATCACGATTCACGACAGACGACGGACAAAAGGCGATTACAAAATCTCCCCTTGAACACGTTGTGCTCAGGTGAGCTAATAAAAAAAAGTTGCACCCACCGGGCTTCGAAGCATACCTTTGGATCAAAAGGCTATCGCCTTAACCACTCACCATTCCGATTGCTATATTTAGTACCGTATTTTGCAATTTTATGTAAGTGATCCATGTGTTGTCAACAATTTGAACGAACACAACAGAAACACTCCAAACAAGAATTGTCACATGAGTGACAGATTTACCCCCACAATGTGGCCTTGGAACAAAACTATGGCCTCCATTCGAAAGAAATGGACACAAAGAAGATATTTAATTTCAATAGGAGCCATAACTCTCTCAACATTTAGTGGTTTGTAAACAAAGTTGAATTTTACCTGTATTTTATTATGTTGCACCCATGTATAAAAAATAATTTAAATATGTGGAGCCTTCAGTCCTGAAACCAAAGACGAACCTGACCTGTATTTGAATATGCTACAGATGTGTACCAAGAATTATTTGAATATGTCACGCCATTGTTGAGTTATCATACAAAAACCATGTTTTGGGGGGAATTTAAGTCGAAAAGGGGCCATAACTCGGTCAAATTTAGTGGTTTATAACCAAAATCGATCTTCACCTGTATTCTATGATGTTACACGTGTACTAAAAATTATTTGAATATGTCAAACATGAAAAACGACGGGCCCGCAGACTGAAAAGCTCACTCCTATATACCCCCCCCCCCCAACTAAACTTCGGTTGTGGGGTTATAATTATTCCATCGTTTAGCTTTATCAATTTTAACTGATTATTGCTCATAAACAAAACAGTATTTACAGTGTATTTCTATGTCCTTAGTGTTATATCGCTCCATTATATACACTATTATTTTATTTTTGGAATCTGTGACATAAAGTTGAAAAATTGTCGTTCCGTCAATCAATCTGTGAATAGGTCCCTTATATAAGGTAGCAACACTACAATAATAGGGGGGGGGGGGGGGGAAACCAGGGGAATTCCACCAATTTATTTTTGGTGTAACTCACCCACTTTAGAGCCAAGCATTACTGTCCTAAATCCCCACAGTGGGAGATGCTTGGTGACAAGCTGGTAGGCAGTGGTCGTCTAAGCATGCTACGATGTACCTCATTAATACCGGGATCTAAAATTATGGACATCTAAGAATTTTATTGCTAACTACTGGACATATCAACTGCACATTGAGGTAGAAAGAAATGTGAACATCTGTTTCTGTCTTCCAGGCACTTGTGTACACGAACATTGGCAAAAAATGTGTGCATAAATGTACAGCCAAATTATATTTTCTCTGCGTATCTTCCAATTTGTGTGCGTAATTTAAGTGTGTAGGTGCCTTATCTGAGCCTCTGCAAGGCCACCAGAACGTGAAAAACAAGAGCTGTCTCAGAACAGCGCGCTCGACTATTCAACCACTGTGTCAAGAGTTTTTGTCTTTGTCAGTACAAAAAAGGGTCATAATTCTGCTTAAATGCTGGTCATAGTTATGAGCCTTGGAAAAGTAAACTTATGTAATGACCCCGAAGACATGTGTGAAGTTTCAAATAAATACCTGTAGTAGATTTAGAGATAAGAAGTAATTGCACCAAATTTAGCTGCAATTTCTAAGTACAAAACGGGCTAAATTGCGGGTCAGAGTTATGGGCCTTGGTCAGTGACCTCAAATAATGACCCCGAAGACATGTGTGAAGTTTCAACTGAATATCTGTAGTAATTACAGAGACAGGGGCGGATCCAAGATTTTGGGTTAGGGAGGGAGTTAACTTTTGATAGTGCGGTTATAATACCTTTATGTTGCAGCTACAGAACCGTATCAAAGATATATAATAAATCTTTGCACATCATCAACATCATCATCATCATCAAATGCACTTTGTTTCACTGAATAAATTAACACTTCTCCATATTATGTTCGAACGACATGTTGGTTCATTTGTATGCCACCCACCTGTTTGGCAGTAAATTGCCCTAGTTGATGTGCCTGTCCACTAAATTCGTATTTGACATTCAATGTTTTCTCAGGAAAATCTTTAAACATGTAAAATCCATAGCTTACTACATTCAAACAGAGGCATCGAGAATTATTTGTATTTTTCATTTACCGATGTGTTATGCATAGTCTCTTTTTGAAGTGAATGTCATTAAATTTGAATAACTCACACATTCAAAGTCATGCAGTTGTCTTCACATGTGCTATGCTTTTGTGTTTTTGTTTCATCGAAAAAAAATAATGGACAGACAGACGAACATATTTTACAAGAAATATCATGGAGCCGGTAAATCATTGAAATCGCCAGGAATTGGAGCCAGGTTTGGACTCTCCTCTACTTTTCACGTTATATCTTTCTCACAAATACATAAAACAATATGAAATGTGGTATGAATGCTAATGGAAGATTGAACAAGAAGTTTGTTGATTTAGATTTGTGGGAACTACACTATTTATTGAGACAAAAAAGTTTAAACTCGAAAGTGGTCATTGGGTTTACTTAAATTTAGACTTTAAATTATATTATTTTCGAAAATTATAAATGTCTTTAATGTATAACCATGTACCAACAGTGTATTGCATTTGACATCTTTATATAATATACGAATTAAAAAAATATCAATTACAAATAAGGGATATATACCCAGCATATTGTTTTCAATGAACTTTTGCACTGGTACTGTGTATGTTAGAAATCGTAGGGGTCGGGCTACGTCGGGTATGTTTTACTGAACCCGGATCTGCTAGATGAGAAAAATTTAATCGGAAAAAATTTCAAAGAACAAAAAAGGGCATAATTCTGCTAAAATGCTGGTCACAGTTATGGGTCTTGGCCAGTTACCTTATATAATGACCCCGAAGGCAGAGGTGAAGTTTCAAATGAATATCTGTAGTAGTTACAGAGATCTGGACTTGTTGCATGCAAACCTTAACCAGAGCATTACGCCGACGCTGACGAACAGGTGAGTAGTATAGCTGGAACTATTCGATGAATAGTCGAGCTAAAAATCCTAATGACAATTCTTTTCGAAACAAGTTAGTCAGAATCATATAAATGTATTATTAAACAAGTGCTGTAACTATCAGGTGAAATATGTCCCTCGAACAAGCTTTCAGTCCCACATTGACACCAAAATGTATCTACATAAATAAAAATAAATGAAAAATGTAAACTTTATAACTTCAGTCAAAATGGCTGCTCTGGAAAACCCCATGAAAAACTTAAACCAAAAATGTCTAACTTAAAAAAAGGGACATAAATCTGTCAAAATACAAAACAGAGCTATAGGGGTTCCTTTTCCTGGTGGGATAGAATTTAAGATATTGGACTCTATACAAAAACTTTAACCTCGGCTGGACGGACTAACGGACGGAAGGACGGACAGACCGTCGGACGTTTAGATTTTCCTTCGGAGGCATAAACAATATTTATTACACAATCGATATAGGGCCACTGTGCAACCATACAAGTGGATGAACAAATGTTTTATTTTTCCCAGCTGTGCTTACCTATAGTGTGATTGAGTTCATAAAGTGAAATACACACCATCACTAAAGTATAATTCATGTGCCATACTCAATGTATCTGCGTTTCTGGTTCTCTGAGCAAAATGCAATATTTGGGTGCAAAATGTAAAAGTCAAAGTGTAGTCAATTTAGGACTCATCCATAGAAAATTGGCATTTGAAAGGTCAGTCGACTCTACACCAAGCAAACCAAACTTGCTTTATCTTTTATACCTGTCAGACATTAACAATGACAAGGAATTTAACTATGTATTTTTAGCATCTTACACAATGGTTAATGTGATGTGCTCCCCTGATAACAATTTAGTCAACACCCATACAGGGAAGTTATCTTCACCTAGATAATGATTAACAAACACCCAATGAGGGAAGTTATCCTGTGTCTATTGAAAATGCTTCACACGATAGAGATCTCAACATGCAATCTTAATTCATTTTACTACAACATACCAAACATTGTTTGACTAAACAAGCCTATCCCTGCAATTACATTCGAAACGCGATACTGTGAATTGTGATACAATGAAATGCCGGGATACTACACACATGTACGAATACGGCTGCCTGTCCCGTCCATTTCCTTTCCAAATAGTCCAGTCCCATCATAATGTTTGTATTGAAATGTTAACGCGACAAAACGGATCATACTGTCAAGGAGACTTATCACACCTTCTCAACGAAGTTTTCACACCTCTTCCCCGTCAGACACCTAGCCTGTTGTTTGTACCATGGACAACGACAGCTGTTAAAACATGTATTAAACAACAACAACAACAACAACGTGTGCTAATGTTCATAAACACTACGACATAACGCAAAATAACACGTAATGTAAGAAAAAAGAGGGCTATCATGGCCCAAAGCGCTCACCTGAGAACTGGTACAGATGAAGACCATACTGTTGTGACAGGTTTGAAAATTAAGGTGTCTGAACAATATGCAGAGGGTGGATAGGATCAATTTTGATTTAAATAATCGGTTAGTGCAATGGGATGACTAAAGTATGAGTCAGGTAGTGGATGTGCATTTTTTTGCTTATGATTCTCAAAACATTTTTCTAGATATTCTTACGTTACCCTTTTTCATTTAGTCATTGACAAAATTCTGGACAATGCAGAAACAGTAGATTTTGATGTTTTATTCGCAAACAGTTTTGGAGAACTAGTTGCAATGCGATAATTGCGATGGCTGTGCTATAAGGTAAATTTAGCTTTTTCTTTGATATTTTTCTGTCTAATGTTGATAAATGATGTTAATGCAGGCTCTGAAGACATCAATGTTGCATGTAGAAATAACTGCATGCAAGTCTTGCAACTATTGGAAATCAAATTTTATCAATCAATTTTTATGGTCATGCGCAAACTGTGTAAGTTTGGAAAACATTGAATCAAAAATCGTGTGTGCAAGCCAATCATTGATAACTTGTTGATGTTTTTTTCCAAACACACGAGGCAATAACATAGTTTTTCTGGCCTGATCATGCTTATATTTGACTTTACCTGTGGTCATACGTTCGTAGACAGTCACTGTACACGACTGATAAAGATTGGATGAAAAATGAAGTCTCTATCCTGAATAATGTCAATTTTTGCATATTTTTTTCACAAACAAAGGGCAATAACTCTGATGTTTCAGATTCCGACCTTGCTTAATTTCGAATTCACCTTTAATCTTATGGTCATAGACAAACTGTGCAAGATTGGTGAAGATTGGATGAAAAATGAAGTCTCTATCCTAAATAATGTCCATTTTCGCATATGTTTTTCACAAACAAATGGCAATAACTTTTTTATCAATCAATTTGTTTCTGGTGTTTCTGGTCCGATCTTGCTTATATTCGACTTCAACTGTAATCTCATGATAATAGACAAACTGTGCAAGATTGGGGAAGATGAAGTCTCTATCTTGAATAATGACAATTTTTTGTATTTTAAAAAAACAACAACAAAGGGCAATAACTCTGGTGTTTGAAACACGATCTGGCCCATTTTTTCACCTTTTTTTGCAGGAAAAGGGGGCAATTACTCTGGTGTTACTAACAAGCCCATCCGAGATTTTATGGTCATACACAAACTGCGCAAGTTAGGTCAAGGTTGAAAAAAAAAGTAGTCTTTATCGCAATAACAGTCCAAATTTTAGTTGACGGTATACGGACGACACCGAAGAGGTCACCTCTACCAATAGCTAAAAATAATAAATAAATTAACAAACCATGTTATTTTACCTGACAAATCAGGCCTTTTCCTAAGCCAGTGGTAAAACGTAATGGCAGTCCGTATTGACTAGATATTTTCATTATCTTTATTTGATTCTACCTCAAAACATTGTTTTATCAGTATAAAATAACTTAAAATCAGTTTCACTAGTAAGTCTTGTTTCGCTTTCAGTTTTGACAATTTGTAAACACTAGAATCAGTTTCGATATTGGGATAAAATTTCTTGAAATTATGTTTGCAAAGTAAGCCTTTTGGATAATAGGTCAAGATGCCTATAAAATGTACATCAACTTTTCTTCATTTCGACATAGAATGTGGTGCTATTTTAACGCGCATTGCTTATAGTCTTATAACACAGGTGAATCACGTGTATCAAGCCAAGATGGCTCCATGATAGACATGAGATCTATTTAACGGAACATTTCGGAGATAGTCGATATATCACAATTGAGACAATAAATGTGGTACGATTTTGTGGAAATATTTAATTGCGGGCCAGTGTGCATTACAACAGCAGGCTAAACGTGCTGAACGTTGTTCTTCACTCCGATTTTATGTTAATGTCCACTTTTGTGTTTTGTGGTTACTGTAGGCGTGAAAAGTGTTAAAATGAAATGCTTTTGTACATTTTAAGATTTAACAATGTACTTGGCGTCCAATAAAACCAGATTTTGTTGGTGACTCATCCATCAAAGCAAGTAAGATTACTTCAATATGGTTTTTCCTGCTACAGACATACACTATCCATAACTTATGTTTTGTTTTATATATTAAATGTAACAGAGTGGCAGCGAGCTCCCGAATGATAGCATGTTTGAAGGTGAGGAACCGTTTTTCTATTTTTAGTAATGGTGACCTTGACCTTGATCCCACCCACCCCATATGCAATCCAAGGCGATGTTGTAATAAAAGGTATCTATGTACAAAGTTGTATTACAATAGCTCAATTCGTTCTTGAGTAATTGAGCGCAAACCGTTTTTCTATTTTTTGTAATGGTGACCTTGACAGTGACCCCATCCTCCCCCTATGTAATCCCAAGCCAGGTCTCGATATAAGGTATCTATGTATGCAGTTTCATTAAAATATTTCAATTCGTTCTCAAGTTAGAGAGCTGAAACCAAAAGTTGACTCCACCTGAAAATGAAAAATTAACAAAGGGCAATAACTCCAGAATTATGAAGTGCACAGTAACAGTTCTTGTGCACTGCACTTGTCCTCAATGAGATCTATCCACCTATGAAGTTTAAAGTTAATACCTCTTATAGTCTAAGAGTTATGCTCCAGGCAAAAATGAAGTATGAACAATTAACAAAGGGCAATAACTCCAGAACCATGAAGTGCAGAGTAAGGTTCTTGTGCACTGCCCTTCTCCTTAATGAGATTTATCCACCAATGAAGTTTCAAATTAATAGCTGAAACAGTTTTGAAGTTATAAAAGAAAAACATGAAAAAGGTGGACGGACGGACAGACGGATGGACAGACAGGGTTACTATAGGGCACCCCCAAAACATTTTTGGGGCCCTAATTAACATGTACCGATTATATTTTTTATAAATAATGCAGAACATTCAATCAATCCAGTTTTGCCTGCATTATTGCGACCTATATTGCCTGCAGTTAAGTGCTTCCCTCGAGCTAAATGCAGTAGATCTACGATTTAATGTCTTAGACATACGCGAGTAACAGTATACATTTCGATAACTTACTTTTAATTAATTGTTGATACAAATATTATTGATAACTCCAAAAAATGCGTCATCAAATAGTTTTTATTTGTTTATGCATTTCGAAAGTTTTCACGTATTTCTGAGATGTCATAGTTAATTCCTACTGCCAATAGTGCTAACTGCACACAAGAGAATATGTCAACGTATTTTACTTTATGACTGGAATTTCTGCTTGGAATTAGGGCATATTGTTTGTCCAAAAACATGCATTATTAGAACACGATTTATTGGCAAACATTTGCAACATCGACTTAGAAAGATGGATAAGATGATCAGGATTTATTACGCAGCCAGTGAGTGCATACTCATAACCTATTGATTTCCTGTTTGACATGCATTTTGGCATCACTACATCCTTCTTCCTGGTTAAGTGCTCCACTCTGAGGCATCCACACACTGCTATATATTATGCACCATTCAAGGCGGACTGACCCAGAGGAATTTGACAAAATCTATTTTTGGGGATCTAATTCACCATCCTAGGGGTAAAGCATTTTTGTCTGAATCCCCACAGTGGGACATGCCTAATGGCAAATCAAATGGCCCAGGGGCCAATATTACCCGGATATAAAATACCAGTCTATTTCCTGGGACCCACAATTATGCGTCATGACAAATTCCCGCCTGTCGAGAATCTCTTTCAGTCCAAAGTCCCGCATATGCCCCCCCCCCATCAACCCCCCCCCCCCCGTGGGAGAATATTGACAGGTGCATTAACACAATGTTTAATGAATCAGCTTCAGTTTTCCTTTCTAAATCCCATTTCGCATGGCATTAACATAAAGGGGCGATACAAAAAAGACATGGTAATAATTCTATATAAATACATAAAAGAGCTTATGATTCGATACTACCATCTTTTTTTCACATACCGGTATATGTTTGAATTAAAACAATAATTTATTTATTAACACCACTACACAGACCGATTTGATGCCAGTTCAACTTTGCGTATGAGTGATTGACATATTGTTCTGTAATGTTGTTTTCAAAAATGTTTTAAATGTTTTTTCAACGAAGTCCATAAGCAATGCTAAACCCTTATGGGTTTGAAACTGGTACATACAGTGACACTCTAGAGTTACTACACTCTACGAAAACTTCCTAAATATCATCATAATGGCACCATATAAATGTATCAAACCAAGTAGAGTAAAGCATGTTGAGCATGTAAAAACATATCAGTAGTAAGAACCGTAACCGTATTCAAAACCCAATATTTCCAGAACAAGGCCTGTGACCCCTATCGTTTAAGACTGTTTTAGTTTCAGTATACAATGACGCAAGTATATGGGTTGTTTTAACAAAATCTGTCATTTGGATCAAAAGATATTTGATTATTTATTGATTATTTATTGACAATTTCACAGGCACATTTAATGAACAATTAACCTAGTTAAGCGTCCATTAAAAGTCATTTGTTAAATGGTAACTGTAGATAAAGTGCGTTTTATCATTAAACTGCACTTGTATATTGCCAAAAGAAACATTTAAAAAAGATACATTAAAAAACCACCATCCTTGTTTGAAAATGAAAGAATTATATAATTCCACACTGCTAATCACACAAACTGAAAAAAGGGCTTCGACAGGTACCATATTCAAAACCCAATATATCCGGAACAAGGCCGGTGACCCTTATTTTTTAAGACTGTTTTAGTTTTAAGATGCATTGACGCATGTTTGTGCAAATTTTTAAGAAAATCTGTCGTTGAGAATAAATTGTTGCGAACGTCTTTTAGTACCATAACCTACTTTCATCTCTGAAGTTATCTAATACATAAACATTTTGAAGTCAAATAATCATAAATACTGTGTATCCTATACAGAAAAGCAATCTTCAGGGAACATTCAGCGCATTAGAAATAATGATTACTTCGTTTTTGATAACACAACATAAAATTTCATTAGACTTTGGTGATGTAAATTTATATTCGCTAGGAATATACCTGGGTTTCTGTGTAGAATTAGTATTGCAAATAATGTATTCATGCTACGCGAAGTAAAAGTAACATGAATAAAATATCGACGTATTTCGAGACTTCTTTCACCACATTGTATTAAAAAAAGATGTAACATACTTTTATAGATTCAGTAATATTCCAACCGAATATAATTTAAAATCGTCATGTAGTCGTATGCAATATTTTGTTTGTGGTATCAAAAATGGAGAAGTTGATACAAATGTGCAATTCTAAATAAATAAAACGCAACCGCAATTAAAATTCAAATAAACATACCATTAAGTTTATAAACATAAATTCTCCATTAATTGAAATATTCGAGCTTATGGTTCTATGGACGCTTATTGATGCATGTAACACAGCTATACATCGGCCAGTCTGGTACCCAGCTTCTATCATATTATTAACAAAAGGGCAACCAATCCAGAATCTATACACCGGCTGCCAAACGCGCGCTATTTTTAGAATGACCTGGCGTTTGTTGAACTCACTAGAATAGAATTGCTATTATCAAGCGTGTCGTTAGGCTAAACAAAAAAGTCATTTCATTATGTGAATGAATAATATATTCTGTTCATGACATTTAATGAGTAAAAGTTTTAATAATTATGTTCAGTTTTAGAGTGTATGTCGAAGATATGTTTATAACTTTATTTTAACAGCTTATGTAAACAATTATAATCCCCAAAAGTATGGAACAGTTATTGGTAGACATCAAGCTATTGTTGTAAGTTTGAAGTCCCTAAAATTAGAAAATGTGCCCAATTTATTGGCATTCAATTTTCCCGCTGCATAAAATTATCGCAAGAAATCTAGGTCAAAAGTGATCTTAGACAGCTACGCCGAAAAATGTGTGAGAAATGTTAAACTGAACAATTTATTAGAACTGATCATTCATGAAATGTTCGGGAGCATACTGGAACATGTAGTTACAATGGTTGGATTTGAACTGTTCTTAAAATGTTCCTGTTCAATAACAGTCTCCAAATACCAGTTCATGAAATGTGATTCACAAGAGGTTCACTTACAGTTGAGGACTTAGTTCCTGACTTGTACATGGAACCATTCATGAACTTTGGTTCAAAAATGGTTCATTAACAGTTCATCAATTGTTCATAAACAGTTCCCTAACAATTGGTTCATGAACCTGCCATTTGCTGTTCATGGTACTATTCATGAACTCACAACTCAAGTTTTTTAATTGTTCATCAACTCATTAACCACTTTTCGCATGGGTGGCTCACACCTCTGAATAAACATTGTGGGCATATGAAACCCTAGAGTTTCTACAACAAATGTCAATTGCAAGATTAACTACGGTAGTTATTCAGTTCAATAGTTCGTGATTATGTTCATTGTCTTATCTATAATTAAATTAGCAAAAATTTTTTACTGAATATATCTTCAATTTATAGGTTTATGAATTTTTAGGTCTTGAATGTTTCACAAAGTACTAGGTAATAAAAAGCAATTCAATGGGTTGTATTTAAAAAGAACAGTACATTGAGAATTGGCTTCTGAACAAGTCTCAAACAATCGGTAACATCTGATACGCAAATCGCACAAAGAGTTTTTCAAAACAATTATCAAAATGGTATACTATGTCGATCAGTAGTTTACCATGCAAATTGGGATGGTTTTAACACTTATTTTCTTATTTTTAAATATACTTATGAAAATATCTCAACATAATGTGTACTTCATCTGAAGTTTTGTATTACTAAGCTTGTGGCTATTTTATCACGACCATTTTACACAAAGGAATTCACTGGGGAGATATGCTATTGATAACTAGTGTCTACTGATTTGTTATAAAACTTCCAAATTGTTTCTTGGACTATAGAACGTTTTTAAGGCATATTATTTCCGCTAAAGTTGTTTGCATTGTTTTCAACAGAAAGGATTTCACGTCAAAGATATATTAAAGAACAATATGATAATATATCAGTAGTTGTGCTTTTCTGATTTAACAATTGCTTTCACATTCTGATTTAAAGTCAGTCACAAGAAATATGGGGGTGTTTGCAACTAAACTTCATCATTTGTAGTTATACTTAGAAGTACTCTATTTTATTTTACCTTCAACTGATTTCGGTATCTATATCTGAACCATCAAGTATAGTCATTTACAACAAATTATGCATCAATGCAATAGTAAAATACAATAGATGAATAACCAACAAAATTTAGACAGGCAAAGGCATGAGCAAACCCAGTACAATACACTTTACACTGTACTATTAACATTAAACGTTTTTCAAATTAAAATTAAACCTCGTTATTTCGAATCAATAAATGAGACGTAATAACACCTATTCCGATTAACATATCCATGTTTTCTGAAGATCCAGAAATGAAGATGCATATATTGCAAACATGACTGAGTTACCTATACAAACATGCATGGACTCGCTATTGGTAAGCAAGCAGTGTTACTGATGAATTCTCAAAATATACAGAGAGACACTGAAAAATGTGCTCAACCCATACAAGGAGTTGTATTTAAGTGGTCAACAAATACATATGAGAGAGTGAATTAATTTTATTCTTAAAACATTTGTACTGTACTAACAACTTGACATACTGTGCAGGATCTTGAGGATTTTGCAGATACTTAATAATTTGTCAGGTCGAACCAGCATTGTACACAAATAATACTTGGGCCAACCTTAAAAAATTGTTTGCCATTGCCATTCAAAATAAAATAAAATTTATAAACGATCCATTTAACGTCAAAATATAGTGTATAACACAGACATTGCTTTTGATAATATAATCAAGTGTCTGTTGATATAACGAGAGCTTGCTAGCAATCATCTTTAATTAGACAATGAGTGCTGACAAACAGCCCATTGTTTTCACAAGTTTGATAAAACATTACTTAAATTGCATTTCGATATGGCATATTATAAGCAAGGGTCCATCGGATCCTGTTAATTCATTAACCCAATGGAAAACAACCGAAATGAAAGAAGAGCGAGCTTTTATTTAACCCAAAGAAAAAAACAGAATACTCAGATTAAAAAAAATAAATGGTGTCAACTTTGATTTAACAAAGAAAAACCTTTCGAGTCGGGACTTTTTCGTCGGGTAGGTAGGCAATGGCAAACTAAATTAATTTTAATGTTGGCCTTGCTTCTATGCAAAATGGATTCTTTATTTTTCAAAAACTTTCTAGACAATAAAATTCTGCAATGTTCCGAAAACTGAATGGTTAATAAAGGCTACAACTGTTTTTTAGTTAGAAATAAATTTGGAAATGCTAAAGCAATCTAAGGGAAGCAACTTTAAAGTCATGCACATGTTTACAAAATTTTACTACAATTGACAGTTATACATTACGACCCCATACTAATAGGGAAATTAGTTGTATTTAACCTAATGACAGGGAGGTAACTCTTGCCAAACCAAATCGTTCATCCATCTGTACATTATCACTATCATCCCATGATGGGCGACAATGCTTCAAAACCAACTTGTATAAAATCTAGAACATTGCTCAGTAATGCATTCAGAGGGTTAAACCCAGTCAGTGCTTACATCGTCTATTACTGGCTCTTTCCATCATTAGCACAGTACAAATATTGGTAATTTATATCTGCCTGGGTTATAATTCAATATGAATTTACTAATTATGCCCCGCTTCGAAGATCGGATGGTCGGTCTGTCCGTAGACCATTTCGTTTTCGCACGATATCTAAAGAACGCTTTGACCTACGATCATGAAAGTTGGTATGCTGGTTACTTGGGAGGAAAGGAAGATGCCTATACATTTTGAGGTCAACAGGTCAAGGTCACTGTTGCTAAAAACGGTTTCCGCTGAATAACTTGATAACGCATCAAGATATTTTAATGAAACTTTATACATAGATACCTTATATCGAGACGTTGCTTGGAATAGTATATGGGGTCAAGGTCAAGGACACCGTTACTAAAAACAAAACAAAACGGTTTCCGCTCTATGACTTGATTGCATATGAGGTGGGTGGGGTCAAGGTCACCATTACTAAAAATAGAAACACGGTTTCCGCTCAATAACTTTAGAACGCATTGAGATATTTTAATGAAACTTCATACATAGATACCATATATTGAGACCTCGCATAGGATTGTATATAAAAAAAAATTCTTAAGAATTGCACATTTTCACAACTTGGCTGCAAGTAGGGGTGCATACGTGTTTTACAAACATCTCCTGTTTAATGTTATTTCAGAACTAAGTTATTGTTTTGTGTTTTATTGTGCACAATTTACATGTATTACTCATGCTGCAGGAACTCCCCCCTAACTATCTCTTTTACTCTTCTCTTTCCCCTCTGTGTAAATGCACAGGAAGATAAATTAGTAACACAGATCTTTATTTAACTGTTATTTGATAATCTACTTTTTCTGTTGTTAGCAGAGACCTCCCTTATTCAACCAGGATTCTTTATTTTAAAACCATTTATTAAGTATGCTTCTTGCTCTATTTACATCTGTCAAATCTTAATAACCAGCTTTTTATTGCAGTTTTTATATACAAACGTAGAATGGGGAGGACCTAGTAATTAATCTCTTAATTTGTATAAAATGTTGTTTTAACTCTAATGGGTAGCAAGATGTTTACTTTTTTTACAATAATTTTGACTAAACTATCCATGTCGATCAAGATGTCAATACTTTTGAGTGATATTGTATATTTTAAACACTTAGGCCATCCTTAAACAATTGTTTGTTTGCGGTAACGCGACCCAGAATTTTCAAGGTGGGTAGGTAGGTCAATTTATTTTAATTTTTTGGGGGGAGGGATGGGGTATTGGTGGGAACAAATGTAGACAACTCTCAGACGTGCACCAAATTACCTTAACACAAAATACACGAGCAAATCACATTGGTTAGTGTATGCCAGTGGTATCAGAGAATCGAATTACTAACACTGTTAACAATTATGCTTTATTTCTTGAAATTATCGGTTATATATCTAGATGCGCGCCCTGCGTCTGGGGCGCATAGATTTCCGATAAGACGCATAGTTTCATAACATCTGCGTCTGGTGGACGCAATAGAATTTGGGAAAACAAATTGAAGTGATATCTCGTGACTGTCGCTAATATTCCAATATAAACAAAAATATAAATTATAGTTTCCACGTCCGAAAAAGACCGTGCATAACGCGTACCATGTAAGATGGGCACCCACATTTTCAAGCAAAATGGTTAGGGTTATCATCGTTTCAGCGTTTAAGCTCTGTATGCAAATCCTCTATAAAAGTAAACATGTCACAAACAGTCTTGTTTTTGCACTGTCATACAGGGGTATTTGTTGTAATTTAATATTAAAATCTTAATGTATAGCTATATTTAAATAAAGAAGTTTTATTTTACAATCCTAGCATTACATTTTTTTATCATGTTTAATACACGTTATTGAGTTCTTTTACTGATATCAATTTTAAACACATAGATTCTTATTATAACTACTGCAACCGCACTGCAAAATAATATTATATATGTAGCTTCCCGTTTAACACAGGGAAACGTTGTATATTATATATACACACAGTTTTCTATGTGAAGCAGCGTGCTCTGAAAATTGTTTTTAACCGACGATGAACGGATAAGTAGACTAGCTCAGACTATTCGGTGAATAGTCTAGCTAAAATTTCTAAATCAGTCTAAGGGAAACAACTACAAATGCACCATGTTTACCAAACTTTTCTATCTCAATTTGTAAAACATTTTGTAAGTTGAGGCCGAATTTTGTCATCCACTTTAAGCAGGAGGCTGAGCGTTATATTGGCTGGAACTTGTTCATAAAAATGTAGGTTTATTGTTAATTCTCCAAGAATGATTGCTGTGCATTTGGTTGAATATTTCCTAGTTGTTTATGAAAAGATATTTAAGTGTTTACAGACGCACTGATACATGTACATACAACAGGACAAAATGCCACTGTATAAGCTTTTTTCGATAGCAATATGCAAGATGCTTGGCACAAACTTTGTAAGCACATTGGTGGCAGAGGAGGAGGCCAAAATTCACTCATCATTGGACTGGAACAATATTGCAGATATGTGCTACAAGACATGTTACTGATTATAAATATTAAGTATTTCTACGCATTATAATATTTAAAGTGCATGGCACTGAGGTAGCGACTATTGTTGATATCATTGTCATCTTACCTTGGCAAGAACTTGTGTTTGCAATCCTTGACCTGACAACTATCCCAACCACAGTCACTTCCACCTAAGCAGGAGGGAGGTCGGTACAGGTAAAGTTCCATTGCTGCTGTTTACAGAACTCGAGTCCCTGGCTGACCAATCTGTCCTCCGTACTTCAACTGTGTATAAACAACAGAAAAATAACGAGCTCATGTGGATGGTAAGTTGGTAAGTATAAGGAAATTCATCAAGGTTTTTTTGTGATTCTGTGAGTACTCAACAGGCCACCTGTAGTAAAAGAGAGAAGATGTCCTCCTCTCAAACAAAGGAGTTTTTGTCAGTAAGATAACACATATACCAGTATGATCTAACATACATATCCTTCAATTAAATACTTGTATAATTAATTATTATTCAACCATTCACCACAGTACGTTAAAATCATGTACCAGTGAATTACACAATGTTACAAAACTCACATGCAGAATAATTGTTCTTATTTTGATTTCATTATATGCAGACAGCAATAATTTCACGAAATCCCATAGTTTCTATGGCAAACGTATCAAATTATAGTCATATCAACTTATAGTCGACATTTGATGCCACTCTGTATTTCCAGATTGCTTTGATTACCATGCTGACAGTAAAGCTAGCATTACAATAAGTTATATAACATTAAACTATACCTGAGCGAGTTCCCAGGCCTGTTTCACCATCTCATGGGCATCACCAATGCTGCTGAACAGTCGGTCTGTTACTGTGAGGATCGTGTCCACAGCCTCTTCCTGGGTCTTCTTAATGACAGACAGGTTATTAGACTAACATGGACTATGCAATGAATAGTCAATGTAAACAAATTCGAAATCAGACTAGGGAAAACAACTCCAAATGCACATGTTTACAAAACTTTTGTATCTCACTTTGTAAAACATGGTGGTAACTTGAGGCCAAGATTTTTCATACACTTCATGGAATTAAGAAGTACATATCTTCATGTATATGACAAATTAATTTCATGGCACAACTCACAAATTATAAGACTAGATCTTGCCAATAGAATGCACAATCTGGCTCGGTACTGGCCTTCATTACATCAAGCAACTAATGCCACTACAATGAATAATTGTCTTAAAATACACTGTCTGACCCAAAGTGACAACAAACAGTATCAATGTGGATTCCTACAAGTTTGATTCTGTGAGGACTGAACACATATAACTAATTAGTTTTTAAACTTCCGTCCAGTGGCTTCAGAGAATGTGTTAAAAGAAAAATACAAAATGTTGAAAACAAACAACTGACAACGGACGATGACTGACCACAATAGCCCACACTTAAGCACTTCAAGCTCAGGTGATTGCAATCTTACTACAATTGGATGGCATGCCATTGAGGCAGTGATCGTCGATATTAATAATTATTACCTCTGCAAGATTTTTGGGTTGCAACCCTCGACATGACAACTATCCCAACCACTATCACTTACACCTAGGCAGGAGGGAGGTCTGTCGGTACACGTCCAGTGTCTGGCTGACCAATCTGTCTCCGTACATGAACTGTGTATATACAACAGATTAATATGGCATTCATGTGGATGTTATTTTCGTAGAAAACACATTCTGTTACATTGACTGTTCTATTAAATAACTGAAGTGTAATTAATATATAAAATAGTCCTCCTGTGTGGATTGTTTTGATAAAAGTATTTTATTTTTCTTATTACAATGATCCAATCAACGAAATTTACAAGTATTAAAACTGAATAATCACCAGGACAGGTATTTAAGGCAAAATAATAAGCACACAAACTGAATATAGACCTGAAAACATATAAACCATATAGATGATTAAAACATTACCTGGACACTGGACAGTGTCCATTATTAACTCTGAGTGACCACTCCTGCACAGACCCAGATCCCAGTCATTGCTGCCAGTCACTGGTGGAGTACCATCACACTGGAGACTGTGTATGTAATCTGTCACAGCAGGAGACTGACCTGGGGCCAGTTCACAAAAACAAGTTAACCTACATTAAAGTACATATAAACAAGAGCTGTTTGTACAACAGTTATGCCCCCTCTAGGTTAAAATAGCTAAAAAGGCTAATTTTAGATAATAATGGGTCATCACTCCACAATTCCTGGGACCATTTGGCTAATGGATGAACAGTGTTGGACATAGAGAGCAGAAACTGCTGAAAAGACAAAGTTTAGATAATTCAAGGGCAATAACTCCACAGTTCCTGATTGATTTGACTGGGTATCAAACATGGCTAAGATGTTATTAGAAACAAACATTTTCATGAAGTTTGGTGAAGATCTGATCAAAAGTGGTGGACTGAGTGAAACCGATAAAAAGTAAAGATAATTCAAGTGCAATAACTCCACAATTCCTGAGGCGCTTTTGGCTGATTATCAAACTTGACCTAGATTATATTATTACAAACATCGTCATGAAGTTGGTAAAGATTGGATGAAAACTGTTGGACTCAGAGAGAGGAAACTGCAAAAAACGCTAATTTTATATAATTCAAGGGCCATAACTCCACAATTCATGGAGCGATTTAACTGATTATGAAACTTGATCTAGATATTATTACTGCAAACCTTTTCATGAAGTTTGGTGAGGATTTGATGAAAACTGTTTGATTTTTGGCGGAAACGGTTAAAAAGGCCAATTTTAGATAATTCAAGGGCCATTACTCCACAATGCCAAGGGCGATTTGGCGATCTGGCTGACCGACCAACCGACCGACATCAGCAAACCAATATACCCCGCTATCTTCGATTTGGCGATCTGGCTGAGCGACCGACCGACATTAACAAACCAATATATCCCGCCATCTTCGATGGGGGGGGGGCATAATTAGTCAATCCCTCACGGTTATGTAAACAACAGCAAACAACACCAATGATATTTAGTTAACCCTTAGCACAATGCCATATGCAAGAAAACTAAAAAGGCCAATTTTATATAATTCAAGGGCCATAACTCCACAAGGCCAAGGGCGATTTGGCTGATTATCAAACTTATGGCACAATGTCAAACAAATGTTAGGAACAAGAGGCACAAAAGTGCCTGTATCGCTCCACTGGCTTATCAAGATCCAAGCGTCAAAAGCGAACAATTATTAATATAAGCCACATAAGATTTAACTTAGATATTTCTGGAATAATAATCTCAAAATTGCATAGTAGCGGGCAACATGCGTGGGTTTGTGTTTTGTACCAAAGTGCGCCTATCGGTTTTGATGTTGGAGAGTTTATTTTAAACATTCATAATCATTATTTTAATAATGTTGGTATTTGAAATTAAATATATATTTCATGTCATTCATTTCTTTTACCAGTTCTTAAGTTAGTTCATGGGAAGAAAAGTGTCTGCAAACAAATGAAATAAAGAGTGTAAGTATGAAGACATACTGCATCATTACCAACAGAGCGGGTAGCAGCCCTGGAACTTCCCAGTCGAGGTTGGCTGCAGGGGGAGAATGCTCACTGCTTGGGATTTGTTGAAAATGAGAGGAAGACAACTGTATAAGTGTATGTTGAACAGCAAACACTGCTTAAAAGAGCTCCAGCTCGCTGTGGTACAAGAGGAATGTCAGTAGCTGGAAGCCAACCACCCAACGCAAATGTTACAACGCAAGTGTCTGTCCTGTGATTAAAAGGATGAAACAGGCTTGACAGAATGATGGTTCCTAGCTATGAACATTGGAAGTAGAAACTCAGCGATGTATACAATATGGAAGTTAATGAATTTTGTTATTGATAGGTCTCCAACGTTTCAGAAAATGTCCTCGGGTCGGGTCGCTGGGTCAAAATGTTAAAGTTCGGGTCGGGTATTAAACAAGTTAATCATAGAAAAAGTTGAACTACATTCATAATGTTTTTTTCCTTAGAGCATCAGGAATAAAAGGTTTTAATAATTAGGACTGCAATACTGTACAGAAACTCATCCTTCATGCAGTATATATACCACATCCCTGATACAAATCAGCAAACATTAGTCATAAATGACATAGAGGACCTTCTTAAAGCATCATTCACTAGCTAGAAAGATAACAAGAATTGTAACAAATGAACTTTTAAACAAGAACAAAGTTTGCATTACTTTGGGGTGAAAAAGCCATATTAAAATGTGATGTTTTTGCTTTGTTACGCCTGATGCAAAGTTGAATATTTCTATTTACTTACCATATTAGCTTGTCTGGTTTGTATCAATATTTTTTGCTTAGATTTGCATAAACAGATTATTGTTCTATGAAATAGTATGACAATACCATTTTCATATAGCAATACCTGCATGGCCATTGTCATAATCCTACGTTTTCCTTTCGAGAACACATTTTTTGATAGTGAATAAGTGATACATTGTCAATCCGAATAATACTTCCTGTTGCAACTTGTGTACTTGTAAGAGTTACTTTTATGCAAATGTAGGCAAAAACTAACATATCAGTACTTAAAGTCTTTATACTCCCTTTTTTAAGTTTACACTCCATCTACGTATCCATTTGTTTATGAAATTCATCCTTTTAAATCACTACACTTTCATGCAGAATCATTCCTACTGTATTTCCTTCTTGAAGGTTTGGAAGGGGAAGCAACTGTAATAGGTTAAACTCCACTTAGTATCTAGCCTGGTTCCCAGCTTTTTCATTCGTAAAATAGCGACCCGACCCGGTACCGTTGAGGAAAACTTTGGCCCAGAATCGCGGGTATTTTTTTGGCCTGCGAATACAGGTTCTTTCAAATACTCGTTGAAGCCCTTGTAATTGATTCAAAGTAATTATTATTTTTAAGAAAAGTTCAGCACAGAAAATTTGTTCCACAGTGAACAGAGCTGCGGGATAAACTGATGATGCTACATATTAATGCAACTGAAATATTTGAGTTGAAGGATAAAACACCTGTGAACTAAACCTGAATGGCTGTCCTAAAACTATTAATGGACATACAAAACCCAAATTTTTGGTCACTGCATGGCCAGTGTGGCACAGGGTAGAAATCGTAACATATCAGTCTGTGTAATGCACCTATCAATGCTTTCCCCAGGGGAGGGAGTGGCGGGCATATAGGGGACTTTAGACTGCAAGCGATTCCCGACAGGCAGGAATTTAACAAGCTGAATGATTCTGGGTCCCGAGGAAGTAGACTTTGGTCGGATTTTAGATCCCTGTAATATACGCCCCGCCTATTTGATAGATATATAGCATCTCCCACTGAGGGGATTTAGACAAATATGCTTGGCTCTTGAATTTTTGTCAAATTCTCCTAGTTCTGCCCGCTGCTCCCCCCCTGGGGAAACATATTGATACTGCCTACTTAGAATTTTAGTTTGAGAATGAATGTACTTTTAGTTACACTGTAATTACAAGAGTCATGAGGACTGTATATTGTTCACCTGGTTCAGCAGCATGATGTGATGAACCATAATTTTAAACTGATTTAGATTTCAACAAGACAATACTGTGGAATCACTATTTTTCAAGGAGGTCTAATTTTCAGGTTTTTGACGCTCCTGCCATTGCGCGAATTTAGGACTACCACGAATATATACCGATTGCGTAATTAATCAACGCAACTAGAGTTTCCAGGTTTGTTCAAATGTAAAGGGTAATCTTTCAAAAATATACACAAGTATATGTGATTGTCGCGATGTGAATATTTATAAGGAATAAAAGCTAAACTGTAATAGTCCTTGTTTAACTATAAAGAGATAAATTGTCTATTGTCTCGCCTACATATGCGGCCCCTATTCTTCAGAAGTGAACTAGAATTGTCACATGAGTGACAGATATACCTCCCCAATATGGCCTTTTCAAAAAACTATGGCATCCATTCGAAAGAAATGGACAGATATAGAATGCTTTAATATGTGAATGGTCAACAGTATATTTGGAAAAATTTAATTTTACTATGATCCATAACTCTGTCAACATTTAGTGGTTTGTAACCAAAGTTGAACTTGATCTGTATTTTATGATGTTACACCTATGTACCAAAAATAATTTAAATATGTGAGGTCTTTCATGTGTTATTGTCCATGTTTTTCGGAATTTAAGTCAAAAAGGGGCCATAACTGTGTCAAAATTTAGTGGTTTGTAACCAAAGTCGAACTCAACCTGTATTTTATGATGTTACACACGTGTAATAATAATTATTTAAATATGTCAAGTCATTGTTGAGTTATCGTCAGGAAACCATGTTTTTTAGGGAATTTAAATCAAATAAAGGGCCATAACTCTGTCAAAATTTAGTGGTTTGTAACCAAAGTCAAACTTGACTTGTATTTTATGATGCTACACATGTATACCAAGAATTATATGAATATGTCAAGCCAATTAAGTTATCACCCCCAAATCATGTTTTTAGGGAATTTTAAGTCGAAAAGGGGCCATATCTCTGTCAAAATTCAGTGGTTTGTAATAAACATCGAACTTGACTTGTATTCTAAGATGTTACACATGTGTACCAAAAATTATTGAATATGTCAAACCTTTATTGTGTAATAATCTGGAAACCATGTTTTTAGATAATTTTAAGTCGAAAAGGGGCCATAACTCTGTCGAAATTCAGTGGTTTGTAACCAACATCGAACCTGACCTGTATTCTATGATGTTAAACATGTGTACCAAATATTATTTGAATATGTCAAGCCTTTCTTGAGTTATCACCCGGAAACCATGTTTTACAGAATTTTAAGTCGAAAAAGGGCCATAAGTCTGTCAAAATTTATTGGTTTGTAACCAACATAAAACTTCACCTGTATCCTATGATGTTACACATGTGTACCACAAATTATTTGAATATGTCAAGCCTTTCTAGAGTTAGGATCCGGAAACCAAAAACCAACCGAAGGGCCGACAAGCTTACTCCTATATACAGGTATGGAAACTAACTTTTATTGGTTGGTTGCCCAGACGGGCGACTAGCTTTTTCACAAAGCCCAGATAATTGTGCTGTATTTATCATTTTGTTCACCCCTCTGACATAAATTGGTCCGAGCCAATAAAATGGCGTCTTACAAAAAAACATCCAATAAAATCGATCATTATATTTTTTCTTTCCAAAAATGTAACACAATTGTTAATAATAATGTGGCAATTTATACCCGGCGCCTCACGCCCAGAGGGGCAAATCACAGCCGAAAATAACAGAATGTACAATAGAGAAAACGAACAATCGAAACAAAAACGCGAATTTCATGTAGGTTGGTTAGAAAATCGTCCATGGTTAACAATTAGTGCTAATGGCATGCAGTGTAAATACTGCACAGCACAGGGCATGGAAAATTCATTTGTAACGGGCTGCTCTTCGTTAACAAAATTATGTTAGACTGTTTGTTAAATAGTTAAAATATAATTGCCAAAAACTTTCATGTAAAACTATATTATACAGATGTAATTATGAATTGGGCTCTGGGCTCATACATTTCTAGCTGGGCAACCAAATGTCAGGAGATGGTTGCCCGGGCGAACTACCAGCTTTTGAATCGCCCAGCGTAAAACCTACTCTCCTCGAGCGAACGGGCAACCATTAATTTCCATCCCTGATATACCCCCCCTAAACTTCATTTGTGGGGGTATTATGACTGTTTTCAATTAACAGCCTAATATGGTACTGGTACACGTCTATCGCAACTAACAATCACAACAGGACCCTTTGCTGGCATTCTGCCAAAATGGGCACATATTTTTTTGTAAAACATATCTGACGTTTTGGTGTAAGTTTTTTTCAAAATCAGGTTTGCGCGAATTTAAGACCCCGTGAATATGTCCGTAAACGCAAGTGCGTGAAATTTGTACCCTGCAAATTTAATTGATTTCAAAGTAACTCTGACCATGTTGAATCATGACCTGATGAAAAATGAAGCTTTTAACTTGTAAACAAGCTTTGTATATTATTTGACCTAGTTAACATAGTTTTTCATTGCACATTTGATAATATTCTATTCAAACTTGACCTAGATTGTGTCGAGGTCATGAAGCTGACCAAACTTTAACCTGCTGTGACCAACCTTTATGACTTTTATAGTATTTGTTTCTCAGCCTGCATGATCCATATTTCAATTACCAAGATTTCATCAAGGAAGTCTATCTACTAAACTTTCAACATAAAATTATGCAGGTGAAATATGAAGCTCCTAGTCAGTAAACAATATGTTCAAGTTATTTGACCTAGTTTTTCATTTCACATAATCGTTTTTGAACTTGACCTGCACCTGTGATACCTCATACCACCATTACAGCGCATTGCCATATGTTCATATCCGCATTGCACAAATCCGCATCCGCAAATAAATCGAACAAGTTGAAAACAGTTGCACCATTTCCATATGTCTGCAGTCCGTATCCGCAAAGCGCATCCGCAAAAGCCGTCCGCACGATTTCTGCAGATGCGGACGACGAGGTATAGAACTTAGCATGTTAAACAATTGGCTGTTATATCGTAAAACGTCGTGTATTACGCGCACTTTTTTCCTCCAAAAATCTGTTTTAAAACCTTGGTGCGCGTTATACAATACTTAACCGATATAGAGAAATTATTCCAAAGATTGCGCAACTCACCCCCAAATGGCTTCCAGGTATTGTGAATGGACTATTAGCATAATTAAATTATCTATAATATTAAAGACAGAAGGGACAATGTTAACAAGGCTTTGATAATATTGCAAGCAATACAGGAGTCCCCTACCAGCGAAAACCCCTAATAATTAAACATTGTGCAATATCGTCAAATCGCCCTTTATCTGTAGATGTACAAAGTTTCATATTCAAATCCCATTTGTCACTGCAGTATTAAGTTATTGTTTTTTCTAGTTTAATAACATTGACCAGACATTCAAATTACTGTTTGAGTTATTGCAGTAATAAACTGACAGAGGGCAATCATATAGTCTAAACTGTGTACCAAGTTTCATGATCATATGTTATGTTCTTTTCGAATTATTACAGTATCAAGTTTATTTCTATTTTACGCAACAGTCATGTGACCTTTGACCTCTGTTGAAAAATAAAGGGTCGTGTACAATCCTCACCTTGCTCTTTCTATGTATTTCATTGTTTCATCAAAGTATCTTCAGTACTTTTTGAGTTATCGCAGGATCCAGGTTTTGGGAACAGGACAGACAGACAGACTGAGACCAACAGACGAACAGACAGACAGACGCACACAGACGGAGGGCAAACCCATAGTCCAATAGGGCTACCAAGTTTCATTAAGTTTCATGATCATATCTTATGCACTTTTCAAAATATTACAGTATTAAGTTTATTTCTATTTTTAGTAACAGTCACGTGACCTTTGACCGGTGGTGAAAAATAAAAGGTCTTGCATAATTCTCACATTGCTGTTGCTACGTATACAAAGTTTCATCAAAGTGTCTTCAGTACTTTCCGAATTATCATAAGATTCAGGTTTTGTGAACGGACGGACAGACAGATATATGGACGAAAAGAAAGAACGACACACAGACAGATGGTAAACCTATAGTTCAATCTCTGTACTACGTTTCATGGTTATACCAATGTCAATTTCGAATTATTACATTATTTAGTTTATTTCTATTTTTAGTAACAAACACATGACCTTTGACCTCTGGTGAAAAAAAAAAGGTCGTGCATAATCCTCACATTGCCACATTGCTGTTTATATGTATACCCAGTTTCATCGAAATAAGTTCAGTACTTTTTGAGTTATTGCAGGAACGAGGTTTTAGGGACGGATAGACAGACGGACAGACAAACATACGGACTAACTGATAGAGAGACACACAGACAGTTGGCAAACCTATAGTTTCTTTGTACCAAGTTTCATGGTCATATCTTATGTACTTTTCGAATTGAACAGTATTTAGTTTATTTCTATTTTTAGTAACAGTCACATGACCTTTGACCTCTGGTGAAAAATAAAAGGTCCTGCATAATCCTCACATTGCCGTTTATATGTATACCAAGTTTCATCGAAATATCTTCAGTACTTTTTGAGTTATCGCAGGATCCAGTTCGTTTTATTTATTTCTGTTTTTAATAACAGTCACATGACCTTTGACCTCTGGTAAAAATAAAAGGTCGGGCATAATACTCACATTGCCGTTTATATGTATACCAAGTTTCATCGCAGTATCTTCAGTATTTTTTTAGTTATCGCAGGAACAATATTTTGCGGACGGACAGCGTGACAAACGGACAGAGGGCAAACCTATAGTCCCCTCCGGTGAAACACTGGTAGGGGACTAATAAGTGATAATAATTATTTTTATTATCTTTTCAGACGACGATGTTAGGTTGTTTACCCTCGCGACTTCGGTTTTAAAACATTGCCCGAGCACACTGCTTAACATAGTATCACAGTTATTATAACTATTCCACTATGGGAATTCACAATGTATTTAAAGAGTGCAGTTTGGATACGGTGCCATAATATTAAAAATCTTTGAGGGGATAAAAATCTCAGTTTATATAATACACAAAATAAGGTAAAAAAAACACCATTTAAATGGTACTCTGTGTTATATTAATGACACAATGATATATAGTGACATTATTTTCTATGTTAATTTGTAAAATATTCACTATTTCTTATGATTACTAAATATTATGTGTTGGAAATGTATGTATATAAGAATACAAAGTAGCAATTAAAAACGAATTGACCTAATTAGAATGACAAGGAAAAATCCGTCAGCCAATCGAAATTGAGGTATTGCTATTGTGTTAACGTTTATAAAAAATTTAATGAGTTTGGGAGTTAAAATAAAAGTTAATAAATAACTTTTGGACTTAGGATTGCAATTATCATATGCCACAGGGGTCATACTATAGCATATTAAAACATATATGGATTTGGAGAACGATAAAATGTTAACTTTATGTGGTCAAGTCATTGAGAATTGAAAACCGCTCACGCGGTGACTTTTTACAAAAAGTGTCAAAGTTTGGACTTTCATAAATATTCCAACATAACATATTTTGGTAAACCAACAAATTGGATAGGTAGTAAATACCTAAAATAATTAAGTTAGAAAGTCTGCTAAATGGTGGAAATAGCAGTTTAAAGTCCACTAATATGACAAATTTACCAAAAATGGATAGACCTACTTCGGTTGGGTGTTAGTGACTGTTGACCAATCAGAAACAAGCATGTTTCTGAAGGTCACAGCACATGTTTAATGTGTTGTTTATTATAGAAAAGGGTGTGGTTCACCAAAACTTAATAAAAGACACTTTAACATTAAAATATTAAATTTTTATAGTATTTCTATTATTTATAATTATTGTTTGCTGCCTAGAGGAATAAATAACTTAATGATTTGCCTGCATAGGGTAGTATATGCAGGGTTCTTCACAGAATTATTGAACCCTATGAATCTATAGATAATTTATAGAGTTTGTTGGAGTCTTTAGAAATAGGTATCTGGAACAATGCCTTAAATAGTGTTATAAGGCCATTATAATTGTCTACAAAAGGTGTGTTAAAGAAATATAACCGCTGGGTCAAAGTGGTATTTAATAAATTAAAATTTATAGTGTTTTATATACAAAAATATGGTTCTGATACCTATGCGGTGAACAATGTCCAGAAAGAATATGTCTTTGAATTCTCAAATATTTGTTCCATGCGGTGCATATGGAACTTTATAGAAGTAATCTTATGCCTATGAGATAGGCTAGAGTACACTAAGAAACAAATTTCAATATTACATGATGTAGATGTAGGTTATAATGAAAAGGTGCATGTAAAGACATATATATGAATGTCAAGAGTACAGAATTTATAATTCTCTGTTTAAAAGAGCATATAATAATTTAAACTTAGATATGTCGCAATATATACAACATGAATAATATTTATATGTACGGTACATTTGTACTGCACAATATTGGTTTTGTGCAATAATAGAGAAGAAAAATAGATTTTGACAGTTGTTCACACTTGCCGACAGGGAATATAGCCTTCAATGCTCCAACTTCAGACCCTGTCGGTTAATGTATGTATAAAAGAAAGTTCTAGGCAGCTTTTACAAACAATATCCAATGAGATTTTAGGCTTTCTGGTTCCCCACCTCAGTGGCTGTAAAAAAGAACAGAAGTAAAAAGTATAATGCACTACTGACACCTTTTTAGAGCCATAGTAAAAGTACTAAACTGTTCAAAATAACAAAACAAAATATTTACACCATAAATATGTACAAAGTATTTATACCGACATAATAAAAAAAGTATTTAGCCACCGGGTGGGGTAAAACACTTAAATGGCGGCTAAGAATATAGGATGGTAGGCGGATTTGAAGAGTGTGGAGGGACGCAAGCTGGCACGGCAGCTGTAGGGACCAGGGTTTTGAGGGGATGCCATCGAGATTAAAGGGAGTATGGAAAACATAATTGATACAATAAAAACCGAAATAAAATAAAGAACCAGGTCTTGGTGTAGTAGTGGTTCTATGGAATAAGGTTCACACAAATATTGAATGCACTATAATCAAGGCACATTAATAACTATGAATAAACTATTGTGTCAAATACACAATATATGTATGTAGCAATTAAGAAACAAGATTTGTACATTTAAAACTGTTCTGCTCAGAGACTATATTATAGTTAAAACAGAGAACTGGCCCGTCTTTCATATACTTCAAAAACTGCTTTAAGACCGGGTTTAATCAATTAAAAATCAGTGTTCATTCTGGGCTCAGTTGCAGGTTGGCCAATGGCCCATCAGCCACAAAGTCAGTGCGGCATTGAAGGATTTTCTCGGGGGCGACCATTTTTTAACATAATTATTTTTCATGTTACTTTTATTATTACGTTTTTTTACAAATGTAAAAAAAACATAAAATTACTCTTTTCATTGTACAATAACCACAAAAATTTCTCTAACCAACCTTTCTGAAATTTGTGACCATCAACGTTTTTGGAAGATTAACAGTTGTTTTTTTTTCAACTTAACTTGCAGATGAAGTACAGGTACGGCCGAATCAACAGACGCTTTTTCGCCCTCATTTTCAACGATGTTCTTATTTTGCCTAGGAATGGCTGTGGAAAATTCAAGAGTTTTTCCTTCGATGCTCTTTGTATCTGCTTTCCGCTTTGACATTTTTAATTTTCTTATTAAAATCAACTTAAACCGCAAGTAAATTTCAGACAGCACTGTAATCAATTTGTGATAATGTACGCGAGGTCAAATGGCGACCTTACTGCCAACAAAATCGCTAGTTACAAAACAGTGCGCGCCCCGTAGCCTGGCAACGGTCAATTTCAACTAAAAATCAGGCTATGCGATGTTTACAATTTGCAACACGATTTACGCTGGTTTTCATTAGAAAAAAAAATGCCTGCAGATGGAATATTCTATGCGCCTGTTATATTTATCATGCGCCCAAATGGCGCACAGACAGTATTTTTGTTGCGCCCATTTATTTGTCTTTTGCGGGAATCCTGCAAAGGTGCGGCCCAGAATGAATACTGGAAAATTATATAAGTACACTAATGTGTTTATTGGAAAAAAAAAAATCTTAAAATAAGGAAACTGAAGTCAACCAGGTTCGCTTTGGTCGGAAAGGCCGGGGCACTTCACCGCATGAATTAAAAGAAAAGAGCAATACACAGGAGTGATGGCATCCCCCCCCCCCAACCATCGCGGCTCAGTGAGAGTAGACTATTGGCAGCCTGTGTGTCCTATATAGAGGACATGGAGTGTTTGCTGTGCTGATCCCGGCAAATAAGATATCAGTTAACTGAATTTTAAAGTTTTATTATGAAGGCAAACATAAAAGGGAAAAAGACAAGTCAAAACAGTCATTTAAAATGACCATGTGGAGTTGTTTGGATTTTATCGTTAACCGTTTTTACCGATGCTAAAGTATATTTACTCCCATAAACAAAAACGAATACAAATTCGATGGCAATTATTTTATGGGGAATTAGGCCTCAAATGGGGGAAAAATATATACTTTTTCGTTGGGGGAATGATGCCTAATTTCGGCATCAAAAATAAATATTAAGACCCCTGAATATATATGCAAAGGAAGTACAAAAAGAGGTAAATTATACTTGGGAAGGAAATATATGTTGCAAACACTCCACTTTCCTGGGTTTTAACTATACTTATAAAGAGATTAAAGGGTTTAAACCCCAATAAACCCCAGAAAGGTGTGTATAGAACAATATACACAAAACATAGTAGTTAACAAGTCAGTAGTTTTAATCATTTATCATGTATGTAAAATATTGGTTAGACAAAGAACTATGTACGGCAAGCGACTGGAGTCCCCCTCCAGGGGCTGATCCATTAGTTAGTGTCCTGTGTGGGAAAGACTTGGTAACACAACAGGCCGCCCATAGATAATTAAATTTTGTTGGTGATCTGACAGTCCAAGAGATAGGTGGCAAGGGCTCTGTAATAGAGAACCTGTTTGTTTGGCCCATCAGGGTTCAAATTGGTTTTTAAATTAAAAGGAACATGGGGGCATTCCAGCAGCAGATACCAGCAGTGAAGGGTTTCCCCGCACTGGGTGCAATTGGGACCAAGTCCCAAAACATACTTGCCGAAATTACCCCGCAAGAGTGTTTTACCCATTCTCAGGTGTGTTCTGCACCTATCCAGTACAATACTGGTGGAATAAACATCTGGGCGCCTGAGAAGTTTGGAGGATCTATCAAATGTATGGCCATAAGCAGATGCATTATCTTTTCAGGTATGTATCCAGCCTTTTAAACAGTACACATTTGGCTAAAAAAAGAGAAGAAATGAAGCCAATTTTGGCCATTTTTGTTTATAGCGAGTCATTGTTGTTCTTATAATATCAAGCCCAACTCTTCCGAGTACAGCACTGTATTTGAGGCCATTGTTGACATTGTGATTTTGTCTTATGAAATGTGTGAAAAACATTTTTTTTGCAACTCAATAGGTGTGAATAAATATTTAAAAATTGGTTTGTGTTTTTTATGGCTTATGTCATTAATGTTGGTAAATAAATTGAGATATTAGAATCATTTAGAGTACTTTACAAAAATTGTATGAACTTGCCAATAACATGTTGATGTAATGTAACCTTTGCTTGCAAAGCGTCTATATCACATAAGAGCTTGGAAAAACTGTATTAATATGCTGTAAACATGTCAAACATTTAATTTGATTTTGTTTTCAATCTGACACAATTTTTATACTTTCTTCTTGTGAAAAAATGATTGCAAAGCTCCACAGCACACATTTTCAACCTGATTTTGATTCCAAACTATTTTTTCCCACATTTTCCACCAAAAAAATTAGGTGAGCGTTATACATGACTGCTTGTAATACACAACGTTTTACGGTATATAAATGACTAGGGGAAAAACATTGTCTAGATACAACTGGATAACTCAACCTAAGACTAAGAGTACAATAACTCTGTAATAGCAGGTAAACTAAAAATGAGTCATGACTGACGATGTAGATATAATTGTTGGGTGATTTATATTGTTTAAATTCAACCACATGTGAATGTTTCCGCATACTGGCATAAATATTTGCAGCCAATGTGATTAAAAATGTTTAACAGCTTTTTACAGACATTGTAACTATTTGAAAATAAGAAGAAAACTAAAATATTCTACGATTTTATGCGAATTTATGGAAAGCTTGTCCATATAATGATTATGCCGATACGGATGCGGAACGAACATATGGAACAAGAAAAGTCTTTAAAAAAGACAATTGGCGTAGAAATTAATATTGAGATGTCTTTTTTTTTTGCCCTAAATATAATACAAGAGGACCAAGCTGTGACTTCACGGACCCCCTTTTTTTTTCCCTACTTAGGAGACTTCTCGGACCCCAGATTTTTCGGTCCCTACTAAGGAGACTTCTCGGACACTAGATATTTCAGACACTATAAGAAAACGTATCGGCCCCCAAAATTAATTTGAGATAAACTAAATAAGTATTAATATCTGTACCATGAATAAACCGATCATATACCGACCCATGTTTTCACCGGTGATACATGAATAAGCTAATTTGTCAAGCAAATTTAACAAATTAACATTGTCAGAAAATAATAGCAGAAATGAATGAGCAGTAAGTTTATTAATTCCCCATTTATTGCAATTTCTCGGGTTTAGGATTCTGCAGACGCTTATTGATGCATGTGTGTTAAATCAGCTTTACCACGCGCTATTTTTAGAATGATTCTCCTGCTGGAATTGTACTTGCTAGAATTAATTCATGGGGACAACAGTCGATTACAGCGTACAATAATATTTGTACACAATGATAAAATAATAGGAAATATAAGTTCAATCAAATTTGCTAATATTTGTTTTGCTTATTTATCAGAAAAATAACAGAAATTTACCACTTTATATTTTGTGCTTGCGAGCTCAACAGGCAGCATGGTACGTTGTGACCTACTGTCGTCCCCGTGAATTGTAGCATTGTAATTGCTATTTATAGAGCGCGCCGATTATGTAGGCTAAACAATATGTTATTTCATTATGTGAATGAATATAACATTCTGATCATGACATACAATGAGTAAAATTGTTCACAATTATGTTCATTTCTAGAGTGCATGCCGAAGATATGTTTATAACTTTAATTTAACCGCTTATGTAAACAATTATGTAGATTTTTAATCCCCAAAAGCATGCAACAGTTATTGGTATACATTAAACCATTGTTTGAAATTTGCATTCCCTAAAATTATAAAATTATATTGGCATTCAATTTTCCCACTACACCGACAAACAGCCTAAATCTTTCCACCTAATTAGGTTACAAATGCAGATGCTAGGGTATCTTGTTTCATATTATTTGACCTAGTAACCTAGTTTTACACCCCAGTTGATTCATGCTGAAATTTGATCCACATTTTGTTGAGCCAAGCATGCTAACCAAATTCAGCAACGAAAACTGTGACCTGTATAGTATCAAGTGTAGACAACAAATGTGGAGAGTCCAGTGATCCTAATAGTTAATCTGGCATTATGTGCCAAGTGAACTAGTCATTATTTTGAAGACATTCTCAGCTTAATTATCAGGCGCACAACAAACAGACTGATATGATTACAAAATAAACAAGATGGACAAAATGGCACTGGGTCGCTCACCTGAGTTTGATTAATCATATTGGCTTGTAAAAATGTAATTGCGTGCTATAAGATGTTAACTTTGAAGTAAAGTTGACAACAGTTGTCAACAATGGACCATTGACAGCCACTTTTTTATCAAATCAAAATAATCTAAAGGAACTTGGTAGATAGTATGAGTATGCTCTGAGTGTGCTATTTTAAAAACAAAACATCTGTAGTGATATAAAACAAAATATAGATCCATATGTCTGAATCTAAGTTCTAGAATCCTGTTTGAATATTGAATGTTTAGGTTCTATCGTGTGTATATAATTATGTAGTATAATGTTGTCATGCGTAATTCTTTTTATTTATCAAATGTGTGCTATGTACATGTGAAGTGCAATAGAATATTTTATAATCATTTGCCCTATATAAATGCCATGTAATTGTAAAAAAAAAATTGTAAGTCACTAAAGGAACATTTCTGTGAACTCATTTCGAAATCAAGAAAGTGGTTTAAGACAAGAAGACGTATAAGGAGAACTGTCCAGTCCCCTGGTGGCCATGTTTTTAACGAATCAAGATAATTTGAAGAAATCTTGTAGATAGTCAGCCAAGGAACATTTCTGTAAAAAAAATGAAAATCTGTAGTGAGCCTGTTGTTTCGGACAGGAATATTTTCAAAGGTTATTATACAGTCATATATAAACTGCCGCACCTTCTGGCAGCGGTTTTTTAACGAATCAAAATGATCTGAAGGAATTTGGTAGAGCTTCTGTGAAATTAATTTAAAATTCAGCAAAAGGTTTCAGATTTTTTAAGTTTTCAATATAGCCACACAAGGAACAATGCCATGCCCCCAAGCGGCCATGTTTTTTTAATGATTCAAACAGATTTGGAATTTGGTCACCCAAGGAACATTTCTGTGAAATTATTTTGAAATTCAGCCAGTGGTTCTGGACAAGAAGATTTTAAAAGTTTCCCAGTTTTTTTAAGCTTTTGGTTGCCATAGCAACCAGAGTTTGCCAGATATTCAAAAGAATTGAAGAAATTTTTGAAAGGACCATCCCTGGAACATTCCTGCAAAGTTTGGTTAAAATCCGCCAAGCGGTTCCAGATAAGTTGTTTAAGTAAATTGTTGAAGAAGACGATCGACGACGAAAATAGATGCCAGACGGTGACTGACCACAATAGCTCACCCATAAGCACTTCGTGCTCAGGTTAGCTAAAATGTGGCGTAACTGAGACAGAGCAGGGGTGGTGGGGAAACAATTCATGGACATACAGAACCCAACATTTATTGGTCCCTGTATGGCCACTATACAAACTAGGAATTGTAACCAACATTTCAGTGTCAATACTATGTTAAAATTCAGTTTCACATAAGATTTTCATAATGGCCAAAAGTGCTCACCTGAGTACTGACAATGATGGACACCTTTTCATTAAATCAGTTACACAATCTAGCCTATTTCCAAACTTTTATATTTTGGTCATACGTAACTGTTCAAGTTTGTTAAGTCTGGATAAAAAATTGTAAACCTATTGCCACTGCAAGGCAATTGTTGCAAAAAAAAATACAATGCAGGTCAAGTCCGTGTAACAATTGGTGCTCAGTTGAGCTAATAAGCACATGGAGTTTGCTCAAGGAACTATCAGTTAACCATTATGTATAAATACATATCATATTATAAACAGGAGGTCCATGCTGGGACAATATTGTTCACCTGCTTTAGTAACATGTGTTGAACCACAATTCAATCTTGGCCTAGATTTATAACTGATCTGATCAACAAACCTGAGAGGCTGTAACGTGTAAAAAAAAAAGCTGTTTTATTTATTTTAACCAAGTGACAAAGTTTTTCATCCACATTTACCATACTAAACCCTATGAATCAACGAGGCCATCAATCTGACCGAGTTTAAATCTGATAAGATAAAAAATGAAGCTACTAAGCATGTTAAAAACTGCCTTTTTTCACAAATAGTAACCATATTATACACTGCCAGTATTATTACAATTCTGCTTAGACTTTGCTCAGGTCAGTAATCTGACATAGCATATTGCATATTTCATTTGAAATATGCTGTTTTTCATTAGCATTTATTGATCAGCATTTATTTTTGCTATTAATGTAGTATGTCACTGCACATGACCCACATCTGAGTGTGACCTTAATTACATACAGGCCATGAATCACACATTGATGCAACCTGATGAACGGGTAAAAAAAAGCTGATGAATGGGGAAAAAGCTGTCCATGTTATCAGACCTAGTAATGCAATTTTTCATCCATATACAAACTTTTGACCCAGACTTCATCAAGACAATCAAACTGACCAGGTTTCAATCTGTCCTGGTGACAGGATACAAGAAGAAACTCCACGAGAGTGTAAGCAAGTTTTGCATGGCATTTGTGTCAGTGACACTTGACGAATGTCACATCATATTAACATGGTATTCATGTTCTTTAGTAACCTATTTTTGGCTCAACATGACCCAGTTTTGACCTTGGCCTATATTTAAATGGGAGAAAACATTGAACCCTTGAGTGATAATAAGCTTATTTGACCTACTGACCAACTTTCTGACCAGACTTGGGCCATTAATCAATCTGATAATGCATTCAGTGTCAACATCATTCTGACAGTGACAAACATTCATGGTGATCCGAATAAACATTTTGTGACATTTGAGTCTATTGTGGACAATGGATACTAGAAGGTCCAGTGATCCTTATATTTCATCTGGCACTCACTTTGTGCCAAGCAAACTAACAACTTGATAGGTTACAATTCCTTTCATCTTGTACTTGGAATAATGACAGTCTTCAACAAATCCAGATGCTTTTCTATCAATTTTGTGGCAAGAGATAGCCTGGTGTAAATATACATGTCAGCCAAATTAAACAAATTAACAATGTACAAAAATAATTGCGGGAATGAATGAAAATTATGCTGTATCAGACGCGTATAGTTATTCTTAAGTAACATACCCTACCTTCATCTTGGAAATTATCTATACATAATACATACACATTTCTAAGTCAGTTAATCATTTATATTGTGTATACTTATGAAAAGCAATCTTCAGGGAAGATTATAACTTGTATTTTATGATGTTACACATGTGTACCAACAATTATTTGAATATGTCAAGCCTTTCTTGAGTAATCATCCGGAAACCAAAAACCAACAGACCTACAGACTGGCAGACGGACGGACCGACAGTCCGACAAGCTCACTCCTATATATCCCCCCCCCCAAACTTTGTTTGTGGGGGTATAATGACATTTCCAATTACTAATAACTGCAACAATTTCCTCCCTATAATTTTAGGGAAATATGGGAATCAGATTCTTCAGCTTAGGGATTTTATGCATAGGTTCCATGTTTCATTAACTTTAAAGTGTTAAGTGAGCTTGCTAACAGGAAACCAAATTTGGAGCTAATAGAATTAACGGGAACAAAATAGGTGTCAATGCACTGAGGAACAAAGCATCGTCTTCGTTAATTGCCAAATTTTCATTTTTAAAATTATAGCACACAAATATTGCTAAAAATAAGGTTACTACAATAATAAATATTTAAACTTATGAATATGTTATAACTGTGAATATCATAACATTTTTAATAAGGGGCGTAACTAGAGTAATGTAAGACCGAATTGCATTATACATCTGCAGATGAAAAATAGAATGAACTACACATGCTTAGGAAACTATTGACAACACTAAATGCTTTGAGATAAAATGACACCAAAGAACAGTGTATATTCACTGTCTGAGCATGAGAAATGGATAAACTTGGATGATACTTCGAAAGAAGAAATCTCAGAATCTGACATGAAGTTGGCGTTACGCCATTATGTGTGTGCACAGAATGATGACAGTGCGTAAATTTGATTGTTTTGCTTCAATATATATAAAACGGTGTTTTGATATAAAATTGTAAATTACATTAAAGGAAATATAAAACAAGAAACGTGGAAATTCCACGAAAACCAGATTTTTCCAACGAAATGCATAAAAATCAGCACAATAATGAAAGAAAGTTCTGGGTGCCATATGCATTCACAAGCTACGTCTCGTTATAAGGTATCTATGTATGAACTTTCATTAAAGTATCGCAATGCATTCTCAAATTATTAAGCAGAAACCGTTTTTCTATTTATAGTTACATTGACCTTGACCTTGATCTTACCCACCCCATATGTAATCCCAAGCGTGGTCAAGATATAAGGTATCTATGAATGAAGTTATATTAAATTATCTTGATGGAATCTCAAGTTATTGAGCGGAAACTGTTTTTCTATTTTTAGTAATGTTGACCTTGACCCCACCAATCCCATATGCAATCCCAAGCAAGGTCTCAATATAAGGTACATATGTATGAAGTTTCATTAAAATATCTTGATGCGTTTTCTCAAGTTATTGAGTGGAAACAGTTATTCTATTTTTAGTAATGGTTAACTTAACCCCACCCACCCGATATGCAATCCCAAGCGAGGCATCGATATATGGTATCTATGTATGAAGTTTCATTAAAATATCTCAATCCGTTCTTGAGTTAGAGAGCGGAAACGAAACGTTGACCCTGCCACTTCGCCCATCCGCCCGCTCAACGACATACCCAAATCTAATAACAGAAATTTTCATTAAAAAATTTGGTTAATTATTTATAATGGTGATTTTTATTTCAATAAAGGCATTACAATGCTTAAACAAGGCAGTCCAATGACCTAAACATTTGAGCCAAGTTCTATGAAAATCTTTCAAAAGGCATATGAGATATGAAGTGGATACGAAATGGAGGCTCGAATATTTGACCTTCAAGTGTGACCTTGACCTTGAACCTGCGTGACTGACTCATGCCTTCTGCACATCATCTCAATGACCTTAACATTTGAGCCAAGTTTCATGAAAATCCTTCAAAGGTTAAAGGAGATATAGAGCGGACACGTTTATGTTACGGACAGAATGGACGGACGGACAGAGGGCAAACCTAAAGTCCCCTCCGGTGAAACACTGGTAGGGGACTAAATAACTATTAAGGAAACAGGTACAGTTCAAACTTCATAGTTCCTTGCTAACAGTATAACAGAACTAATGTCCGATCACATCTTATTGGTAGCTCTAATCCTGCTGCAAATTAGCTAAATTCTGATCTAGTTTAGATGTTAGTAGTATTACAATGACAATTAATAACAAGGATATCAGTGAAACTGATAGATGCTGCCCAATGCGCTTTGTCAAGCAATATAAATGCAATGAGAAGGGCAGATATTCATATCACAATCATTAAAAGTTACTAGGCAGGACTAAATCTGACACTGTATGTGAACAAACGAGAATTTCATTAATCGTCTAATCTTCAAAGTAGAAACAATGTTCACTCCTCTGAAAGGCCCTCTAGAGGTACAAAGTTGATGTGTATATTTACTTAATTAAATACCCAACGCGAAGAAAGATACCCAACCCGACCCGACCTGACAAACATTTGCTACCCATTGCATCCCTAATATACACACAGAGCTGTTTAACAGCATGCTCAATTTTCAAAACTATGACATTTATTACAGGTAGTACAATGGAGAACATCGACAAACTCCGCGCAGCTGTTGCTTCCCCTATTAGCTAACAGTAACCACTGTGTCATAAGTAGAATCCTTCCTGATCTGGTATTATGTGTTTGTATTTACATTTACTTTTTTAATGCAACTCAGTACAATTTTCTACATAGTAAAAAGGGAAATGAAAATAACTTATCAAAATCATAATTAATATTTTTGAAGACTTTGATCGATCATTATCACATGATTTGTTTTGAGCTATGCTTGGAACCAGTCAAATCTCTGTGCGGGGGTTGGAAGATCGCTGTTTCAAACTTCCCTATTTCAAACTATTTTTGTCGGTCTGAACGACTACGAAATAGCGGTATTCCACTGTATATTCTATGGTGGAAAAAAGTGACAAAGGGCCATAATTCTGCTAAAATTAGTCGCAGTCAAAATTCTAAAAGTTTCAACGAAATCCATCCAGCAATTAAAGTAGAGAACAGTCAACAAAATGTCTGGCCTTCTGGATATTTTGATAAATAAATTTGTTTAAACATGTATATTATATTCAATTCTTCTTTTACGGTCACCTACACATTTAAGTTCTTCAGCTCTTAAAGTTTGAATAAAATCCGCCATGTAGTTAAAGAGGAGTTGAGTAGACAAAATGTTGGGACGTACAGACAAGTGCAATGCTTAATGCCTTCCACTTTTTGGGGTCATGAAAAAAATTCCTACCTACCTACCCACCATCAATAAACATGAGTCGTGGAAGGGAAAACAATGTTTTAATTGATTTTCACCACATAAACGGCCTTTCAGCTGTTGTTTGTTAGTCGGTTGATATAATATGTTACAGATATAACTAGTATCTACTAAGCCTGTATGACTTTTGTTCAGCAAACCTTGTGCCAATGGAATGGCCCATGTTATACACCAGTCATAATTAAGCCCAATGTGTTTAAGATAAGTATTAATTATTTTAAGGCCGGGGAACCTTCCATGCACCTAACGACTGCAGGGTCATTTTTGGGCGTTGGCCGGGTGCTGAGTTTGTGTTAACATATGTTAAAATCTGTCCTGAGGTCGGTTGGCAACATTTTGCCATTAACAACAGATACACTGGTGTCGGATCATGCCCTGCTGATGTCCGTCTAGACATCTGACAGCACTGGTTGGGTGCCTCTTCATGTTTGGGTCCAATAAATTTATGTTGGGCGCCGAGATGGCTCATGCAAGACCCAGACTGGGTCAAGGCAGAAGTATGTCTGACCTCCTGGTGAGTGAGTGGTAATCAGGCAAACATCAGCATGTTTACTGCATTAATTAGTGTTGCAGGAGCATAGTCATAACATCAGGCGAGTGCAGTCTGGACGTTGGGGCATGTGCTGGCCAGACGCCAACCCAAACTGGGGCTAAAAATTAGGTACTTTCATGGACAGTATGCCTGATGCCTAAAACTCAGAAAAACTGGATGGTGTCTGGTTAAATTTGAGCTAGGCATTATTCACAGGTGCCTGTAACAATGTTTATTTATGTTCCATACATGTATACACAACAATGGGAGATAGTACGCAACATAAATAAACATAGAAATGAACTTAATGAGTGCCTGCAGCATTACTAAAGTAAACAATCTTTGAATTGTTTTAAATACAAAGATCCACATCAAATCTATAAATATCAGAGAAATAACATTACTACTATATGCATATGATTAGCTTACTCTGCGTGTATCTCAATGATGTTCAGGAGTATTTTATTGTTAAAAACAATCGTCATTATAATTATTGAGAAGAAAACAGGCACAATATGCTGACAAGGGCAATTTTATTAACAAGGGAGCTAACCTTGTAACTCTGCAAATAGGTTACACAACACTATACAACACAAAAGTAACTCATGTCAAAATCTGCATAGTTTTCTGATGCAATTTATCGTCCTTGTTATGGTTTCTCATGTTATAACTGGCCACCTTTTTATTGTTGATATCAGCTGTTATAGTTCACTGTACTTTGTATCATTGATCTCCCCTGTTATGATTGCTCTCCCATGTTATGATATTTCTCCCATGTTATGACTGATCTGAACTTTTATGACTGATCTCTCCTGTTATGATTCATCTCCCACGTTATCCCCCTTGTTATGATCTACCTGTCCTGTAATAATTGATCTACCCGTGTTATGATTGATTTACCCTGTTATGATTGATCTTACCTGTTATAATGGATCTCCCCGTGTTATGATTGATCTACCCTGTTATGATTGATCTTACCTGTTATGATTGATCTACCCTGTTATGATTTATCTTACCTGTTATGACTGATCTCCCCGTGTTATGATTTATCTCCTGTTATGATTGATCTCCAATGTTCAGATTGATCTCCTCGGTTATAATTTATCTCCCATGTTATGACTGATCTCCCCTGTTATTATTAATCTACCCTGTTATGACCATCTCCTTTGTTATGATTGATCTCTGTTATGACTGATCTCTGTTATGACTGATCTCACCTGTTATGATTGATCTCCCCATGTTAATAATCTCCCCTGTTATGATTGATCTCAACTGTTATGACTAATCTCCCCTGTTATCACTAATCTCCCCTTTTATGATTGATCTCACCTGTTAAGACTAATCACCCCTGTTATGAACTATCTTCCCTGCTATGATTGATCTCACCTGTTATGATAAGTCTTCCATATAAAGACTAATCTTCCATTTTATCTCAGAATGTTTATGTTTATAGGACTGATATTCCTTGTTGCTATTGATAACTCCTATTCTTGTCAAATCGTCAGTGACTTTGACTTGACTTGACTTATATCTTCTATGATATGGTCGGTCGTGTTTTTTCACTCATGAAGCCCTCAGCTTGATCTTATATAATCCTTGCAGAAACATACAAGGTGAATATTCAGACATATACAGCTTATTTTGTAAACCCATTGATTCAATAGATGTGTTAAATATTTGTTTACCTCATTCAGATTCCTTTCAGTGTGTTCATGAAACTGTAGTCGTCTACATTAAAGTACACAACTTATGGACCGAATGATTATGATATCCAGTGTAGAGTTGGTGTCATTCTTTGCAAAATGCTGTGAATTACATATTAAAATGGTTTAAACTGGTTTGAAAGACAGATATTCCGTAGAGTTACTAAAATATGATTTCGCCTGGAAGTATAGGTCTGACGACATGGTTTGTGTGACCCGTATAATAATAAATGCATTTGCTGCTATTACTATTGATGTTCAAGAAGATGAATTATCATATTATTTCATCAAAGCAGCAAAGAAACCAAGAAATTTGCCTTGGGTACAATTGTTAAAAACCACCAACTACATGTTAATTTAGATGTTAATGCATTTACTATTATAACTCGAACTTCTTTATGCAACGGTTTAGAGTTAGTTCCAAATAACAGTTTATTCAGAATAAACTCACATTTCAAATGTTTGTGTCTAATCTACATAAATAGCTTCAATTACACCTTTGCTTATTAGCACTTTCAGAGCCAGATAAATCAGTGTGTCACACAAAAAACTTGAAACAAGAGGGCCAAATGGCCCTGAGTCGCTCACCTGAGTTTCATTAGTCACAATTTTCCATTTCTATACAGACATAGACATACTGATACAGACTGGTGGGAAATGCGGCCTTAATCATCATGGTTTGAAAAACTTAAGTGACAAGAGACATTCAAAATTTGGGAAGTTACATATTGAAATTGAGTGTTTCTTCAATTTGACCTAGTGTTTTACCCCACATGACCCAGATTCAAACTTGGCCGAGATATCATGTAGACAAATGTTCTGACCAAGTTACATGATAATTGGGCACAAAATGTGACTTCTAGAGTGTTAACAAGCTTTTTCTTGAATATGACCTAGTGACCTAGTTTTTGACCCCACATGACCCATATTCGAACTCGTCGAGATATCATGTAGACAAATTTTCTGACAAATTTTCATGAAGATTGGGTAAAAAATGTGACTTCTAGAGTGTTAACAAGTTTTTTCAGATATCATTAAGACAAATGCTCTGACCAAGTTTCATGAAGATTGGGCAAATAATGTGACTTTAAGAGTGTTAACAAGACTTTTCTTCAATTTGACCTAGTGACTGAGTTTTTGACCCCAAATGACCCAAATTCGCACTCGGCCAAGATATCATGGGGACAAATGTTCTGGCCAAGTTTTATGAAGATTGGGCAAAAAAAAGTGACTTCGAGAGTGTTAACAAGCTTAATAAAGTTTTCAATATAGCCATATAAGGAAAACTGCCCCGCCTCCTGGAGGCCATGTTATTCAACGGAGGGCAACCATTTTAGAACACCGCTGAGATATCATTAGAGCAAATGTTCAGCGCAAGTTCCAAGAAGATTGGGCAAAAACTGTGACTTCTAGAGTGTTAACAAGCTTTTTCTTCAATTTGACCTATTGACCTAGTTTTTGACCCCAAATGACCCCGATTCGAACTCAACCAAGATGTCATTGGGTCAAATATTCTGACCAAGTTTCATGAAGATTAGCCAATAAATGTGGCCTCTAGAGTGTTAATGAAGTAAATGTTGACAACGCACGACGAACGAAGGACAAATGGCGATCACAAAAGCTCACCATGAGCATGTTGTGCTCATGTGAGCTAAAAAGCTATGTATAAGGGGGTCACCTGCTGTATATCACTATAACTGATGCATGGTTACTTGTATGTATCTATACCATATACTTTTCTTTAAGTAAATTAAACAAGGTTCACACTGGTAGAAGATTTATTAAATTGAATGTATAGATTGTATTTATTTCTCTAACACAGGAATTAGTTTGCTAAAAAGAATATATGCAATAATTACATTTCTTCTGATGAAAATGACACATTCAAACAATTATTTTATAAAAGTCTTATAAAGGTCTCTTCATTAGTATGTAAAAATGAAATGAAAATTAACTGATGTGAGATTTATAACACAAAATGACAGTTAAAACATCTTGAAGGCAAAGCCTAACATTTCTGCCTTGTGTCATCTTGCAACACACAATGGAAACAACAGCAGATTTTAGCATACAATTAGTAATTTTTAACTGAGTTTGCCCTCGTTTCATATAACCAATAAAGTCTCCTCACACGTTCCTGTAATTAGCGGTTATCAGATTAGAGGTGCTGAACTGTGTATTCCACTTGTGTATTCAGTTACAGGCTTGCCCGGGATAGTCCGGGACCGGCTTTATTGAAGAGCATTTCATACTTAAAAGTAAACGTATTTCAATGCCAAAAGCATGTATTGTTTTATAACAACACATTTCTCGACTTCATCGTGCTTTGCCAATATGCGTGTAAACTGTCTCCAATTATACGTGTCAACTGTCAACAAGTACAATTATGCACGAAGAAATTGCGTAATAATAATAACAGACGAACAGATACACAAACTGTAAGCACTTTATAATGCTTCAATGTAGCTTTATGATTGTAATACATGTGAAAAACAGAGAGATACTGCGGAAAATGACAACATCATGTTAATAGCATGCAAATAATCTTGGTTATTTATAGGAAGCACATGACGTAGTCACCGTGCGAGAATCCCACCTTTGAGAAATGCTACAAATGTGAGATGTTAAACTGAAGGATCAGTATATGATGTCATAAAGTTGTTAATTTTAACAGTTAAGTGGAGATGTAGAATCATTGTCCAGCTGTAGTACTTTCAACAGTTAAAGTAATAGGTTACACTACACATAGTCTTCTTGCATGAATAATTATATACTTATTCAATCGTAACAAATAAAATGTTTGTTTTTTTTAAAGACTTCTTCACTTTAAACCCCTAAAATATGGATCCATTAAAAACAACAATCATGCACAAACACCCACAACATCAGACCAGCAACAGTAGTAGCAGCAACAGACCCAACAGCAACAACAGCACCAACAGAAACAACACAAGTAGAGTTGCAATGATTTAGCCACGGCTTGATTTGATTTGATTTCCATTTTAAATATCATTTAGTTGAATATTGCTATGGGATTCATTTTTCTTTCATACAACTTGTTTTTGAGTATTCATGAGATATGATATTTATTATTATTATATATCTATTGTTTTTCTGTTAGCAATACCTTATGTATTCAATATTCGGATACGGGTAAATGTATTCGCTACTAGCGTTTTCTGTTTCCGTATCATACTAGTAGCCAGACTACTTTTTATGTCACAAACGCGATCGTATTCGGAAATTATCGGAATGCATATTTACAACTTCAAAAGCGTACGTGTTCATCTAGATATCTAGTCTGTAATATACATTTATATAAATAGACAGAACATGAATAAAAGCAGTTGATAATCTTAACCTCGGTAAACGTTTCTTCCTAGAGGCACCCGGTACAGCATTTCTTCAGACATCACTCATATTGTTCAACATATCCAGAAACACACAATTTTACTGCTGTTTTATCACAATCAACTAACAGTATTATTCAATTTCACCTTCGCTAAACACAAGGCCAAATAGAATAACAGACAGCAATGGTGATTTATTGTGTATTTAATCCAACACAAATAAAATGGAATACTAATGATTGTAATATCCACTAAACAAAGCAACACAAATCCATTCGGAGCTAATGTTTCATCTAGTTGTACAATAATAGCGTCATCAATGCATAACTCACTGCCGCGAAAAGCATTGTTTACATGAAACAAAAAAAGTTTGTGATTCTTTTTTTATGAATAATATGCCGAAAAAGTATATAATAAATGGAATATTATATTAGTATGGTGTTCTGAGAACAAGTATCAGTCTCAGGGGCGTAGCTTGGGTATGAAATATGTATAGGCACAATAGACACAACTGACTTTTAATAACAGGCCTGGGGTGTTTATCTACAGTTACACAAACAAATTAAAGTTAAACCCTATTTTTTTGAATAAAATATAATAAGTATATATGTATATTCATGAGACATATCTAGTATTGATGCAATCGTTAATAAATTAAGTATCAAAACAACCAACAAAGATTGCCCCTCACCCCTACCCCCTCTTGTTTCGATTGCATTTAAACGGTTTCATATTTTTTATCTATATAAAAATGTATAGGCGCGTGCCTACAGTGCCTAAAGGAAGCTACACCACTCGTGCGATACGACTTGACATAACCAACTCCACTGATACATGTTCTCAGAACACCATACTAACATAATATTCTATATTTGGCATTGTATTTGTTAATGTAAACGTATGTGTCCCATATATATCAATTTAAATGCGAACAGTCGAAAATGGTGATAATGTTTAAGATAACTAGTTCAGTATAACACCAACCATAATGTATAAGATTACTAGTTCAGTATAACACCAACCATAATGTATAAGATAACTAGTTCAGTATAACAACAACCATAATGTTTAAGATAACTAGTTCAGTATAACAGCATAACAGCAACCATAATGTCATGGTCAATCTACATGATTAGTCTACACAAAACCATAATTCTTCTTTTCTGACAAATCACCTATAATAAAATATATAATATTGAATCCAATTTGACTAGTTTAGTATGGGCAATTGCCATTCACAAACGATTGATCGATGCTTCGAAAGAATCATTGCAGCTTTAAACATTAGTAGTGTCAGCAAAAACAGTATCAACCACAAACAGCAATGACCTGACCTGTTAAGTGCATATGTTTCAGGTTACAGATCTTAAAGAAATAGAACCAGAACACAAACTTGTCAGAAAACCCTGTTGAAAATGATGCTTAATGAAGGTTATTAGTTGATTTTAATCAGTTATGCTCCTTCAACACTCTTGTTCCATCTTTACATAAATCCTATATTTGATAATGTCAAAGTTAAGTATTGCTCTTACAATTCTGAAACACCTGCCTTGCATTTAGGTTATAGCATGAATATAATGAAGTCTAAGGACACCCCATGAAACATGTTTTGTTAGTACAGTCGACCCTCTTTAGAACGACATTCGTTATAACTGAATATTCTCCTTTCAACACAATTGTGTTTGGAACGGATTATTTTCCATTAACTGGTACCCATTATAACAGAATATTCGGTTTCTGACTCCGATGCAAAATATGCAGGAACCAATCAATACAATGTGCACTTGTTATAACGACATTTGGAACCGATGGCGCTCAAATTGTGTTAATTTGTCACAGGTCCTATTGAATTGCTTAATCAAGTGTTATCAGCAGGTTGTTTTTTTTTAAAGTTGATCACGCTGATATATTTTTGTTTTTTATTTTTAAAGAAAAAAAAACAATTTCATTCCATCTGTACCCTGTGAACATAATAAGAGATGCTTGTTTATGGTGCCCAAAATAATATCATGTCCATGTCCAAAAAATCGGAATGTCTCAACAATCTGTTTATTTTCTGTTATTCTATAATTCTATTGCCCGAATTCAGGCCCGCTTTACTGGGGAGAGTGGCACAGAGGCACATCCCCCCCAGCTGACCCCAAAGCATATGTAATGTATATATGTTAATCATGAAATTTCAAACTTTGAAAAGAGAAAATCAGATTGTGGAAAATTGTGGTGCCGCTAAATTGATCATTATTGCTTATCCAAGACCACGCATAAAGGCATAGATTCTAAAGGAAGGGGCACATCCGGCATGAGCTTCTAGCCAGACACAAATCATATGCTATGTTTTAACTTCTTAAACATGTAATGTAAAGCAAGAGGGCCGTAAGGAGCTAAGGATCTATTGTTCTGGGCAAGTTTCATATAAATTCGGCTAAAAATGTGGCCTATAGAGTGTTCACAAGATTATTTTTTTCATTTTAGCCTAGTTACCTAGTTTTTTGACCCCATGTGACCTGGTTTTGAACGTGTCCCAGATATCATTTGGACAAATGTTCTGAGCAAGTTTATTGATGAATTGGCTATAAATCTGGGCTCTAGAGTGTTCACAAGCTTTTTCTTCAATTTGGCCTGGTGACCTAGTTTCTAACCCAATGTGACCCAGTTTTGAACTCGTCCCAGATATTATTGAAAAAATTGTTCTGAGCGAGTTTCAAGAAGATTGGGTAAAAAATATGACTCAAGAGTGTTCACAAGCTTTTTATTCAATATGACCAAGTGACCAAGTTTTTGACCCCACATGACCCAGTTTCTAACTCGTCCGAGATATCATTAGAACAAATGTTCTGAGCAAGTTTCATGAACAGTGGGCAATAAATGGGCCTCTAGAGTGTTCACAAGCTTTTTAAAGTTTTCAATATAGCCATATAAGAAAAACTGCCCGCCCCCTGGCGGCCATTTTCGAACTAGGTTGAGATATCATAAGAACAAATGTTCTAAGCAAGTTTCATGTTGATTGGGCAATAAATGTGACTTCTAGAGTGTTCACAAGCTTTTTCTTCAATTTTACCTTGTGACCTAGTTTTTGATCCACATGACCAAGTTTCGAACTCGTCCGAGATATCATCTGGACAAATGTTCTGAGCAAGTTTCATCAAGATTGGGCAACAAATGTAGCCTCCAGAGTGTTCAAAAGGTAAATGTTGAAGAGAAACGATTCACGACGGACGACGGACAAAATAGCCCCCATTTTTATTTAACTGTTATGAATAAGTTTAACTTAACGTCATTAATATGAAATCGAGACGTTACCTATTTTTCAACTATTATCTTTGAAAATAACTACTTCACTGCTTAATAGGATATTCAAATCTTTTTTAAATAAAGCCTTCTGAAGAGTAGTGAAAGTGTCCGAATTGCATCAAAAGTTTGATCTCATATGTGTATAGTTTGTAGTTTATGAGGGTTTTTCACAGAAAATTCATCATAATGCAGGGATTTTTTTCACCAGTTGGGGATGGGGCCTTTTGTCCTATTTTGGGGGAAAGTATCGTTATTTTTAGCATTTTGGGGAAAACTTTTCATAGCAAGGCAATGAAAAATCTTGGGGTACGATCAGTTTTAGGCAAAATCTGCATGATTTAAGAGAATGTTTTTGAGGGAATGACTCCTTATATCCGCCTCTACTATAGAAGGAAACAAGATTCTGTGTTTGATAAACACACATGCCCCCGGTTGGTGCTGGGTAGCCAATTTTTTTATCCAAATTAGGTCAAGGTCAAAGTGAGATTGGGTGATATGGGTGGATTGGGGATAGTCATATGCAACAACTGTGTAAGCATCCAAGTGTTGTAGCAAGCGGTGTTGGTACTAGACGAAATGGTAAAATCTAGTTAACCAAGAAACAACCAACGTGAATTATTCTAAGTGCAAATTCGGTCAAGGTCAAAGTGAGGTTGGGTGATATGGGTGGACTGGGAACAGTCATAAGTAACAACTGTGTAAATATCCAAGTGTTGTAGTAAGTGGTGTTGGTGCTAGACGAAAAGGTAAAATCTAGTTAACTAAGAAATGGCACTTTTGAATTATTATAAGTCCAAATTAGGTCAAAGTCAAAGTGAAGCTGGGTGATATGGATGGATAGGGAATGGATTGATTCATGAGTGGACAGTGTTCTGGCGAGGCCACGAAATTGCGATTTTATCGCATATTTTTCACAAATGTCGCAAAAAAATTGGTCTAGTAGCGATTTTTGTTGCATACAAAATTTCATGGGACAAACCGTCAAAAATGCGAAACAATCTGGGAACAAATATTAAATCTTCGAAGTGTGCTGAGTACGAACCAAACATCCGATTGAGGTCTGCTTTCTGATTGGTTTAATTAAATATGGCGCTACAATCTTAGCCAATCGATAACATTATGCGTTCGAGCTTTATCTCAATATTGAAGAGTATTCATTTTGTTTTCCAAGTTGTCTGCTGCGTCGCCTAAGAAAAAAAGCCTCGAACGTTATATTGAATAATTTCTCCTCGCAAAACATCAAAACAAGTTTGTTGGTAACGATACGAGTCTGACCGTTGCTTCGCAAGCTGCCTGCAACCCCCTCAATGAAGCCGGTGATGATCTAGAAGTTTCTTTGACAGAAACTCAAAGTGACAGTGTCACAAATTTGACGTAAAAACTTGAACGAAAATTCCAAAATTCTTAGTTTAAAAAACACAATTGGCTTGCCTATAATGTTGAAGGAAATTTTATGACGCATTCACTTTTTATTCATCACAAAACGAATAACATTTTCCATTGAAAGTCACTAATTTTAAGTTATTAGTCATATCAGTTATTTGTGTTGAGCAGTTTATAATTAAAATAAAACAACAAAACATTAACTGTGTTTCTAATGTTAACTGCTGTTGGTTAAACTCATACCAACCACTGACACTTAAACAAGACACAACTAGTTAAGGTAAATAAATCTTTGTTATTGATTTTATCATTTGTAGGAAATTGTAGGTGTATTTTGTTTGTGTCTCCAAAAAATTGGAAATGTCCCCAATTGTTCATGACCTTTGAGACAAATGTCTCACCTTTTGTGATACCTCGCCAGAACACTGACTGGGTGAATGAATAGGTAAATGAATTGATGGAAAGATGAGTGAGTAAATGAATGAATGAATAAATGAATGAATGAACGGGTTAATGAATAAATGAATGCGTAAATGAATGAGTGAGTAAAGGAATGAATGAACGAGAGTGTAAATAAACAGATGGATTAGTAAATGAATACCTCGCCAGAACACTGACTGGGTGAATGAATAGGTAAATGAATGGATGGAAAGATGAGTGAGTAAATGAATGAATGAATAAATGAATGAATGAAAGGGTTAATGAATAAATGAATGCGTAAATGAATGAGTGAGTAAAGGAATGAATGAACGAGAGTGTAAATAAACAGATGGACGAGTAAATGAATGAATGAACAAACAAATGAATGAACAAACAAACGAAAGAACGGATGGACGAACAGACGGACGAAGGAACGAATGAATAAGACCTCCATTTCCTCTGGCGTGTGCTCCCCCCTAGGAAGTCATGTCTGGATCCGGCCGTGGAATTCACTATAACGGAAATTCATACTGTGTTCAAACTCCTCCACTTCTTCTTTTTAACTGCACTTTTGTGGTTATTTTTTCTCTGGATTAATTTGTAAAATATGGAAATGCTTTCAGCTGGCATTTTGTGATTAAAATTGCTCAAAACAAATTGTCTGGTAGGTGAAAATACAATGTCAATCAATTAGCCAGAATATAGGCTCCTGAGAGTAAAATGCTTCTGTCACACATGCGCATAAAAAAGCCTTTCAGAGCAAGATTACCTAGTTTCACGAGAGGCCTATATTGTTCCTGCACAAGTATTGATATGAATTTAGAACATGTCAACTAATCAAACAACTTTGAACTGTATCTGTTTGCATCATCATTTCTATGATAACACTCAGACAATGATTTAAATCACTTAGTTATTGAGATATATAAAGATAATTGTCCTAATAAGGTGGCACATATATGAAGTAGCATGTGACTGTCATTTAAAGGGACCATTTTCATATTTGGATACAAAACATTGTCTTCATATTCTGCCTTAAATATTATTGCAAAATTTTGCAGTGCTGAGGTTTTTAATAGAATTATTAATGAGGTCGTCAGGATGTGCTATGCATTTTAAAGGGACTTTTTCACATATTTTCTCATTTTTGAAAAATGACATTTAATATAAAAACTGCAAAACATTAAGCAGATGGACTAACCAAAAACAAATATAATATAAAGAAAAAAGAATAATTAAAAGATTTGCCTTCGACTCAAACCTACGACCGCTGCGATCAAAAATTGGTCTAACCACTCGGCTATTCTGAATAAAAGTCATGGTAGTGAATTTTTAACGCTATGCAAGTGATACATGTGTTTTCCAAACTAGTGCTGAAAAGCGTTACGGAACACTTTAGAATTTTATACATTTCAATTGATGATTTTTCATAACAAGAGAGAACAGCGCGCTCGACTTTTCGTGTGCTTGTCAGAGTTACTGGCCTTTTTTTTCTAAAACAAGAAACAAAGAAATTCTACGAAAACCAAATTTTCAAACGAAATGCATAAAAGTCAGCACATCAGTAAAATGTTTAGTAATGGTAAACTTAACCTTGACCCACCCACCCCATATGCAATCCCAAGCCAGGGCTTGATATAAGGTATCTATGTATTAAGTTTCATTAAAATATATCAATGTGTTCTCAAGTTATTGAGCGGAAACCATTTTTCTATTTTTAATAACGCTGACCTTGACCCCACCCACCCCATATGCAATCCCAAGCGAGGTCTCGATATAAGGCATCTATGTATAAAGTTTAATACAAATATCTCAATGCATTCAAGTTATTGAGCTAAAAGCGTTTCAATTGTTAGTTACAGTGACCTTGACCCCACCCATCCCATATGCAATCCCAAGCGAAGTCTCAACATAGGGTATATATTTATAAAGTTTCATTAAAATATCTCAATATCTCAATGCGTTCTCAAGTTATTGAGTGAAAACCTTTTTCTATTTTAGTAACAGCGACCTTGACCTTGACCCTATACACAATCGCAAGTGAGGTCTCGATATAAGGTATGTATGTTTTAAGTTTCATTAAAATATCTGAATGCGTTGTCAAGTTATTGAGCGGAAACCGTTTGTCTATTTTAGTAACAGTGACCTTGACCCCACCCACCCCATATGCAATCCCAAGGGAGGTCTCGCTATAAAGCATGCATTTATAAGGTTAATACAAATATCTCAATGCATTCTCAAGTTATTGAGCTAAAAGCGTTTCAATTGTTAGTTACAGTGACCTTGACCACATATATTTATTAAGTTTCATTAAAATATCTCAATGCGTATTCAAATTATTGAGCGGAAAACAATTTTTCTATTTTTAGTAATAGTGACCTTGATCTTGATCCAACCGACCCCATATGCATAAGGTATCTATGTTTGAAGTTTCATTACAATAGCATAATCCGTTCTCGAGTTAGAGAGCGGAAACAAAAAGTTGAGAAATTAGCCTACCAAAAAACTTAAACCTGTCCATATAGCTTATATGTGAAATTTCTAAGTGTAAAACGGCCCATAATTTTGACAAATTTCAAACTAGAGTTACCAAACTTGGCCTATGAGTTCATTTTAATATAGGGAATAAGTGTTCTAAGTTTGAATGAAATCTCTCAAGCCATTCCTGATAAATTAGCTTACCGAAAAACTTTAACCTAGCTCGGACGCCGACGCGAGTTGAATAGCTTGCGCTTTCTTCGTAAAGTCGAGCTAAAAAAACTCTATAGTGCTATTTTGCTTGATTATATATATAATGTATTTTTTCTTTTCGGGCTCTATGACAAAATTTTTGAAATTTGTCAATTTGCCAATCTGTGAACACGTCCCTAGACCAACATAACACAAATTAATCTTTCATTCTAAATGTATGAATGAAATGATACATAGCCTTAGGTATAAAAAGTTTAATGGCCCTTTATTGTTATCATACCTGTGACATACATCGGTCATTTCATGCTGATATATCGAAAATCACAGTCCAGAATCTGCTTTACTTAGTACACAATGACTAGTTTACACCCGTATCATCACTATCTAACTTTAAGATAAATATTTCACGTCATTAATCTGATCTCTGACATTTTCAAGGTCATTCTGGACGATGATCCTAGACGTCCTGTAATACTTACATTGAACCTTGGCACTCACTGTCAGGTGATTTTTATACATGAGATTGTTCATGTGATGCCCTGATAGTGAATGATAACCTAATTTTTATCTTCCTATACGCTGATTGAAATAGGATCAACCCACTCTGGGTTTTTAATTCGTTCACAGCTATAGAAACAGAGATTGCGAAATCAGTTGTCCGTATTGCCCAGCTTGTCCCAGAGCCTGTACCGAAAAGTGACATCTTACCAAATTTATGTATAAATACTGTACAGTACAGACAAGCAGCAAAAATCATTTGTCAAAAACTGAAAATTAAGGCAATACAAGATTTTGCCACCCCTGGGAAAGTATGCCAATATACTGGTAAATATCTCATATATAAGTTTGCATATTCTACTAACCACATATAAAGGTTTTCATATGCAACAAACCTTGGGTGCAGTTTGGCTGCAGGTGGCAGTCACCAAAGCACTCATCACTGGGAGGTCCTTCAGAGTTCCAGTCACATGTACAGGTGCCATCTGAGGTGTAGTCTTCAGCACTCTGCAATTACACAGAAACATTGTATACATGAAATACAACCAACTTTATAGTTCATTAATCTGCAATAGATGTAGAATTCAGACAATTTCAGTACACAGAGAGCACTTCCTGATTAGGTGTGAGGCAGTAATGGACTTCCTAGGTACCTGGCGTTAAATACCCAGCTACCGAAAATGTTTATTTTGCTTGAACAAAAACCTGTCACAATTCATTGTATCAAATAGCGTATACAGGCGTATGAAACAGTTACTGTCTTACCTCTGAGTTAATTATACATATAGTACCTAGGAATAGACTGTTTTGTACTAAGATATTATTGTATAGTATATTTATATAATAATGTGCTAAGTACATACTAAAATACTAGTATATAATGCACCCAAAATTGAAAACATAAATACATTGAAGTATTCAACTTGTTATTTTAAAGCTGTATTGAATGTTGATAACATATTATCAAGGGTATACAGTAATTATTTGCAATCCAGATAGTGGCGTTACCCGACGTGATATATGGAACGCCATCACTGCCTTAACATGACAATTATTTTTATGAGCTGTGGATGTATCGTAAAAAGATGTACAAATATATTATATGGTGTTCAATTGTCGTTATATGGTGCCCTTTTTCCATTATATTTTGCTCATGCGTCATTCTATTATGCTTGTTGTTGTCAATATTATGTCTAATTGCTATGTTCTGATGCTAGTTCATCGTTATAGGCTGCTCATTTTCTATTATATGATGCTTGTTTGACTTTATACGAGGTGCTCCCTATTTGTAGATCATTATATGATGCTCATTTTTCACTATATGATGTCAGTTTGCATCTATACGAGGTGCTGTATGATAATCGTTATATGATGCTCATTTCTCATTATATGATGCTAGTTTAACATTATACGCTGCTTATTTTTAATAACATGATGCTAATTTTCCATTATATGATGTCATTTTGCATCTTTATGAGGTGTTGTATTTTTATCGTTATATGATGCTCATTTTTCATTATATGATGCTAGTTTAACATTATAAGATGCTTATTTTTAATTACATGATGCTCATTTTCCATTATATGATGTCATTTTGCATCTTTATGAGGTGTTGTATTTTTATCGTTATATGATGCTAATTTTCCATTATGATGCTAGTTTGACATTATACGCAGTCATTTTTAATTTCATGATACTCATTTTCCATTATATGATGTCATTTTGCCTCTATGCGAGGTTCTGCTTGTCCATGGTGCTCATTTTGTATCATATGATGTCAGTTTTCCTTTATAAACGGTTGTTGTCACGCCAAGTCGGCATAGTTCATTGTCTGACAGAGTCAGCAAATTTAAAAACTCTATTCGTTGGCTAACGAAGTTGTTTAACAGGCCATGTAGCCCTATTTCTTGCAAAACACTTTCGATTGTTTGGCGGCCCGCCATAACGATTTTTCAAATGGCAAGATAGCAACTAAGGGAGTTGACTGCGTGTATTCTAAAAATAGCCGGTTCGCCCATCGTATAATGAAAAATGCACATCATAATATGGTGTTTTGACACCATGGTAAAAAATAGCATTTTATCAACGCAAATTACCATCGTGTATTGACGATTAAGCATCATATACTGTCAAACTACCAACATATAGTGGACAATTAGCATCATGTAATGTAGAAAATGAGCATCACGTAGTATTAAACAAGCAGCGTATAATGTTAAACTAGCATCATACAATGTAAAACTAAACTCATATAATTGAAAAAGACATATTGTGATGATAAATAAGCAGCGACTAATGTCAAAGTAGCATCATATTATGGACATTGAACATTATGTTGTGATAAATAAGCAGTCCATAATGTCAAACTACCATCATATAATGGAAAATGAGCATCATATAACGGACAATGAGCATCATATAATGGACAATAAGCATCATATAATGGATAATGAGCATCATATAATAGAAAATTATCATCATGTTATTATAAATAAGCAGCGTATAATGTCAAAGTAACATCATATTATGGAAAATGAGCATCATGTTTTAATAAATAGCAGCGTATAATGTCAAATTAACATCGTCCAATGGAAAATTAACACCATATAATGAAAAATAAGCAGCGTATAAAAGTTTTTCTCATGTTAAGGCAGTGATGGCGTTCCATAGTGATACCTGATTACACTATCTAGATAGTCTTATTGATAAGTGTTTCAACAAGTTTAGTGATACTTATTATACAGGCTAATGTCTGATTGCTAAATAAGGCCAACAAAATTAATTGTGTGCTTCGGGCAACGGTCTCACAAAAGTTAGGTAAGGTCGGGATTGAGTTTTTTTGTTACTTTTTTTAAAGACACATTTTGTTAAAAAAACATTAAAAAAATTATCTAAAATCTGACGAATACGGATTTAAAAAAACACAATCGCCACTAAAAACTTTAAAATCAGGATGCCCGAAATACAGAAATTATTTTTTGGCCTAATGATTTTAATGGTGCAAAACTGAAAGGTATTTTCATCAATTTACTATACTCAACAAAAAAATAACGTATTCACTAATATATTTTATTGTGCTTTGGTACCTGTATTCAATAATTAACAAATAATCAATGTAACTTCAGTCATCCTGCAATAAAATGCTAACGTTTTTCTGGTAAAACACAAAACAAACATGTGTAAAAATGAAAATCACAGATAACATAGTCAAACCAAACAAGAGGGCCATAAGGACCAAGGTTGCTCACCTGAGAGGCTAAGGAATGAAACTATTATGAGCAAGTTACAAGAAGATTCGGCTAAAAATGTGGCCTCTAGATTGTTCGTAAGCTTGTTTTTTTCAATTTGCCCTGGTGACCTAGTATTTTACCACATGTGACCTGATTTTGAACTTGCCCGAGATATCATTGCGACAAATGTTCTGAGAAAGTTTCACGATGATTCGGATACAAATGTGGCCTCTAGAGTGTTTGCAAGCTCTTTAAAATTTTCAATATATCCACATAAGGAAAACTGAACCCCCTCCACTCCCCTGGCGGCCATGTTTATCAACGGACTAGAACCTTTTTCTTACTCTGCCAAGTTTTCATAGAAACAAATGTTCTGAGCAAGTTTCATGTTGATCGGGCAAAAAATGTGACTTCCAGAGTGTTCACAGACATTTTCTATAGCCCAATCAGGTAAACTGCCCCCACCTCCTGGCGGCCATGTTTATTGACAGACCGAAACCGTTTTCGAGCTCAGCCAAGATATCATAAGAACAAAGGTTCTGAGCAAGTTTCATGTTGATTATGCAAAAAATATGACTTTTAGAGTGTTTACAAGCTTTTTCTACAGCCATATAAGAAAAACTGCACCAACCCACCCCCCCGGTGGCCATGTTTTTGAACGGACCGGAACTATTTTCAAACTCAGCTGAGATATCATAAGAACAAAGGTCCTGAGCAAGTTTTATGTTGATTGGGTAAAAAATTTGACTTCTACAGTGTTCACAAGCTTTTCTATAGCCATATAAGGGAAACTGCCCCACCCCCTGGCGGCCATGTTTTTCAACGGACCGGACCCATTTTCGATCTCAGCTAAGATATCATAAGAACAAATGTTCTGAGCAAGTTTCATGATGATTGGGCAAATATGTGACTTCTAGATTTTTAATTTACCAGTATCGATTTTTTTTAAAGAGCATAGACTTACACATGCAATATCAAATTCATGGTTTACTATTAAACCGTATTATTTAATACCGAATAGCACGCAAAAACTTCATGACCTCTTGTGCAATGAACATAATTATGCACAACTTCTGTGCAAGTTTTCATTGCAATCGATTCTGTGTGATAGGTTCGCTATATCATCCAAATCCTGTGAAGTTCCTATGTCGTGCTTAAATATGGACGAGCAAAACCAGACTATTGGTATATTGCAAACAGGACAGATTGTAACTTCTGTAAATCGAACGTTTAATTGCACAAGGGCGACAATTAATCGTCTACTCACAGCTACTTCTATGTGATTTTTATTTTTACACTTGTTACGTTTTTGTTTTGTGTTTTACTAGCAGGGCATACGGAATTGATTCAGAAAAAAATGGTATTATTTTATTGAAAAAGGATTAAAGTTACACTGACTTAATTTTTGTTAAAATATTAAATATACGTATCGAAAAACAATAAAATATATAAGTTTACATCTTTGTTGAGTATATACAAAATTATGGGAACAATAAAATATTCAGGCATTCTAAATTTGTCAGCCTTTTGGTCTGAGAATTTACAATTTGCAACTCAAGACCAAATAACTTTATAGAAATTGGTCATGCATCATTCCTAATCTGGAACATTGTCCAAATATAACTTCAAGGCCAAAACATACAGCATTATCTGTGCTTCTCAACAGGTTACATACACATACACACACACACACACGCACACACACACACACAAGACCATGTTTCGAGTTTATCAAGACAAGATATCTTTTATTTAAAGTCGGAAATACATAATAAGTAAACATGTGCTATTTATATCTTTTGACCAGCTTAAATGATCAATAATCGCTTACGCATATGGGTTTAACGATATCACTGGTCCATATCGCGATATACAGCAATATTTTACAATATATCGCGATATATACCGTGATATATTGCCCATATTAAAAAGCGCAGTTTCTCTTCATGTCTCACTATAAGTTCAGTATAAACGCATTCATTAACACAATTTTAATGTTTAAATACCAATCGATTCAATTTCAATTAAAAAATATTTGCATGATGTTAAATATCATATTTAAAATCTTTTTAAATCCAATCAGAAGCATTATGAATGTCCATACTTCCATATGTATTTGTATACATATTGTATTAAACAATTTTATTAAAACATGTACTGACACTGCTCATTGTACAAAAATTTCAACCAAGAAAGGCATTGTTTCAAGATTTCAGCCTAGCAATTGCAGTATAATTCAAAGAGTATCAATATTGAATATTTGTTATATGCACTTGCTTAATACAAAAATCGTTCCAAACACGAGCTTAAATTTTGACTTATTTTCAACTACGTAAGAATAACAAAAGGATCTGTTTAAAATATTGCTCCAGCATTGAGTGGCCTCTCCAAAATATCAAATATAACCATTCAGAGTCAGAATTGTATGCCTTTATTTCAACATGTTTTCCATAATGTCGTTATTTTTGGCTATTGTCACGCATCATCTTAATTATATTTTACAGTTTTGTATTAAAAAGAAACATTCCGTCAGATATCCGTCAATTTATATGTCAGTTAATTATAACTTGATTAAGTTCTTCAATACGCAATAGCAAATGTCAACTAATTATATTTTTTAAATCAGCGATTCAACAATTATGTTTCAAAAACAGTATGTTGGAGCCGGTATACCTAGAAAATACAAAATCACTGAAACCGTGAAGGTAGTAAGGCTTTATTTCAAGAGAAGAATAAACATAAGCTAATTAAAAATATAATAAAACAATTGTTTTAATAAAAAGACATGGCAAACACATAAAAGGTACATATCGTTAAATACCGGTATGAAATTTTAATATCGCGATATATTATCACGTGATCCAATACCGCGATATAACGGTATACCGGTATATCGTTACACCACTACTAACGCACAAATGCTGCATGGATAGTGTTCATAGGGAAAGATCTAGGATCACACAAGGTACAGGGTGCTGCTAAAAAGGAGCAGGGTGGAAAACCAGACCAGTCCGTTTACATTTTCTAATAATTTGCTAAATCCAGAGATTTTATTTGTCTAATGCTTTTAATTATGACTTTTAAGCTAGTCTATTCATTAGTTATTGAATACTTGCAAACACAATCGAATATTAAAAAGTATTCATAATTTTTGTGTTGACCAGCCCTGAGGTGCAGAACCCTGTTCTTTCGCTCTAAATCTTTCAGTGGATGTCTAGGTAGATAACAAAATATCTTGTTACAACATAGTCTGCATGTAAAGCATGTACCAAGGGCAAGCTCTAATGTTGGGTAGCAATTGCCAGAGTTGGCTATGAAGCAGGCCACAGTTAAGCTTAAAATAATACGCGAGATAGTTTCAGTCTAAATGTTCTTAATGATTTTTGTATTTAAATTATTTATTTCGCTGTGTAAACTGTAAACAGGTTCTCTTGCAACATTTCGTAGCTTTATAAGCCATTGTATACACAGTTCACGGATCAATTACAATAAAGAATGACTGCTGCTGTATTTGGGGTGCACACATGTGAGTGAGTCACAGTGAATGCACGCGAGCATTGGTAGTTTAGCCTATCAATTTTTTGTTCAGCTTAATAAGATAATTCTAAGTCTCTAGTTTATGCCTTTTGGTCAGCAAAACTTGTAGTTGTACCAATAGAATGTAGCTGAAATAATTTGCGTTTGGAATAAATCTGAACGTTGAAACTCCGGTCTGAAAAAGCATATCGAACAAGGCTTGTCACAGGATGTGATGTATGCCCGTGAAGCACATGCTTGTCCGAGGAAGGCAACACAATGTCAGTTACACGTTGGCAAAAATTATGCTTCCTACAAAAAGAGTTATGGTCCTTGTACTCTGAACTTCCTTTCAACATCCTTTATCAAATATATGTGGTTTTATTTTAAATTACTTCAATACTAATGGAGTAATGCACTGCACAAGAAAATTAACTGAATGGCAATAAATCCATAAATAATGAAGAAAGAGTTATGGTCCTTATACTCTGCTCTTCCTCTCAATGTCCTCTATCAATATATGTGGTGTTATTTTAAAATTCTTTCAATACTAAGGTAGTAATTATTTGCCCCCAAAAAAACAAAGGGCAATAACTATTGAAGAATGAATTATGGTCAAATTCCCTTCAATACTAACGGAGTTATGCTCTGCACAAAAAAATAATAATAAAGGGCAATTCAGGGTTCCCTCTGGCTTTTGAAAATTGTCGCCACTTTCTTTTCACAAAATGTGAAAACTTGGAGCCAATTAGGCGTCGCAAGTAATTTTTTAAGTTAGAGACGTTCGGACGGCAAACTATATATAACTATAATATATATGACTTATATTTTCACATATAATTCTAACTGTAATGCATTAATAATTATTCCTAATGAAGAATACAATAAATAAACAAAACACCATGTATCTCTTTAATCAAATTACTTCAATAACATTCAATTTAATAAGTAACAAAACATAGCATATACTCCATAAATTTATTGAAGAAAGAGTTTCATTTGAATCCCTTCAATACTAATGGAGTAATGCTCCCCACAAGAAAATTAAACAAAGTGCAATAACTCCATAATATTGAAGAAATAGTTATGGTCCTTGTACTCTGCACTTCCTCTCATTGTCATCTATCATTAAATGAAGTTTCAATTGAATACCTTTTAATACTAATGGAGCAATGCTCCGAACAAGAAAATTAATGCTTCACACAAGAAAATAAAAGTGCAATAACTCCATAAATACTGAAGAAAGAGTTGTGATTCTTGTGTTTTGCACTTCCTCTCATTGTCCTCTATCATTATGTGAAGTTTCATTTGAATCCTATCAATACTAATGGAGTAATGCTCAGCACAAGAAAATTAAACAAATGGCAATAACTCCATATATATTGAAGAAAGAGTTATGGTCCTTGTTCTCTGCACTTTCTCTCATTGTCATCTATCATTATATGAAGTTTCAATTGAATACCTTTTAATACTAATGGAGCAATGCTCCGAACAAGAAATTAATGCTTCACATAAGGAAATAAAACAAAGGGCAATAACTCTGTAAATATTGAAGAAAGAGTTATGGTCCTTGTGCTCTGCACTTCCTGTCATTGTTCTCTATCATTACATGAAGTTTCATTTGAATCCCTTCAATACTAATGGAGTTATGCTTCGCACAAGAAAATTAATGCTTCAATCAGGAAATAAATCAAAGTGCAATAACTCCATAAATACTGAAGAAAGAGTTGTGATTCTTGTGTTCTGCACTTCCCTTCATTGTCCTCTATCATTATTTGAAGTTTCATTTGAATCCTATCAATACTAATGGAGTTAAGCTCTGCACAAGAAAATTAAACACAAAGGGCAATAACTCCATCAATATTGAAGAAACAGTTGTCGTCCTTGTACTCTGCACTTCCTGTCATTGTCCTCCATCATTATATTAAGTTTCATTTCAATCCCTTCAATACTAATGGAGTTATGCTGTGCACAAGAAGCGTGACGGACAGATGGACAGACGGACGGATGGACGATGTGATTACTATATGCCATCGTATTGATACTATAGGCCTAAAAAAAATACTGCAATATTCTCAGAATAATGGCATTTATATAAAGAAACATTAAAAATATACTAGTTAGCGGTAAAAAGTGAGTTCTATTTGACCAAATTACCAGTAATTAAAAAAATATCATTGACTTTAACATACTCCTACCCCAAAGGCAACCATTTTTATATTTGTTATCGAATTACTGTGTTAAAATATTAATCTTTAATACCGACTTGCTTCCCCTAATTATAATCCTCATTTCCATTATAAAAATCATTGAACACTGTTACATGAGTATTTCAAGTTGTGTTTATGTATGTTTGTTATATGATGTCAATACTTTTGGTATAATTAGCATTTTATCAAGACTTTTTCATTAAAACTGATTGTGTCTTTGATCATTTTACTGTATTTATAAACTGTGTTCATGCATGCATGGACACAGTTCAATTTGTTTGTGAAAGATGTCTAAATGCATACAAGTATACAGTTTTGTGGTAAAATCAATTTTACTTATGCAGTTATATAAGCAAGTGTCTATTGTACTAATTACCCTGCAAAATTCTTAAATTACAAATGGTAAATTGTATATAAAGAATTGCTGTAATAGAATTGTTTATTCTATGTTTGACGTCCTATTCAACTTCACATAATAGTGTATTATTATTGTTTTTCCTCAATATTTTGCTTCGGGATTTTTTCTATTAGCCTCTGCCATTTAAAAAATGTGTATGCAGTTTGCTTACTTAACTTGGCATGTTGGTATTTGTCACATCAACTCAGAACAGCAAATAAGTATATATTTATAATTTAGTTGAATTTAACCTGTAAACCGACAGCAATTACAATTCAAACTCAATTTTACCAATGGCGAATATATGAATTTACTATAGGATTTAGACTGGATAAAACAAATTCGGAATACAACTTATTTAGAGGTTAATATTAAATATTCTATGCACAATGTATGCTAATTAGACTTAGTTCATTTATATATTAACTTATATTTGTGTATGGGATGCCATGAGAGATGAGACGAAAATTTGAGGAGGAACTCTTGATATAAAAAACTCAAACTGGACTATTGACGCCGAGAATCTGCCAATACAAAAATCATCAAAAGACTATGGCGGCTATTTATATTGACTACAATAGAATGAAGTCCCATGACCATGTTACTGAAGTCAACTTTGAAGTAACATGTTTTAAATACAAAGTTCCACATCAAATCCATCATCATTAAAGAAATATCATCCCTATGATAAGCTTACTTTGCGTTGATCTTAAGATGTCCAGCAGTTTGTATTGTTAAAATTAATCAACATTCTTTGTGAGGAAATTTGGCACAATACATTTGACAATGGCAAACTTTTTAACAAGGGAGCTAATCTTGTAAGTCTTCAAAAAGGTTACACAACACTATACAACGCAAACATAACTCATGGCAATATATTTCTTGTCTGCATGGGTTTCTGATGCAATTAATCATCCGTTATGAGATATCACTCGTTCAATCATTGAGTCGCCTTTTATAATTGAACCACCTTGTGATGATTGATCTCTCCTGTTCTGACGTATGCCCTGTTATGACTGATCTCCCATGGTACATGTAGTGATTGATCTCATCTGGTTGGTATGAGTTACCTCCCCTGTAATGACTGATTTCACTTGAAGCCAGGTATTATGATGTACAATCTCTTTATGGAAAATTGAGGCTGTGGGTCAGGTTTGAAGATTTCGAGAAAGAGTTGTTCAGTGAAATTACCACAAGACTATAGGTGACTGGGTCTGTGATTTTGACTATCTGGAATGGTAGAATGCTGAACATTCTTGCCACAATTCATATGCATATATCAAAATAGCCACTGTTATTTTCCAGATCGCATTAACATTAACTACTCTGTGAATCAAAGTTCGAAGATATATTCTAACATGACACGCGCAGTTTTCTATTGACAAAGAACACAATTCACAATTGTTAAACTATCAATAAATAACATGAAAAAAATAGTTCCAAAACTAAACAAGAGCTGTCGGAGGACAGCGCGCTTGACTTTTCTTGCGCTTGTCAGAGTTACTGGCTTTTTTTTTATAAAACAAGAAATAGTGAAATTCCACAAAAACCTAATTTTTCGAACAAGATGCATTGAAGTCAGTATATCAATAAAATTTTTAGTAATGGTGATCTTGACCTTGACCCCACCAACCCCATATGCAATCCCAAGCAAGGTCTCGATATAAGGTATCTATTTATTAAGTTTCATTAAAAATCTCAAATGTTTTCTCAAGCTATTAAGCGTAAATTGTTTGTCTGTTTTTAGTAACGGTGACCTTGACCCCACCCACCCCATATGCAATCCAAAGCGAAGTCTAGATATAAGATATCTATGTATGATGTTTCATTAAAATATCTGAATGTGTTCTGAAGCTATTGAGCGGAAACCATATTTTATTTTTAGTAACGGTGACCTCAACTTTGACCCCCACCCACCCTATATGCAATCCCAAGCGAGGTCTCGATATAAGGTATCTATTAAGTTTCATTAAAATATCTCAATGCATTCTCAAGTTATTGAGCGGAAACCGTTTTTTCTATTTTTAGTAATAGTGACCTTGACCATGACCCCACCCACCCCTTATGCAATCTAAAGCAAGGTCTCGATATAAGGTATCTATGTATTAAGTTCATCAAAATATCTCAATGTGTTCACAAGTTATTGATCGGAAATCGTTTTTCTATTTAAGTAACAGTGACCTTGACCTTATACACAATTCTAAGTGAGGTCTTGTTATAAGGTACGAATGTATTAAGATTCATTAAAATCACAACGCGTTCTCAAGTTATTAAGCGGAAACCGTTTTTCTATTTTTAGTAACCTTGACTTTGACCCCACCAACCCCATATGCAATCCCAAGCGAGGTCTCGATATATAGTGGATATTTGTTTGTTTTCGGTGTGATAATGCATGATATCGTCACCGGAAAGGGATACAACAAGGTACTTAACACACTACGCACAAGACTGACCTCTGCTACATGTACTTTCAATGCACCATCGTTAATTTGTATGCAATAAAATATGCAACATACTAGTGACCAGCACAAACAGAAATACACACACATCATTAAGAATTGTCATATTATGTAATCACGTGCAGATTTGCATAAAAAGATAATTTGATTGTTAGGGTTTTAATCGGATTTATAGCTTTATTGATAATATTTAGTAGAAGTTAAATTACTATTTATCCAATGATAAGGTTTAATTGTTCTGATTGGGGTTCCAGCCTGTGGTGTCAGCAGCGATACTTGATTTGAATATGCGGGTACTAAAGACTCTGACTATCAGCTCAGTTTTAAAACGTTCCAGGCACTCCTAAGAATGGCGCATACATTTATTGATGTTTGATTCAAAAATGTGTCTTTGACCATCAACATAGGATCATGGTTGGCATTCAACTGTTATCACGATTGCCAAATCATTACAATATCAACATCGTGGCAACACGATACCATAATAGTGGTAGTGTAACCATTTTCGCACCGAATGCTTAAAGGGACCTGTTCACAGATTGGCAATTGACAATTTGAAAATGTCTGTCAAAGATCCCAAAACAAAAAATACATATTGTGTCGTTTACAAAAAATCATCAAATGAAATGGACACAATTACGACGCGTTTGTAATGCTTTTCATCAGTATTTTGGAAAACACGAGTATCACTTAAATAGCGTTAACATTTTATTACCATGATAGTAAGTCAGGATGGCAGAGTGGTTAGCACGACAGATTTTTGATCCCATGTTCGAGTTCCAGCTCAGGCAAATTTTTTTTTGTTTATATAATATTTGTTTTTGGTTAGTCCAACTGCTTTAGATTTTTCATTTAAGACATTAAATGATTTTTTTTATATAATTATATGAACATCTGTGAACAAGTCCCTTTAAGGGTGACCTCGTCTGTGATTGAGTCTTGACTGCAACCCATGCCATAATAGTTTTTACAATTCAAGTATCAACCAATCTGTCAAGTTCATGTCCCAGACCCAACCCAGTCAATATTCAGTGTGACAGTAACCTGTGACGACCAAAGCAACCAATCTGTCAAGTTCATGTCCCAGACCCAACCCAGTCAATATTTCAGTGTGACAGTAATCTGTGATGACCAAAGCAACCAATCTGTCAAGTTCATGTCCCAGACCTAACCCAGTAAATATTCAGTGTGACAGTAACCTGTGATGACCAAAGCAACCAATCTGTCAAGTTCATGTCCCAGACCCAACCCAGTAAATATTCAGTGTGACAGTAACCTGTGATGACCAAAGAACAGGGTTCATTTGCTGTGACACTTTGTTCAATCATAGTCAACATATTTGCCAATTATATGAATAATCAAATCACGTATGCCCAAAATAAGATCTGACATAATGCACACATTCCACAAACAAACGTAAAAACACACCAAAAAGAGTTCACAAAAGACTCTGCGACAAAGGCAAAACAAGGGTAAACTGAACAGTGAATGAAACAAAAGTTGAGAAAACACTGTAGCTGTAATAGGAACAGGACAAGTGGAGGACTGAGACTAAAACAAGAGGGCCATAAGGCCCTTGGTCGCTCACCTGAGAGCCTAAGGAACTAAAATGTTCTGAGAAAGTTACATGAAGAATCAGCTAAAAATGTGGCCTGTCAAGTTTTCACAAGCTTTATATTCAATTTGACCTAGTTAACTAGTTTTTGACCACACATGATCCATTTTCGAACTCAGCCAAGTTATCATTAGAACAAATATTCTGGCCAAGTTTCATGAAGATTGGGCAATAAATGTGGCCTCTAGCGTTCACAAGCTTTTTCAAGTTTTCAATATAGCGATATAAGGAAAACTGCCCCGCCCCCTGGCGACCATGATTTTCAACTGAACTATTTTGAAACTTAGTCGAGATAGCAAGTTTCATGTTGATTGGGCAACAAATGTGATTGATAAGAGTGTTCGCAAGCTTTTTCTATAGACATATAAGGAAAACTGCCACCCCTGGCGTCCATGTTTTTCAACGAAGCGGAACCATTTTGGAACTAGGCCAAGATACCATAAGAACAAATATTCCGAGCAAATTTCATGCTGATTGGGCAAAACATGTAATTTATAGAGTGTTCACAAGCTTTTTCTATTGACATATAAGATATATAAGGAAAATGCCCCCCATTCCCCTTCTAGCGGGCATGTTTTCAATGGAGCGGAACGCATTTTCTAACTAGGCCGAGATATTCATAAGAACAAATATTCTGAGCAAGTTTCATGTTGATTGAGCAAAAGTGTGACTTCTAGAGTGTTCACAAGCTTTTTCTACATCCATATAAGAAAAACTGCCCCGCCCTCCCCTGGAGGCCATGTTTACAACCATTTTCGAACTCGGTTGAGATATCATAAGAACAAATATTCTGAGCAAGTTTCATGTTTATTGGGCAAAAAATGTGATTTATAGAGTGTTCACAAGCTTTTTCTATGGACATATAAGTAAAATGCTCCCCCCACCCCAAGGCGGCCATGTTTTTATCCGGAGCGGAACCATTTTCAAACTCGGCCGAGATACAGTTAGAACAAATGTTCTGAGCAAGTTTCATGTTGATTGGGCAAAAAATATGACTTCTAAAATGTTCACAAGCTTTTATTAAATTTGACCTAGAGACCTAGTTTTTGACGCCACATGACCCAGTTTCAAAATGTTTATGATCAATTGCGACACATATTCTGACCAAGTTTCATGAAGATTGGCCAATAAATGTGGCCTCTAGAGTGTTCACAAGGTTAATGATGACGATGCACGAATGAATGAAGAAATGAATGAGCACAAGAGCTAAAAAGAAGAAATGAATTAGCACATGTCATTGTCCCTGACTGTCGAGCACATGTCATTGTCCCTGACTGTCGAGCACATGTCATTGTCCCTGACTGTCATTGTCCCTGACTGTCGAGCACATGTCATTGTCCCTGACTGTCGAGCACATGTCATTGTCCCTGACTGTCGAGCACATGTCATTGTCCCTGACTGTCGAGCACATGTCATTGTCCCTGACTGTCGAGCAAATTCATACAAAAATATTGAATTTTGCCATGATACATTTATTTGATTAAACTATAACTTGTAAAAACCAGCTTAACTGCCACAAGACGCACATCAACGGTTACTCAACACTTCTTAAAACTAGCGATTGTTTCTGTGAATGACACGCACAGCAGAATAACAGTTTGCAAGCTTAAACTTAAAATACTTTGTACATATTTTCCAGTAGGTTTACTTATTAAAACCAGTACTTTTAAAATGAATGGAATTTAATAGTTTGATTTATTCACACATGTGAACTACATACATATAGCTTGGCTTCTGCTTTTGTAATTCTTATTCCTAGTTTTATTGCATGTGAATGCATACATTATTTAGGAGTACCGAGACATTCACATATCACTGATATATGATAGAAATCATCTGACTACAACTAAAAGTACAACAATAATGCAGGGGAGATCACTGTGGAAGTTTTAGTTTGAGTAGTCTAACAAGAGTTCTCTCCCTGGAATAATAAGAGCCAAGAAATCTGCACTGAAATATATGGCCACATTCAACCAAACTGCTTCCTGATTTATCAAAATCAGATACATTTAACACAATACTACACATATTCATGCAATTGTGCAAAACTGTAACACAAAGATAATGATGTATTCTAAGGTATTCTAAGGTATCTGAAAACATAGTGTGCACTTAATTATGGTAATACTATTTATTAATAACTGGATTCATATACTAGATTGGTTATATGCCCCTTCTGCAGAAATCCAATCAACATATTAATGCAATTCAAAAGACGTGCTAAACAGATTAAAATCTGGTGAGACAGAGACTGAATATACATTTGTAGTGATGGTAATAAACAGCTAAAACAATGTCACATGAAAATGTATTATCACTTGATGAGGTACTTAAATATGATAATAGTTCATGACTGGTATTTAGTACCAGGTATTTTTCTATCCAGATATCTGAATGCTTGTAAGCAGCCCACATTCTACTATCCGCTGATATGGTAGTTGACCTAATTTGGTGCAAGGTCAACATTGTTCAACCATTTTTCATTCATATCAATAATAACATCGCATAAGACGTTAACTTCTGCAACCTAACCAAAATCATGGACATGTCACCCACCTACTAGCAGTCTAAATACTACAAATCCCTCGACATTGATCATGATGAAGTTATTTGTATTCAAAAAGAATTTACTATAACTGCGGTGTAGCTCGTCGATCTGTACCTGATAATTTTTAATGGTCACACGCAATATTAGCATGTTTATCAATACAGTATAGTTAATTGACATTTTTTCACCAATAGATTTTATTCTTCTGATCTGACTTATTGAAATTTTGAATATTTGCTCATTATAATATGGTCATGGTCTGAATAATTAAGTCTTGTAGTTCATAAAAGACAATTGGTGATGGACCACATTCAACACAGGAGAGATTCCTTATACGATAGCTTACCAATCACTTACTAAGGTATGCTTAATTGTTAATAGGAACACACTTTGGGTCAACATTTCGCAAACCATATAGTATACATGTTCCAGACAGTTCTGAACAAGTCTTTCCTACGCTTCAGTCAATCCCCGGTGGGACTTGAAATTCAGTGTCTCCAGTCAGTACCCTGACTGTCTGTCAGTTACTTCCAGTCAGCTGATATGGTATGCACTAGGACCCCAAGCACTGCATTCCTACTTTGTTGCTGTGCACCTAAATATTAAAGTAACCAGCATGCAACAACATCATCCCCTAAGACATGAGCAAAATAATGTCATTTGTAACAAGACCTTTAGCTTGGGAAAAAACAACTTTGGGGAAGTCAAACAAAGGACAATAATGTCAAATTTTAGCTTGGGAAGAAAACAACTTTGGGGAAGTCAAACAAAGGACAATAATGTCAAATACTGAAGAGAACTTGTGTTCTACACTTTATTGCAAAACCTGCAATTTTATAACTACTGATTCACTTTAAAATGTGATCAGACAAATGGGTAGCCTGATGGACAGGAATATGCATAAATTAAAAACAGACAGCCGTATTTTCAATAATAATAATAAGGTATGATTATGAATAAAATAAGTTGGGAACTTACACATTTCATGTGAGACACCCTGGCTGAGACACTCCTTACTGCCTCGTGGCTGTGCAGGACTAGCAGGTTCCATACCTATCTGTAGAAGATATGAGAGTAGTTATACAACCAGCCATGTGAAACAAACTTTAAAAACCCCATTACTTAATTAGCCTATATTGTCTGGAAAATTATTGCCATTACTGTTTCATGGTAAGGTGATGGGTGTGGTTTCTGCTATATGACTGGGACCTCTATTCATATACAGGATGTGGACATGTCATCTGTCTGAAAGTCACCAAGTACTGGTTCTACCAAGGAAACTGACTCAAAAGCGTATGAATATGCCCTCAGGTATCGAAAATAGTTTCAAGCCGATTATTAAAAACAACAATGAATAAATCTGATCTAGTAAAGTGAACACTAACGATCAAGAACAATGATGATACCTTTTTTCACAATTCAATGAAATTGTCCAAAAACAAACAGAAACTCTTAACATAACATTTCCCTTATAGTACACATACCATAACCAATGTTGTTAAAAATGATGTGATGGTACCAATTTATACACCAAAAATCATCTCCCAACACCTTCCGTAAACAAAAAGAAATGACAGGGCAACGCACTCCCCTATACAATGCCACTGAATAACATATAAAGTTGGCCTACACATATTTTGGGGACCAAGCCCTGCTGTTGCCTTCTGAACGCTGCAGAAATAGATAATGCTAATTTAACTTGTAAAGTCAATGATTGCATTTTCAATAACAAATATTTAATTATATGCACATGTTTTGTAGATGAAATGCCCAGTCTCTATGACTTTTGTACTGAGTGAAATCAAACAAATACCTTCATCTCATGTAAATCTATTAAAGAACTGTATAACTTGTAACAAAAGCAGACATGGCAGGATTTTATTACAACAAGGAATGCACTGGCAATACTAACAATGTATTAACTGCCCAGATATTTCAGCAGATTTTGAAAACCAGGAGTCTAATGACCCCTGATTTGAAATGTCCACGGTGTAAAAGAAAATTCTTTGGGTCAAATTACTGAAGTAACAGATATTTAGTTTCTTCATACTGGTTACTCATGAGAACTCGCGCAGAAAAGTAGTACCGGACGGACGGAAGTACGGATGAACCTAGAGCATCATGGATAAAA
>CM051038.1:0-45000 GCA_027627225.1 Congeria kusceri
GCATTAATAGTAATAGTAGTAGTGGTGTATATCTTTGATGACCGAAACAGTAGCATTAATAGTAATAGTAGTAGTGGTGTATATCTTTGATGACAGAAACAGTAGCATTAATAGTAATAGTAGTAGTGGTGTATATCTTTGATGACAGAAACAGTAGGATTAATAGTAATAGTAGTAGTGGTGTATATCTTTGATGACAGAAACATTAGTATGAATCGTAAAAGTAGTAGTCGTGTATATCTTTGATGACAGAAACAGTAGTATTAATAGTAATAGTAGTAGTGGTGTATAACTTTGATGACAGAAACAGTAGCATTAATAATAATAGATGTAGTGGTGAATATCTTTGATGACAGAAACAGTAGTATTAATAGTAAAAGTAGTAGTGGTGTATATCTTTGATGACAGAAACAGTAGCATTAATAGTAATAGTAGTAGTGGTGTATATCTTTGATGACAGCAACAGTAGTATTAATAGTAATAGTAGTAGTGGTGTATATCTTTGATGACAGCAACAGTAGCATTAATAGTAATATTAGTAGTGGTGTATATCTTTGATGACAGTAACAGTAGTATTAATAGTAATAGTAGCAGTGGTGTATATCTTTGATGACAGAAACAGTAGCATAAATAGTAATAGTAGTAGTGGTGTATATCTTTGATGACAGAAACAGTAGTATTAATAGTAATAGAAGTAGTGGTGTATATCTTTGATGACAGAAACAGTAGCATTAATAGTAATAGTAGTAGTGGTGTATATCTTTGATGACAGAAACGTAGCATTACTAGAAATAGTAGTAGTGGTGTATATCTTTGATGACAGTAGTATTGATAGTAATAGTAGTAGTGGTGTATATCTTTGATGACAGAAACAGTAGTATTAATAGTAATTGTAGTAGTGGTGTATATCTTTGATGACAGAAACAGAAGCATTAATAGTAATTGTAGTAGTGGTGTATATCTTTGATGACAGAAACAGTAGCATTAATAGTAATAGTAGTAGTGGTGTATATCTTTGATGACATAAACTGTAGTATTAATAGTAATAGTAGTAGTGGTGTATATCTTTGATGACAGAAACAGTAGTATTAATAGTAATAGTAGTAGTGGTGTATATCTTTGATCACAGAAACAGTAGTATTAATAGTAATAGTAGTAGTGATGTATATCCTTGATGACAGAAACAGTAGCATTAATAGTAATAGTAGTAGTGGTGTATATCTTTGATGACAGAAACAGTAGCATTAATAGTAATAGTAGTAGTGGTGTATATCTTTGATGACAGAAACAGTAGTATTAATAGTAATAGTAGTAGTGGTGTATATCTTTGATGACAGAAACAGTAGTATTAATAGTAATGGTAGTAGTGGTGTATATCTTTGATGACAGAAACAGTAGCATTAATAGTAATAGTAGTAGTGGTGTATATCTTTGATGACAGAAACAGTAGCATTAATAGTAATAGTAGTAGTGGTGTATATCTTTGATGACAGAAACAGTAGTATTAATAGTAATAGTAGTAGTGGTGTATATCTTTGATGACAGAAACAGTAGTATTAATAGTAATAGTAGTAGTGGTGGATATCTTTGATGACAGAAACAGAAGTATCAATAGTAATAGTAGTAGTGGTGTATATCTTTGATGACAGAAACCGTAGTATTTATAGTAATAGTAGTAGTGGTGTATATCTTTGACGACAGAAACAGTAGCATTAATTGTAATAGATGTAGTGGTGTATATCTTTGATGACAGAAACAGTAGCATTAATAGTAATAGTAGTAGTGGTGTATATCTTTGATGACAGAAACAGAAGTATTAATAGTAATAGTAGTAGTGATGTATATCTTTGATGACAGAAACAGTAGCATTAATAGTAATAGTAGTAGTAGTGTATATCTTTGATGACAGAAACAGTAGTATTAATAGTAATAGTAGTAGTGGTGTATATCTTTGATGACAGAAACAGTAGTATTAATAGTAATAGTAGTAGTGGTGTATATCTTTGATGACAGCAACAGTAGTATTAATAGTAATAGTAGTAGTGGTGTATATCTTTGATGACAGAAACAGTAGTATTAGTAGTAATAGTAGTAGTGGTGTATATCATTGATGACAAAAACAGTAGTATTAATAGTAATAGTAGTAGTGGTGTATATCTTTGATGACAGAAACAGTAGCATTAATAGTAATAGTAGATGTTGTATATATCATTGATGGCAGAAACAGTAGGATTAATAGTAATAGTAGTAGTGGTGTATATCTTTGATGACAGAAACAGTAGTATTAATAGTAATAGTAGTAGTGGTGTATATCTTTGATGACAGAAACATAGTATTAATAGTAATAGTAGTAGTGGTGTATATCTTTGATGACAGCAACAGTAGCATTAATAGTAATAGTAGTAGTGGTGTATAACTTTGATGACAGAAACAGTAGAATTAATAGTAATAGTAGTAGTGGTGTATATCTTTGATGACAGAAACAGTAGCATTAAGTGTAATAGTAGTAGTGGTGTATATTTTTGATCACAGAAACAGTAGTATTAATAGTAATAGTAGTAGTGGTGTATATTTTTGATGACAGAAACAGTAGTATTAACAGTAATAGTAGTAGTGGTGTATATCTTTGATGACAGAAACAGTAGTATTAATAGTAATAGTAGTAGTGGTGTATATCTTTGTGGACAGAAACAGTAGTATTAATTGTAATAGTAGTAGTGGTTTATATCTTTGATGACAGTAGTATTAATAGTAATAGTAGTAGTGGTATACCTTTGATGGCAGCAACAGTAGTATTAATAGTAATAGTAGTATTGGTGTATATCTTTGATGATAGAAACAGTAGTATTAATAGTAATAGTAGTAGTGGTGCATATCTTTTATGACAGAAACAGTAGCATTAATAGTAATAGTAGTAGTGGTGTATATCTTTGATGACAGCAACAGTAGTTTTAATAGTAATAGTAGTAGTGGTGTATACCTTTGATGACTGAAACAGTAGTATTAATAGTAATAGTAGTAGTGGTGTATATTTTTGATAACAGCAACAGTAGTATTAATAGTAATATTAGTAGTGGTGTATATCTTTGATGACAGAAACAGTAGCATTAATAGTAATAGTAGTAGTGGTGTATATCTTTCATGACAGAAACAGTAGTATTAATAGTAATAGTAGTAGTGGTGTATATCTTTGATGACAGAAACAGTAGCATTAATAGTAATGGTAGTAGTGGTGTATATCTTTGATGACAGAAACAGTAGTATTAATAGTAAGAGTAGTAGTGGTGTATATCTTTGATGACAGAAACAGTAGTATTAATAGCAAAAGTAGTAGTGGTGCATATCTTTGATCACAGAAACAGTAGTATTAATAGTAATAGTAGTAGTGGTGTATATCTTTGATGACAGTAGTATTAATAGTAATAGTAGTAGTGGTGTATATCTTTGATGACAGAAACAGTAGCATTAATAGTAATAGTAGTAGTGGTGTATATCTTTGATGACAGAAACAGTAGTATTAATAGTAATAGTAGTAGGGATTTATATCTTTGATCACAGAAACAGTAGTATTAGTGGTAATAGAAGTAGTGGTGTATATCTTTGATGACAGAAACAGTAGCATTAATAGTAATAGTAGTAGTGGTGTATATCTTTGATGACAGAAACAGTAGTATTAATAGTAAAAGTAGTAGTGGTGCATATCTTTGATCACAGAAACAGTAGTATTAACAGAAATAGTAGTAGTGGTGTATATCTTTGATGACAGCAACTGTAGTATTAATAGTAATAGCAGTAGTGTTGTATATCTTTGATGACAGAAACAGTAGTATTAATAGTAATAGTAGTTGTGGTGTATACCTTTGATGACAGAAACAGCAGTATTAATAGTAATAGTAGTAGTGGTGTATATCTTTGATGACAGAAACAGTAGTATTAATAGTAATAGTAGTAGTGGTGTATATCTTTGATGACAGAAACAGTAGTATTAATAGTAAAAGTAGTAGTGGTGTATATCTTTGATGATAGAAACAGTAGCATTAATAGTAATAGTAGTAGTGGTGTATATCTTTGATGACCGAAACAGTAGCATTAATAGTAATAGTAGTAGTGGTGTATATCTTTGATGACAGAAACAGTAGCATTAATAGTAATAGTAGTAGTGGTGTATATCTTTGATGACAGAAACAGTAGGATTAATAGTAATAGTAGTAGTGGTGTATATCTTTGATGACAGAAACATTAGTATTAATCGTAAAAGTAGTAGTGGTGTATATCTTTGATGACAGAAACAGTAGTATTAATAGTAATAGTAGTAGTGGTGTATAACTTTGATGACAGAAACAGTAGCATTAATAGTAATAGATGTAGTGGTGAATATCTTTGATGACAGAAACAGTAGTATTAATAGTAAAAGTAGTAGTGGTGTATATCTTTGATGACAGAAACAGTAGCATTAATAGTAATAGTAGTAGTGGTGTATATCTTTGATGACAGAAACAGTAGTATTAATAGTAATAGTAGTAGTGGTGTATATCTTTGATGACAGAAACAGTAGCATTAATAGTAATAGTAGTAGTGGTGTATATCTTTGATGACAGAAACAGTAGCATTAATAGTAATAGTAGTAGTGGTGTATATCTTTGATGACAGAAACAGTAGTATTAATAGTAATAGAAGTTGTGGTGTATATCTTTGATGACAGAAACAGTAGTATTAATAGTAATAGTAGTAGTGGTGTATATCTTTGATGACAGAAACAGTAGCATTAATAGTAATAGTAGTAGTGGTGTATATCTTTGATGACAGAAACAGTAGTATTAATAGTAATAGTAGTAGTGGTGTATATCTTTGATGACAGAAAATTTAGTATTAATAGTAATAGTAGTAGTGGTGTATATCTTTGATGACAGAAACAGTAGTATTAATAGTAATAGTAGTAGTGGTGTATATCTTTGATGACAGTAACAGTAGCATTAATAGTAATAGTAGTAGTGGTGTATATCTTTGATGACAGAAACAGTAGTATTAATAGTAATAGTAGTAGTGGTGTATATCTTTGATGACAGAAACAGTAGTATTAATAGTAATAGTAGTAGTGGTGGATATCTTTGATGACAGAAACAGAAGTATCAATAGTAATAGTAGTAGTGGTGTATATCTTTGATGACAGAAACAGTAGTATTAATAGTAATAGTAGTAGTGGTGTATATCTTTCACGACAGAAACAGTAGCATTAATTGTAATAGATGTAGTGGTGTATATCTTTGATGACAGAAACAGTAGCATTAATAGTAATAGTAGTAGTGGTGTATATCTTTGATGACAGAAACAGTAGTATTAATAGTAATAGTAGTAGTGATGTATATCTTTGATGACAGAAACAGTAGCATTAATAGTAATAGTAGTAGTAGTGTATATCTTTGATGACAGAAACAGTAGTATTAATAGTAATAGTAGTAGTGGTGTATATCTTTGATGACAGAAACAGTAGTATTAATAGTAATAGTAGTAGTGGTGTATATCTTTGATGACAGCAACAGTAGTATTAATAGTAATAGTAGTAGTGGTGTATATCTTTGATGACAGAAACAGTAGTATTAGTAGTAATAGTAGTAGTGGTGTATATCATTGATGACAAAAACAGTAGTATTAATAGTAATAGTAGTAGTGGTGTATATCTTTGATGACAGAAACAGTAGCATTAATAGTAATAGTAGTTGTTGTGTATATCATTGATGGCAGAAACAGTAGGATTAATAGTAATAGTAGTAGTGGTATATAACTTTGATCACAGAAACAGTAGTATTAATAGTAATAGTAGTAGTCGAGTATATCTTTGATGACAGAAACATAGTATTAATAGTAATAGTAGTAGTGGTGTATATATTTGATGACAGCAACAGTAGCATTAATAGTAATAGTAGTAGTGGTGTATATCTTTGATGACAGAAACAGTAGAATTAATAGTAATAGTAGTAGTGGTGTATATCTTTGATGACAGAAACAGTAGCATTAAGTGTAATAGTAGTAGTGGTGTATATTTTTGATGACAGAAACAGTAGTATTAATAGTAATAGTAGTAGTGGTGTATATTTTTGATGACAGAAACAGTAGTATTAACAGTAATAGTAGTAGTGGTGTATATCTTTGATGACAGAAACAGTAGTATTAATAGTAATAGTAGTAGTGGTGTATATCTTTGATGACAGAAACAGTAGTATTAATTGTAATAGTAGTAGTGGTTTATATCTTTGATGACAGTAGTATTAATAGTAATAGTAGTAGTAGTATACCTTTGATGGCAGCAACAGTAGTATTAATAGTAATAGTAGTAGTGGTGTATATCTTTGATGATAGAAACAGTAGTATTAATAGTAATAGTAGTAGTGGTGCATATCTTTTATGACAGAAACAGTAGCATTAATAGTAATAGTAGTAGTGGTGTATATCTTTGATGACAGCAACAGTAGTTTTAATAGTAATAGTAGTAGTGGTGTATACCTTTGATGACTGAAACAGTAGTATTAATAGTAATAGTAGTAGTGGTGTATATTTTTGATGACAGCAACAGTAGTATTAATAGTAATATTAGTAGTGGTGTATATCTTTGATGACAGAAACAGTAGCATTAATTGTAATAGTAGTAGTGGTGTATATCTTTGATGACAGAAACAGTAGTATTAATAGTAATAGTAGTAGTGGTGTATATCTTTGATGACAGAAACAGTCGTATTAATAGTAATAGTAGTAGTGGTGGATATCTTTGATGACAGAAACAGAAGTATCAATAGTAATAGTAGTAGTGGTGTATATCTTTGATGACAGAAACAGTAGTATTAATAGTAATAGTAGTAGTGGTGTATATCTTTGACGACAGAAACAGTAGCATTAATTGTAATAGATGTAGTGGTGTATATCTTTGATGACAGAAACAGTAGCATTAATAGTAATAGTAGTAGTGGTGTATATCTTTGATGACAGAAACAGTAGTCTTAATAGTAATAGTAGTAGTGATGTATATCTTTGATGACAGAAACAGTAGCATTAATAGTAATAGTAGTAGTAGTGTATATCTTTGATGACAGAAACAGTAGTATTAATAGTAATAGTAGTAGTGGTGTATATCTTTGATGACAGAAACAGTAGTATTAATAGTAATAGTAGTAGTGGTGTATATCTTTGATGACAGCAACAGTAGTATTAATAGTAATAGTAGTAGTGGTGTATATCTTTGATGACAGAAACAGTAGTATTAGTAGTAATAGTAGTAGTGGTGTATATCATTGATGACAAAACCAGTAGTATTAATAGTAATAGTAGTAGTGGTGTATATCTTTGATGACAGAAACAGTAGCATTAATAGTAATAGTAGTTGTTGTGTATATCATTGATGGCAGAAACAGTAGGATTAATAGTAATAGTAGTAGTGGTATATATCTTTGATGACAGAAACAGTAGTATTAATAGTAATAGTAGTAGTGGTGTATATCTTTGATGACAGAAACAGTAGTATTAATAGTAATAATAGTAGTGGTGTATATCTTTGATGACAGCAACAGTAGCATTAATAGTAATAGTAGTAGTGGTTTATATCTTTGATGACAGAAACAGTAGAATTAATAGTAATAGTAGTAGTGGTGTATATCTTTGATGACAGAAACAGTAGCATTAAGTGTAATAGTAGTAGTGGTGTATATTTTTGATGACAGAAACAGTAGTATTAATAGTAATAGTAGTAGTGGTGTATATTTTTGATGACAGAAACAGTAGTATTAACAGTAATAGTAGTAGTGGTGTATATCTTTGATGACAGAAACAGTAGTATTAATAGTAATAGTAGTAGTGGTGTATATCTTTGATGACAGAAACAGTAGTATTAATTGTAATAGTAGTAGTGGTTTATATCTTTGATGACAGTAGTATTAATAGTAATGGTAGTAGTGGTATACCTTTGATGGCAGCAACAGTAGTATTAATAGTAATAGTAGTAGTGGTGTATATCTTTGATGATAGAAACAGTAGTATTAATAGTAATAGTAGTAGTGGTGCATATCTTTTATGACAGAAACAGTAGCATTAATAGTAATAGTAGTAGTGGTGTATATCTTTGATGACAGCAACAGTAGTTTTAATAGTAATAGTAGTAGTGGTGTATACCTTTGATGACTGAAACAGTAGTATTAATAGTAATAGTAGTAGTGGTGTATATTTTTGATGACAGCAACAGTAGTATTAATTGTAATATTAGTAGTGGTGTATATCTTTGATGACAGAAACAGTAGCATTAATAGTAATAGTAGTAGTGGTGTATATCTTTCATGACAGAAAAAGTAGTATTAATAGTAATAGTAGTAGTGGTGTATATCTTTGATGAAAGAAACAGTAGCATTAATAGTAATAGTAGTAGTGATGTATATCTTTGATGACAGAAACAGTAGTATTAATAGTAAGAGTAGTAGTGCTGTATATCTTTGATGACAGCAAAAGTAGCATTAATAGTAATAGTAGTAGTGGTGTATATCTTTGATGACAGCAACAGTAGTATTAATAGTAATAGTAGTAGTGGTGTATATCTTTGATGACAGCAACAGTAGCATTAATAGTAATATTAGTAGTGGTGTATATCTTTGATGACAGTAACAGTAGTATTAATAGTAATAGTAGCAGTGGTGTATATCTTTGATGACAGAAACAGTAGCATAAATAGTAATAGTAGTAGTGGTGTATATCTTTGATGACAGAAACAGTAGTATTAATAGTAATAGAAGTAGTGGTGTATATCTTTGATGACAGAAACAGTAGCATTAATAGTAATAGTAGTAGTGGTGTATATCTTTGATGACAGAAACGTAGCATTACTAGAAATAGTAGTAGTGGTGTATATCTTTGATGACAGTAGTATTGATAGTAATAGTAGTAGTGGTGTATATCTTTGATGACAGAAACAGTAGTATTAATAGTAATTGTAGTAGTGGTGTATATCTTTGATGACAGAAACAGTAGCATTAATAGTAATTGTAGTAGTGGTGTATATCTTTGATGACAGAAACAGTAGCATTAATAGTAATAGTAGTAGTGGTGTATATCTTTGATGACATAAACTGTAGTATTAATAGTAATAGTAGTAGTGGTGTATATCTTTGATGACAGAAACAGTAGTATTAATAGTAATAGTAGTAGTGGTGTATATCTTTGATGACAGAAACAGTAGTATTAATAGTAATAGTAGTAGTGATGTATATCCTTGATGACAGAAACAGTAGCATTAATAGTAATAGTAGTAGTGGTGTATATCTTTGATGACAGAAACAGTAGCATTAATAGTAATAGTAGTAGTGGTGTATATCTTTGATGACAGAAACAGTAGTATTAATAGTAATGGTAGTAGTGGTGTATATCTTTGATGACAGAAACAGTAGTATTAATAGTAATGGTAGTAGTGGTGTATATCTTTGATGACAGAAACAGTAGCATTAATAGTAATAGTAGTAGTGGTGTATATCTTTGATGACAGAAACAGTAGCATTAATAGTAATAGTAGTAGTGGTGGATATCTTTGATGACAGAAACAGTAGCATTAATAGTAATAGTAGTAGTGGTGTATATCTTTGATGACAGAAACAGTAGCATTAATAGTAATAGTAGTAGTGGTGTATATCTTTGATGACAGAAACAGTAGCATTAATAGTAATAGTAGTAGTGGTGTATATCTTTGATGACAGAAACAGTTGCATTAATAGTAATAGTAGTAGTGGTGTATATCTTTGTTGACAGAAACAGTAGCATTAATAGTCATAGTAGTAGTGGTGTATAACTTTGATCACAGAAACAGTAGTATTAATAGTAATAGTAGTAGTAGTGTATATCTTTGATGACAGAAACAGTAGTATTAATAGTAATAGTAGTAGTGGTGTATATCTTTGATGACAGAAACAGTAGCATTAATAGTAATAGTAGTAGTGGTGTATTTCTTTGATGACAGAAACAGTAGCATTAATAGTAATAGTAGTAGTGGTGTATATCTTTGATAACAGAAACAGTAGCATTAATAGTAATAGTAGTAGTGGTGTATATCTTTGATGACAGAAACAGTAGTATTAATAGTAATAGTAGTAGTGGTGTATATCTTTGATGACAGAAACAGTAGCATTAATAGTAATAGTAGTAGTGGTGTATATCTTTGATGACAGAAACAGTAGTATTAATAGTAATAATAGTAGTGGTGTATATCTTTGATGACAGAAACAGTAGTATTAATAGTAATAGTAGTAGTGGTGCATATCTTTGATGACAGAAACAGTAGTATTAATAGTAATAGTAGTAGTGGTGCATATCTTTGATGACAGAAACAGTAGTATTAATAGTAATAGTAGTAGTGGTGTATATCTTTGATGACAGAAACAGTAGCATTAATAGTAAAAGTAGTAGTGGTGTATATCTTTGATGACAGAAACAGTAGCATTAATAGTAATAGTAGTAGTGGTGTATATCTTTGATGACAGAAACAGTAGTATTAATAGTAATAGTAGCAGTGGTGTATATCTTTGATGACAGAAACAGTAGCATTAATAGTAAGAGTAGTACTAGTGTATATCTTTGATCACAGAAACAGTAGTATTAATAGTAATAGTAGTAGTGGTGTATATCTTTGATGACAGAAACAGTAGTTTTAATAGTAATAGTAGCAGTGGTGTATATCTTTGATCACAGAAACAGTAGTATTAATAGTAATAGTAGTAGTAGTGTATATCTTTGATCACAGAAACAGTAGTATTAATAGTAATAGTAGTAGTGGTGTATATCTTTGATGAGAGTAACAGTAGCTTTAATCGTAATAGTAGTAGTGGTGTATATCTTTGATGACAGAAACAGTAGTATTAATAGTAATAGTAGTAGTGGTGTATATCTTTGATCACAGAAACAGTAGTATTAACAGTAATAGTAGTAGTGGTGTATATCGTTGATCACAGAAACAGTAGTATTAATAGTAAAAGTAGTAGTGGTGCATATCTTTGATGACAGAAACAGTAGTATTAATAGTAATAGTATAGTAGTGGTGTATACCTTTGATGGCAGAAACAGTAGTATTAATAGTAATAGTAGTAGTGGTGTATATCTTTGATGATAGAAGCAGTAGCATTAATAGTAATAGTAGTAGTTGTGTATATCTTTGATGACAGAAACAGTAGCATTAATAGTAATAGTTGTAGTGGTTTATATCGTTGATGACAGAAACAGTAGTATTAATAGTAATAGTAGCAGAGGTGTATATCTTTGATGACAGAAACAATAGTATTAATAGTAATAGTAGTAGTGGTGTATATCTTTGATGACAGAAACAGTAGCATTAATAGTAATAGTAGTAGTGGTGTATATCTTTGATGACAGAAACAGTAGTATTAATAGTAAAAGTAGTAGTGGTGTATATCTTTGATGACAGAAACAGTAGCATTAGTAGTAATAGTAGTAGTGGTGTATATCTTTGATGACAGAAACAGTAGTATTAATAGTAATAGTAGTAGTGGTGTATATCTTTGATGACAGAAACATTTGCATTAATAGTAATAGTAGTAGTGGTGGATATATTTGATGACAGAAACAGTAGCATTAATAGTAATAGTAGTAGTGGTGTATATCTTTGATGACAGAAACAGTAGTATTAATAGTAATAGTAGTAGTGGTGTATATCTTTGATGACAGAAACAGTAGTATTAATAGTAATAGTAGTAGTGGTGTATATCTTTGATGACAGAAACAGTAGCATTAATAGTAATAGTAGTAGTGGTGTATATCTTTGATGACAGAAACAGTAGTATTAATAGTAATAGTAGTAGTGGTGTATAACTTTGATGACAGGAACAGTAGTATTAATAGTAATAGTAGTAGTGGTGCATATCTTTTATGACAGAAACAGTAGCATTAATAGTAATAGTAGTAGTGGTGTATATCTTTGATGACAGCAACAGTAGTTTTAATAGTAATAGTAGTAGTGGTGTATACCTTTGATGACTGAAACAGTAGTATTAATAGTAATAGTAGTAGTGGTGTATATTTTTGATGACAGCAACAGTAGTATTAATTGTAATATTAGTAGTGGTGTATATCTTTGATGACAGAAACAGTAGCATTAATAGTAATAGTAGTAGTGGTGTATATCTTTCATGACAGAAAAAGTAGTATTAATAGTAATAGTAGTAGTGGTGTATATCTTTGATGACAGAAACAGTAGCATTAATAGTAATAGTAGTAGTGATGTATATCTTTGATGACAGAAACAGTAGTATTAATAGTAAGAGTAGTAGTGCTGTATATCTTTGATGACAGCAAAAGTAGCATTAATAGTAATAGTAGTAGTGGTGTATATCTTTGATGACAGCAACAGTAGTATTAATAGTAATAGTAGTAGTGGTGTATATCTTTGATGACAGCAACAGTAGCATTAATAGTAATATTAGTAGTGGTGTATATCTTTGATGACAGTAACAGTAGTATTAATAGTAATAGTAGCAGTGGTGTATATCTTTGATGACAGAAACAGTAGCATAAATAGTAATAGTAGTAGTGGTGTATATCTTTGATGACAGAAACAGTAGTATTAATAGTAATAGAAGTAGTGGTGTATATCTTTGATGACAGAAACAGTAGCATTAATAGTAATAGTAGTAGTGGTGTATATCTTTGATGACAGAAACGTAGCATTACTAGAAATAGTAGTAGTGGTGTATATCTTTGATGACAGTAGTATTGATAGTAATAGTAGTAGTGGTGTATATCTTTGATGACAGAAACAGTAGTATTAATAGTAATTGTAGTAGTGGTGTATATCTTTGATGACAGAAACAGTAGCATTAATAGTAATTGTAGTAGTGGTGTATATCTTTGATGACAGAAACAGTAGCATTAATAGTAATAGTAGTAGTGGTGTATATCTTTGATGACATAAACTGTAGTATTAATAGTAATAGTAGTAGTGGTGTATATCTTTGATGACAGAAACAGTAGTATTAATAGTAATAGTAGTAGTGGTGTATATCTTTGATGACAGAAACAGTAGTATTAATAGTAATAGTAGTAGTGATGTATATCCTTGATGACAGAAACAGTAGCATTAATAGTAATAGTAGTAGTGGTGTATATCTTTGATGACAGAAACAGTAGCATTAATAGTAATAGTAGTAGTGGTGTATATCTTTGATGACAGAAACAGTAGTATTAATAGTAATGGTAGTAGTGGTGTATATCTTTGATGACAGAAACAGTAGTATTAATAGTAATGGTAGTAGTGGTGTATATCTTTGATGACAGAAACAGTAGCATTAATAGTAATAGTAGTAGTGGTGTATATCTTTGATGACAGAAACAGTAGCATTAATAGTAATAGTAGTAGTGGTGTATATCTTTGATGACAGAAACAGTAGCATTAATAGTAATAGTAGTAGTGGTGTATATCTTTGATGACAGAAACAGTAGCATTAATAGTAATAGTAGTAGTGGTGTATATCTTTCATGACAGAAAAAGTAGCATTAATAGTAATAGTAGTAGTGGTGTATATCTTTGATGACAGAAACAGTAGCATTAATAGTAATAGTAGTAGTGGTGTATATCTTTCATGACAGAAACAGTAGTATTAATAGTAATAGTAGTAGTGGTGTATATCTTTGATGACAGAAACAGTAGCATTAATAGTAATAGTAGTAGTGGTGTATATCTTTGATGACAGAAACAGTTGCATTAATAGTAATAGTAGTAGTGGTGTATATCTTTGTTGACAGAAACAGTAGCATTAATAGTCATAGTAGTAGTGGTGTATAACTTTGATCACAGAAACAGTAGTATTAATAGTAATAGTAGTAGTAGTGTATATCTTTGATGACAGAAACAGTAGTATTAATAGTAATAGTAGTAGTGGTGTATATCTTTGATGACAGAAACAGTAGCATTAATAGTAATAGTAGTAGTGGTGTATTTCTTTGATGACAGAAACAGTAGCATTAATAGTAATAGTAGTAGTGGTGTATATCTTTGATAACAGAAACAGTAGCATTAATAGTAATAGTAGTAGTGGTGTATATCTTTGATGACAGAAACAGTAGTATTAATAGTAATAGTAGTAGTGGTGTATATCTTTGATGACAGAAACAGTAGCATTAATAGTAATAGTAGTAGTGGTGTATATCTTTGATGACAGAAACAGTAGTATTAATAGTAATAATAGTAGTGGTGTATATCTTTGATGACAGAAACAGTAGTATTAATAGTAATAGTAGTAGTGGTGCATATCTTTGATGACAGAAACAGTAGTATTAATAGTAATAGTAGTAGTGGTGTATATCTTTGATGACAGAAACAGTAGTATTAATAGTAATAGTAGTAGTGGTGTATATCTTTGATGACAGAAACAGTAGCATTAATAGTAAAAGTAGTAGTGGTGTATATCTTTGATGACAGAAACAGTAGCATTAATAGTAATAGTAGTAGTGGTGTATATCTTTGATGACAGAAACAGTAGTATTAATAGTAATAGTAGCAGTGGTGTATATCTTTGATGACAGAAACAGTAGCATTAATAGTAAGAGTAGTACTAGTGTATATCTTTGATCACAGAAACAGTAGTATTAATAGTAATAGTAGTAGTGGTGTATATCTTTGATGACAGAAACAGTAGTTTTAATAGTAATAGTAGCAGTGGTGTATATCTTTGATCACAGAAACAGTAGTATTAATAGTAATAGTAGTAGTAGTGTATATCTTTGATCACAGAAACAGTAGTATTAATAGTAATAGTAGTAGTGGTGTATATCTTTGATGAGAGTAACAGTAGCTTTAATCGTAATAGTAGTAGTGGTGTATATCTTTGATGACAGAAACAGTAGTATTAATAGTAATAGTAGTAGTGGTGTATATCTTTGATCACAGAAACAGTAGTATTAACAGTAATAGTAGTAGTGGTGTATATCGTTGATCACAGAAACAGTAGTATTAATAGTAAAAGTAGTAGTGGTGCATATCTTTGATGACAGAAACAGTAGTATTAATAGTAATAGTATAGTAGTGGTGTATACCTTTGATGGCAGAAACAGTAGTATTAATAGTAATAGTAGTAGTGGTGTATATCTTTGATGATAGAAGCAGTAGCATTAATAGTAATAGTAGTAGTTGTGTATATCTTTGATGACAGAAACAGTAGCATTAATAGTAATAGTTGTAGTGGTTTATATCGTTGATGACAGAAACAGTAGTATTAATAGTAATAGTAGCAGAGGTGTATATCTTTGATGACAGAAACAGTAGTATTAATAGTAATAGTAGTAGTGGTGTATATCTTTGATGACAGAAACAGTAGCATTAATAGTAATAGTAGTAGTGGTGTATATCTTTGATGACAGAAACAGTAGTATTAATAGTAAAAGTAGTAGTGGTGTATATCTTTGATGACAGAAACAGTAGCATTAGTAGTAATAGTAGTAGTGGTGTATATCTTTGATGACAGAAACAGTAGTATTAATAGTAATAGTAGTAGTGGTGTATATCTTTGATGACAGAAACATTTGCATTAATAGTAATAGTAGTAGTGGTGGATATATTTGATGACAGAAACAGTAGCATTAATAGTAATAGTAGTAGTGGTGTATATCTTTGATGACAGAAACAGTAGTATTAATAGTAATAGTAGTAGTGGTGTATATCTTTGATGACAGAAACAGTAGTATTAATAGTAATAGTAGTAGTGGTGTATATCTTTGATGACAGAAACAGTAGCATTAATAGTAATAGTAGTAGTGGTGTATATCTTTGATGACAGAAACAGTAGTATTAATAGTAATAGTAGTAGTGGTGTATAACTTTGATGACAGAAACAGTAGTATTAATAGTAATAGTAGTAGTGGTGCATATCTTTGATGACAGAAACAGTAGTATTAGTAGTAATAGTAGTAGTGGTGTATATCTTTGATGACAGAAACAGTAGTATTAATAGTAATAGTAGTAGTGGTGTATATCTTTGATGACAGAAACAGTAGCATTAATAGTAATAGTAGTAGTGGTGTATATCTTTGATGACAGAAACAGTAGCATTAATAGTAATAGTAGTAGTGGTGTATATCTTTGATGACAGAAACAGTAGTATTAATAGTAATAGTAGTAGTGGTGTATATCTTTGATCACAGAAACAGTAGTATTAATAGTAATAGTAGTAGTGGTGTATATCTTTGATGACAGAAACAGTAGCATTAATAGTAATAGTAGTAGTGGTGTATATCTTTGATGACAGAAACAGTAGTATTAATAGTAAAAGTAGTAGTGGTGTATATCTTTGATGACAGTAGTATTAATAATTAATGTTTTAGCCATTCAGATGCTGAATTAAATATAAACTAGCGATGACAAATATAAGGGAAGCAATGCATTTAAAACAAATAAACAACCAAATCAACGAACTGATGAGAGCACTCGAACGAGTTAGTGAGAAGCAAATAAATGAAGGGCAGAAACGTAAAAAGAAACACATGAAAAAAGAAAGAAAGAAAGAAAGAAAGAAAGAAAGAAAGAAAGAAAGAAAGAAAGAAAGAAAGAAAGAAAGAAAGAAAGAAAGAAAGAAAGAAAGAAAGAAAGAAAGAAAAAAGAAAACAAGAAAGACAGAAAGAAAAGAAAGAAATAAAGAAAGAAAGAAAGAAAGAAAGAAAGAAGGAAAGAAAGAAAGAAAGAAAAAGAGAAAGAAAGAAAGAAAGAAGGAAAGAAAGAAAGAAAGAAAAAGAGAAATAAATAAATAAAGAAACAATTAATAAATAAATTAACGAATGAATGAATAAACACATTAACGAACGAACAAATAAAGAACGAAAAAATGAATGCATGCACGAATTAATGTAAGAAATAAAGAATGAATGTAAGCGTGAGTGAAGAACTGATAGACGGCCCGAACGACTGACCGAGCAATCGAGTGAATAAAGGAAATAATAAATTAATGAACACACGCAATGTAAAACAACGGATGTTCATATAAGCAAGGCAGCGCTACAAACTGTGAAAAACGCACAATATTAATATACGAAGGCCAATATCAAACTAAAGTAAATGTCTTGCATTTCTTTAAATCTATTTGTTTGCGTTTTTTCCCTTTTTTGTGTCACCCATAGAATTATGTTGCAATCATGGTATTCAACATATTCTTCACATTGTATTTTTACATATTTTTTTCTCACAGTTTACCACATGACATGTAAATAATAGCCATAATATATTTTTTTAAATATTATATTTTGTCTTAATCTTTCAAGCATTTATCATGTTTATATGGACTGTTATATGCTTTTGTTTCTGGTTTGCCATGTTCTTGTAACATATATTCTAAATAAAATTATTATTATTAAAAATATTAATTGGTTAAAAAATTATCATAACACATGTGAGTGTTATCTCTTTTAATACTGTCCATATGTTACAACGATCCTAATATACATGTTATCGTGTGATTTAGTATTTATTTCTGGCAATCTTTACTGGTGCACATTATTAAACAATGTCTTCTACAGATTCCTCCGTTTGAAATGTACACGCATCAAATTCCAATCTAACACTTGTCGGCACCAGAGATAATGACGAAAACACCATGCACTGTGTTTATCTGCGCGCGCATCACTTACGGAACATTTCCCATGCTACTGCTCAATGTCCGGCGACGATTCTTAGGAAGACATAATATGAATCGAAGGGGGTTGTTAATATTGGCAATTATGTTTATCTGACATCTCCATTTTATAGATACATTGTATTCAATGATATAATAACATAGAATAGCCGCAAAACGGTTGACAATGCCATTTATTTCTATTTATCTCAAGGTATCTTAGAAATTCCTGTACCAAATGTGTTTTAAGGGTTATCAACCGACTTAATCGTCCATATACATAACATTTAACGTACGCAGTTTTAGTTATGGTAATTTGTGCAATTGCCCTACAAAATAAGGCTTTGACACAACTGCACATTGCAATAAATCCAGTTAAATCGAATGGTATTAGGAAAGCAGCAGTCCAAACCAACAATATTTTAAGGCGAACCAGTTTAAAAATAAAACTATTCACTTTCCGAAAATTGTCTACAATAAATAATTTGTATCCTATAGATTATACAACAAAACCTGTTGTCTATTTATAAAAAACGCAAAAAACGACTCGATGTTGCAGTGCATTCATCAGTCAGGCTAAACGAGGCGTGTCAAAAATAATAAAGCGTAGCAAATATTATAATACAACAAAACGCTGCTTATAAATCAGCCTTCGAAGTGTCTGCAGTCAGAATTCTAGATCCTGTTGCACAAGACCTACAATTGTTTAGTCCATACGCTTTGCAAGTATTAATAAATATCTGTATTACGTTGTCTTGTATTCCATTAAACCACAGGCCAGAACATACATATTTTGAAATACATTCGAATAAATTTGATGTTTTTTCACGAGATATAGGCCATACCAACGATTTCATGTTTAGCGTCCTCGGGCTGGTAGGTTCTTGGATGCTTGAACGAAAAAAGCAAACATTTTTGACCAGGCGTAAAATCGAGTTGGAAAGCACATACAAATTAAAAAAGATAGACTTTTATGTGTTTTTACCAATATTTGTAAAAATAGTGTGCAACTATTCAATTTACACGGTTGAAATACTGTGTTAAAGTAGTTTCGAAATATGAAGAAGATATATAACAGTTGTGCAGGTAAACATTTGCTTTAGCTTGTACCACTGCCATGAATAAGTTGTGAAAGAATTTTTTTATGGACTCATTGTTTGTTTTTCCTGTTTGGTTGGTATTTTTTAAAAATCTTGGAGACTCTAAACATAGAATCAAATGTGTATGCCCTTACTAAACAGCAACAATGTAAACAAAACTGAACCATATCTTAATGACGTTTGTGTGTATAAATGTGACAATCTGAAACTGAAGTTGAATAATTTAAAACTGCAAGCCGAGATATATTTAAAGAATAATTAGCGTGAACACTATCATGTAAAAGAATTTATTCAACAATTGAAAACTATGTATTTGTCTGTCTAGCACCAAACTCTAAAGAATGAGAGTTCAAGGTTTCATAATGAGTGAATAATCCTGGAATCTCGAGGTATATTTTGAACCTGCCGATCGTAAATCAACATTCAATCAGACATGCTGCAAAAGAAAACAGTAGCCAACAAACACACTATCGCAGTAACAGCATCTTTCATAACTATGTTTCAGCTAGGGATTCTTTGACCGATACATCATTTAAATCTCTTTTATGATAAATCGAATTGAATTAGGATTTCGTGTTTATGGTTAATTTAGACAGCTGTGACTCCAGTGTTATTATAATATATATGTGGCGCGTCGTGAGAAAACCGGTTTTAATGCATGTGCGTCAAGTGTCGTCCAGGATTATTGTTGGCAATAAACAACAAAGGTGATCGCACAGGCGAATCCAGGACGGCACTTTCCGCAATTATGGTATTTTCTGTTTTAAGGAAGTCTCTTCTAAACATAAATCCTCTGACGGCCGAATGTGCCGTCCTGGATTAGCCTGTGCGGACTGCACAGGCTAATCCGGGACGACACTTTATGCACATGCATTAAGACCGGGTTTCCCACGACGCCCCTCATATGTATTTCATTGTGTTTTATTAACCATTAACTGGGTTGAGTAATGAAGTTAAATTACAAAAAAAGAAAACACACAACATTGTGCTGTCGAGTAACTTACGTACATTTATCGATATTTTTAATTAAACAGTTGATTTTACGTTCGTGACTATTTAGGTCTTTTAACAAATCGTTTATGAATCCAAAATCTGACCAAAATAGAATATTTTCACCAACAGCATTTTTATTGTACATCGATGTGCATACTATTTCCCATCATGTTTTAAATGAAGACGTATTAATGAAATGTTCCATGTAGTTTTGACATATGAAATAGGCATATTTGAGTAAATTGGTCGTTATATAACGAAGCAATATGGTCTGAAATTGTTTGCTGTCAATACACCTTAATTTTAGTGACACATAAATTGGTCAATGTGACAGTGCTTTTATAGTTAGTGTTGAACATTGCATCAATATACAAAACACTATTATAAAACATCTTTCCGAATCAGAAATGCAAAATGTGGTGACAAACTACTGCTGTGCGCATGTTTGCAAATGTCTTCCTAGTTGATGTATTACTAGTTTTAATGACTGAAATTTGAATTACATCCGACCTCAATCTTCCAAAAGGTCTTCCCACACCGCCAGATTTATATGGGTTTATTTTGCCAGTGAACAATTTCCATTTTACAAATATCCCGCCAAACTAAATACAATTTCATGTTTGTTCAGCTTCCAAACCACAATTGGCATACAGTTTAAATTGCTCTCGGAGATTGGCAATTAGTCCTTGTTATTGATTTGGAATATCATGTGAAATCTGATTGACATCTTTAAAAGCGCAAACATAGTACTTTGTTTACGAATATGTCTACCATATTTCTCTTGTTTTGATAACCATATTACAAAGCATAAACTGTCTAGTACGACCGTTGCTATAATAGTCTCAACACTTTCTGATGAGCAAATCACAATGTCTCACGAACACGAATAACTGGCTTACATCTTGATCCCATATCCATTCGTGCAATCACAAATGGCAATTCAATTTTCACCATTTGTTTCGGAACATGTGTTAGGCATCATAAACAACAGCAAGTACATTGAGATCCTGAATACATGTATATGTATTTGTCTTGTTTGGTATTTGAACTTAATACCCCTCCAGTTCTCACGTATTGTTGTTTAGTAAGTTAGGCCAGGGGCCACATTCAAGAAACATGTTAAGTTTGTGTTAACGTATTTTTACTTCATGTTCATTTTTGTAATGTAATATTTCTAAAACTACATAGAAATTTGTGATTTTAAGTAAAGTATGAGAGTTAAGTTAGAAATGTTCGGAGTATTGCCTCTGTTGGTATTTGAATTGTTGATGTTAAAATCTTCTGACTTGAACTGTATACGTAAAAGTACTTAAATAATATAATTATCGTAGAATAAGACTCATTTTCTATTGATATTGTGTAATATTTTAACAAATTCGAAGAAAATGTTTGTTATTTGTAGTTCAAATATGAGTATTCTTCTCCAGAATGTACTTTATATCGTTATTCGTAAATGTGCATCATACGTCTTGCAGTATGTGTATTCAATTTATAGACAACTTGAGTTGGTATAAACAGTATGACAGCGGGATCGTTTGTCCTCAACGGCGACAAGACATGGATGCGTTCTTTGACGATATTTCAGGAATATTACAGCCGGCTGTAATTGCTTTTATAGATTCCTTTTAAGGATATATGATCATCAACGCTTTCTCAAAATCTACTGTCTGGATTTCTTCTTAAATAATTCGCAGAATTTAAAGTGATAAGAGTTTTAATAGTACTGCCTTTCACTGTCTGACAGTCACAATTGTCCAAATAAATATATCATTTCATTCGATAAGAATTTATTTTCCTACGGCAAATCAGAATTAAAATACTCTATAAGCGGCAAAACACATTCATTTAGGGAAAAAATAATTGTTCGAACAACTAACAAAATAACACAAGTAGTTTAAGTGCATATCATTATCAATTTATCTTCTCACCGTATATATTATCAATTCCGAATGTTCTAACCCAATGATATATTTAAATATCAGTCCAAACTGATTCCACGTGGAATAAATACAGAACATACGAACAAACTTTAGCAACACCGACCGTTTATACTCAAGTGTAAACTACAATTACAAGTACAATTTTTAGTTCATTTTAAAGTTTTTTCTCATGTCAATAATGGATGTTTTCAATTAAATGAAAATGTGTGTAGGACAAAATATTTGTTCATGCATACTGGCACAAACACGACGAGTCAAAACAAAGACCAGCGCCACGTTAAAAAATGCAAAGAATCTACAGACGAATCGTATTGCAATGTAATCTATTTTTACTTAAATTATTTAATAATCATATGACATTTCTTACCGACAAGTAAAATATACCATCATACAAATGCAAGATCATACAGTTAAACAACGACATTATTATGGTTGATATAGGGGCGCGTATTGTGTATGGTAAACACGATAAACAAGACAGGTTTTGAACCTGAATGAGATTTAGTTAAAGACGATTTAGGTAGTTTTTTCTGTGCATCTTTTTGCGCATCAGTGGAGTGATTTAAATCTTCATAACGGGAGGTGTTACAACAGATAATCATATTTATTAAATATTGTGTACACTGTAATTACCAACTAGAATCAAATATGTTCATAATAATTGCCATGATCATAGTAGGAGTGTCTTGTGATTCGATTTTATTTGCGAAAGTTTGATAATACACTGAAAACGAAGTAGGAACACGCTGACTAACCATTGGACTCGCATATAGCTGTGAACATGCTTGCGATTATTGTGAAAGTGTTTTGGCTGTAATAACGTTTTGTTCATAGTCATAATCAACTGCTGTTGCTTAAATAAAATAATTATATATAATATTTACTTTTATAAGTGTATTGTTATAAATTATGACTGTCATTCCATCCTGTTTTGGACAGAAAATGTCTAATACGCACATATAAACTACATACTTGTTCTCAAAAACAAGCACAGTGACCCCCTGTTTTCTTGTTTGCAATTTGTTAAGAATATAGTTATGTAATAAATATCGGAACATCAAGAATTTTTACGTAACATATTTTTTTCTATAGTCAAAACTTCTATATGATTAAAAAATGTAGTTTTTTTCGTTAAAAAAGGATGAAAAAGCAGTTTTAGGCAAATATAATTTATTTTTTTCACTATGTAACGGATTGCTTTCTTACAATTACCCATTTCAACCAATAGGATGTCGTTATTTTTTACCAACCAATGGTAAATACTATTTTTTTGCTAAAACAAAAACAGCATCAACATTTCCTAAAATGCATTCACGGGTAGGTCATTTACATGAATTTTCCAAAAATCTAATGCGGTGACCCCCATTGTTTATTGTATTAGGCATTGAATGATCTGCAAAATATGTAAAAATGAAAAATGTTCACGGAAGGGAAAAACTGCAGAAATCTTCATTGAATCTCATACAATAATTAATAAATACAACTAAGATGGGTTTGTTTAAGTTTTGTATTCAGGCATTCGCATAATTATGTATTTATTCGCAAAGCAAAATAAAACAATGACCAGTCAACATTTAAACCCAATGTGACATAATAATTCCGCCACTGTAACATAGACAAGACAAGACAAGACAAGACAAATATTTATTAAGACTTGTACAGTGTACATCGTCTAAACACTAAAATGTTTTACATACATACATTTGGTCACGTTATAATGAATACAATAATAACAAATACAATCAAATTAACAATCATGTACATATATATATTTTGGTAAAAGCTTGATATAAATAAGTATAATGTACATTCGTAATTTCTATGGGAGATAACTACTTATAGTTATGTCACAACATTAAGACAATTATTTCTTATAATTAGTGCTTCTTTTACAAATTTTGCTAACTTAATAAGTTGGCATGTATTAGTTGTATTTAACAATTGGTGGAATTTGTAAACAGAAGGTCTATTGTAATAACATTGCTTTAAATAGTTTCGCCTAAGAACAGAGTATGAAGAACATTTACAGACAAAGTGAAACTCATCTTCCACATCTAATTCATTGCAACAAAGACAATAGCGTTCGTTTCTTGGGATATTCTGACCAGCATATCTTCCAGTTTGAATTCTCAGTGGCAGAGCCGAAGTTCTAAGCTTTGTGACATAATGTCTTAGTTTTTTAGGTAGCAAATCTAAATAGTATTCATAATTGAAAATAGGCTTAAATACACGATACATATCTAAAACAGAACTATTAACAACAGATCTAAACCACTCTTGTTTATATGTATCAATTACAACATTTTTAAAGTGCGTTATAAATGTATTAACATCAACAGAGCTTGGATTATTAAACACGTAAGACAAACCGTAATTGTCTAACAGCTTTTTAAGATTTAAAACCCAGTTTGAACGTACGTTGTGGCAATCGTGTAAAGCTTGCAAATATATGGATTTTATAATAATATTTTCAGTTTGGGTAATTTTAAACCAGTATTTAACAATCCTTACGTATCGATGAACAAAAAGTGGGTATCTACCTAATTCGCCATAGACTGTAACATATCTACATATCGTTATAGGAACTGATATAATAAGTTGTTTGACATTATATGACACAGAATCGAAGAATGTCATGTTATGTGGTACCACAAATACGAGGTGTTTTGACAATATATGAAAAAAAAATGTACGCTGCCAATAATTTCAGCTAACCTCCTTTAATATAAAGTCGTACAATTATTCTGAAATACGCATTTTATCTGCAGGAAATAACTAAAAACAATCAGTTTCAAGAGGAAATCTGACAGTGATAAATTGATATTAGATGAAAATGTGTAGATGATTGCCTTCAATTAGTCATGAGACACAATAATTTGATAATAACGAATCTCGCAATGAGTGCTTATTTTATATTCTAGTTCATTAGTTTAAATTGTTGCGCTATAAAAATGTAATAAATATTGATACTCAACTACTTGACGTTATGAACAAACTACATTTATACAGGCATATGTCGTTACAAACCAGTCGACAGCGCTGATCTATCGTTGAAAAGTCCGTCGTATATTAATATCATTTTCAAAGCATACAATAGTTAGTATGTTACATAAATTCAGAGAAACAAGTCAAATAAAACGATAGCGACATTTTAATGGCTAGTGCTTCACAAAGTGTACACATTTGATTTTATTGTATTTTGTTTGTAAATGACATTGTACGCTGAAGTAATGCAACGACTAAATAGTGATACTAACGAACGTCCCGCGACGATACTCGTCATTGCATGTGATGAACAGTCTTTTCATAATTTGATATCGCCGCATATTGAGAGTTTAAAAAAGCAATGAAAAGCCTCGAAATATGTGTCATTTGTCATACTGCATATTTACCTATTAAATAATACAGTACAGAACTATTAAAGATCACGTACTATTATAACTGTAGTCTAGTTGTGGCGCCGACTTAATAATTATTGTACCTCACAACAATTCGTGGTCACGTGATTAGGTACAAAGAACATCAGTGGAGTCAACGTCAACAATTTGTCCAGAAACACCATTTCAATTGAAAATTTCTATATCCGAAAACAGTCTATGATTTATATATTGTAGCCTATAGATTCTAAAGATGCTATGAATAACAAATATATTCTATTTATCGAAAACACAACAACAACACAAACAATTCAATGTTTGAGGGGGAATTTAGCAGACATGCTAAATGAAGCATGCCACAAAGAACGAAGCGTAGATACTATCTAGTGCATCAAAACGAAAGGTTGCTTATAAATCAGCCCTTGGAATTGTCTACAATGAGAATTCTGGATCCTTTTGCGCAATAATTTTTATTCAGCCAACGGCCTGAAAATTATATTGAAATGTGTTGTTTTTAACGAGTTTTATAAACATCCAAAATATTTAACAAAGTCATGTAACAAGAGCTGTTTCAGGACAGCGCGCTCGACTATTCAACCTCTTTGTCAGAGTTATAGGCCCTTATCACTACAAAAAGGGGCATAATTCTGCTGAAATGCTGGTTACAGTTATGTGCCTTGGCTAGTGATCGTATATAATGACTTTGAAGTTTAAATTGAATATCTGTAGTAGATATAGAGATATGAAATTGCTGCACGCAAACTTTAACCTGAAATGTCCAAGTACTAAAAGGGGCATAATTCTGCTTAATTGCAGGTCATAGGCCTTGGTCAGTGACCTTACATAATCATGACCCCGAAGACATGTGTGAAGTTTCAATTGCATATCTGTAGTAGTTACACAGATATGTACTTGTTGCACGCAAACCTTAACCTGAAATTTATCTTGCACGCAAACCTTAACCTGACACTTCTAAGTAAAAAAAAGCGATATTATTCTCCTCAAATGCTGGTCACAGTTATGGATCTTGGCAAGTGACCTACCTTATATAATGACTATATTGCACCAAACGGTCGAGAACGAGAGTTCAACATTTCGCCGTGAGTGTAGAATCCCGGAATTTCGAGGTATTTGTTTGAACCTGACAATCGTAAATCAATTTTCAATCAGACATGCTGCAAAAGAAAACAGCAGCCAGCAAATACACTATCACAATAACATCAACTTTCATAATTATGTTTCTGCTAGTGATTCTTTAACTGTTAAATCATATAAATCTAATTTCTGTTAAATCGAATTGAAATCGGTATTTTGTTTTTGTAATTAATTTAGTCAGGTGTGACTCCAGTGTTATTATGATGTATATGTATTTCATTGTGTTTCAATAACCTTTAACTGAGTTGAGCTATGAAGTTGAATAACAAAACACACACAACATGGTGCCGTCCATTAACTTACATAAATTGATTGCGAATTAATCGAATATTTCATAATTAAATAGTTGCACCAATATCATTTTTTATACATCGATGTGCATACAATTTCCTATGATGTTTTACATGAAGACTTATCAAGGAAATGTTACATATAAAATGGTCATATTCTTTTTTTTCATCAAGCATTATGGTCTGAAATTGTTTGCTATCAATACACTTTAATTTATGTGACACATAAATTGGTAAATGTGACAGTTCTTATATTCACAAATTAAATTGGTCAATGTGACAGTTCTAATACTGACACATAAATTGGTAAATGTGACAGTTCTAATACTGACACATAAATTGGTAAATGTGACAGTTCTAATAGTGACACATAAATTGGTAAATGTGACAGTTCTAATATTGACACATAAATTGGTAAATGTGACAGTTCAAATAGTGACACATACATTGGTAAATGTGACAGTTCTAATATTGACACATAAATTGGTAAATGTGACAGTTCTAACATTGACACATACATTGGTAAATGTGACAGTTCAAACAGTGACACATACATTAGTAAATGTGACAGTTCTAATAGTGACACATAAATTGGTAAATGTGACAGTTCTAATAGTGACACATAAATTGGTAAATGTGACAGTTCTAATATTGACACATAAATTGGTAAATGTGACAGTTCTAATATTGACACATACATTGGTAAATGTGACAGTTCTAATATTGACACATAAATTGGTAAATGTGACCGTTCTAATATTGACACATAAATTGGTAAATGTGACAGTTCTAATAGTGACACATAAATTGGTAAATGTGACAGTTCTAATATTGACACATAAATTGGTAAATGTGACAGTTCTAACATTGACACATAAATTGGTAAATGTGACAGTTCAAATAGTGACACATACATTGGTAAATGTGACAGTTCTAATAGTGACACATAAATTGGTAAATGTGACAGTTCTAATAGTGACACATAAATTGGTAAATGTGACAGTTCTAACATTGACACATACATTGGTAAATGTGACAGTTCAAACAGTGACACATACATTAGTAAATGTGACAGTTCTAATAGTGACACATAAATTGGTAAATGTGACAGTTCTAATAGTGACACATTAATTGGTAAATGTGACAGTTCTAATATTGACACATAAATTGGTAAATGTGACAGTTCTAACATTGACACATAAATTGGTAAATGTGACAGTTCAAATAGTGACACATAAATTGGTAAATGTGACAGTTCTAACAGTGACACATAAATTGGTAAATGTGACAGTTCTAATATTGACACATACATTGGTAAATGTGACAGTTCTAATATTGACACATAAATTGGTAAATGTGACAGTTCTAATATTGACACATACATTGGTAAATGTGACAGTTCTAATATTAACACATACATTGGTAAATGTGACCGTTCTAATATTTACACATACATTGGTTAATGTGACAGTTCTAATATTGACACATAAATTGGTAAATGTGACAGTTCTATTATTATTTTCGTTGTTGATTGCAATAAGATACACATCGTACGTCATAATATTTATTTTCAAAACAATTGAATGCAAATTGTGGTGACAAACTACTACTGTGAGTATGTCTGCAAATATGTGCCTGGTTGATGTACAACTACTTTTCGTGAAAGGATAAAATTTGATCTCAATCTTCTATGGCCTTTCGACATTGCCTGATTTATATGAGTTTTATTTTAACAATGTCCATTTTTCAAATATGTGGCAGCCCATGAGATTTTTATTCCAATTACGGCCTGCCTCATTTCGAGAAAATTTATGTCAAATTTGAGGCACGTGATTTTTATGAGAAAGTCAGGATTATAATTAAGATATTTCAAATAATTGTTTAAATCTTAAATACTGTCAACGAAAAATGTTAGTTATTAGGTTATTTGTAGAAAAATTATAAGTTTTGCAATGATTGCTTGTTTGGTTGCCATAGCAACCATCTCCTTATTATTGTTATTTTTGTCCGAAACATTTGTACATTCACAGTTTGTTATTTTGGAAAGGCAGTCCAGTAACTATAGATAATATAAATTACTTGTCCTCACCATGCTAGGTTCTGTATTGTATGCATGACAAACATTACACTCTGTGTAAAATGTGAACACGACTGAGAAAAAAGGAAGCCATTTCCAGTTTCTACACATATCAGTGTATTCAAAACTGCCAATTACTCTTTTTCGCCTAGATACTGCATTTGGGCCAAAAATCTCATGGGCTGACACATATCGTCCTAAATGCTATCATATATTTTGCTGTATGTTCAGCTTGAAAACATCAATTTGCATTCATTTAAAAAGTGCTGCTTGGAATTCGGCGATTAAGATTCTTTTCATTGTGGGTATGGATATTGTATATAAATTGAAAACAAATTTATAGCTTTGTCCTGTTTCTACATGCATCAGTGGCCTAATAAACGGGTGCACACGCGCTTATCAGACACATTGACGTCTCCATGACATCAACAGCATTAATAATATTAGTAGTGGTGGTAAACAACAGACCTAGTAGAACAACTAGTAGAACAACAGACCTGTCATAAACAACAGACCTAGTAGAACAACTGATGTGTTTGTTTGTTGTTGTTTTTGTGTTGTTTATTCTGACAAATGCATTTGCCATTAATATTGTGTAATATTGTTAACAAATTCGAAGACAATGTTTGTTATTTGTAGTTCAAATATGAGTATTATTCTCCAGTATGTACTTTATACCGCTATTCTCAATTGTGCATCATACGTCTCGCAGTATGTGTATTCAATTTATGGACAACTTGAGTTAATACAGACAGGCCATGACAGCGGAATATTTTGTTCAGACGTGGCCTCCAAGCCTTATGCATGCTTTCTTCCTTGGATATTCCATGAATATTACAAACGGTGGTAACTGTTTTTATAGATTCCTTTTAAGGATAGATGGATATATTTCTTTGAACATAAAATGTACACTTTACATGGCAAGTAAAATATTAAAACATGCAACAAATACTACATAATTATGCATTAATATTACCATGTCAATCAACATTATATTTAAGGATTGCACAAATATGTTAAAATAAACTCTTATTTCCATAGCGGATAAAGGATCATAAACGCTTTCTCTACATCTACTGTCTTGATTTTTTCTTATATAATACGCAGAATGCAATGTGATAAGATTTTTTAATAGTACTACCTTTCACTGTCTGACAGTCACAACTGTCCAAATAAATAGAGGATTTATATTGTGTGAGTCGTTTTCGCTAAATTATAATTTTGTTGAATTTCATCATGTGTTTTTATGTACAGTCATGCATGTACATACTGTACATGTATATACATTTGCCAAGGGTTGTAAACCACTGCTTGTAGATCGATGCTATTTATGGAAAAAATAGTCCGTTTTATGTTATATTTTCACTGCAGTGAAAATATAAAATCTGATATTTTCACTGCTCCAATAGTGAAAATATATAATTTTATTTCACCAATAAAATTTGATATTTCACTGAAAAGCATATAATAAATATATATTATTACATTCTATGAGACGGTATTTTAGTTCGTTTCGAAAATACGTTAGAATTGAAAGACTTTATAAGAGACTAAAAACCTTCATATAGGATAAAGAGTTGGACGAAGAACCAAAATTACACAAGGGGTTACTACAAAACCTATGCACTAAGCATATCATAATAAATTAATCTTCTCACGGTATGTATTATCAATTCCGAATGCTCTATATTAAATATCAATTACCAAAGTCCAACTAATTCCACGTGGAATAACTACAAAACACACAAACAAACTGTAGAAACACAGACAGTTTAGACTCTATATAAAACAAAATTACAAATAACCATTACTTGTTTTATATGTAATGCTTCTATTATTTCTGATGAGTTCGTCTTACAAACCATGTTCATTTTAATGTTTTATTTGATGTTGATGTTTTTTCTCGTGTTAATAATGGATGTTTTCAATTAAATGAAAATGTTTGTAGGGCCACTGTAAACACGACATATTCATTTCTATTGGTTTTAAAAATGAACCAGATTTATTTAAATATCATAAAATAATTAAACAATGCAATAAATACAACTATGGTGTTTTTAAGTTTTGTATTCAAGTATTCGCATAGTTTGTATGTATTTGCAGAGAATAACAAAACAGTGACTTTTCAACAATGAACCCAATGTGACACAATGCTTTGGCCACTGTAACATATCTAACTATATTTATAGGAACTGATATTATAACGTGCGGGGCAATATATGATATTCAACTAAAGTATACCATGCTATTTGGTACCACTAATATAAGGTGTAAGGTCATTAAAAACAACAAAATGGACGCTTTCGATAGTTTCAGCTATGTTCATTTAATAGACAGTCGCAAAATAATTCGGAAATATGCATTTAACTGCAGGAAATAACTAAGAACAAGAGCTGTCAGAAGACAGCGCGCTCGACTATTCGAAGCATTTCAGTTGGTACATATTTTGGATAGTGGAAGGGGCAAACATTTCACACAAAACTTTTCAGTTAAGCCTTGTATAGTTTATAAATGTTTGGAACAAAAACTTTAACCACAAAGTCTATGTAAAAAGTGGGCTAACTCTGTCAAAATACAAAACAGAGTTATGGAGAATGTTTCCCCTTATACTAGAGTTGATCACAAAGGTTAGTGCTATGTTTCAAGTGAATACCTTATGTAGTTTTAAAGTTACCAAATTTTTGAATATAAAGTTTCACCAGAAAATCTATGTGAAAAAGGGGCATAACTCTGTCAAAATATAAAACAGAGTTATGGGTAATGTTGCCCATGATACTAGAGTTGAAGACAAAGGTTAGTTCCAAGTTTCAAGTGAATAACTTATGCAGTTTTGAAGTAACCAAACTTTTGAATATAAACTTTAAACAGAACATCTAAGTGAAATTGGGGCATGACTCTGTCAAAATACAAAATAGAGTGAAGGGTAATCTTGCCCTGATACTAGAGTTGATGACAAAGTTTAGTTCCAAGTTTCAAGTGAATAACTTATGTACTTATGTAGTTTGAAGTTACACAACTTTTGAATATAAACTTTAACCAGAAAATATATGTGCAAAGGGGGCATAAATCTGTCAAATTACAAAATAGATTTATGGGCAATGTTCACCCAGATACTGGAATTGATGACAAATGTATATTCCAAGTTTCAAGTGAATAGCTTTTTTAGTATTGAAGTTACAAAACGTTTAAATATAAACTTTAACCAGAAATTCTAAGTGAAAAAGGGCATTAGTATGTCAAAATACAAATCAGAGTTATGGAGAATGTTGCCCTTGATACTGGAGTTGATGAAAAAGGCTAGTTCCAAGTTTCAAGAGAATAACTTATGTAGTTTTGAAGTTACCAAACTATTAAATATAAACTTTAACCAGAACATCTAATTGAAAAAGGGGCATAACTCTGTCAAAATACAATAGGGAATGTTGCCCCTGACACTGGAGTTGAGGACAAAGATATATTCCAAGTTTCAAGTGAATAACGTATGTAGTTTTGAAGTGACAAGACTTTTGAATAAAAACTTAAACCAAATTCAGACGCGGTCGCCGAGGTCGAAGCAGGGTATAGTAGGATAATCAAACCTATTCTTCGAATAGTCGAGCTAAAATCAGTTTTAAGGAGGCAATCTGACTGATAAATTGACATTAGATGAACATTTGTAGATGTTTGCCTCCAGTACGATAGGAGACACAATGGTTTGATGCTTACGAATTTTACAAGGAGATCGTCTTAATCAGGTGAGAACTTAATAGGTTAATTAAAACATGATACGTAACCAACAATAGCATGCCTTATAGGCCAAAGTAATGCGTACACGCAACAGTCATTGCTGGGAGTAGGCTGTTTGAGGTCAGTAGAGAGCGCTTCTTTATTAGTGAGATAGCGTTACTTAAGTATAGTATGCAGATATGTTATGAATCCAGCGACATATATTAATTAATGTATCTCTTAGGTGCAGTCATCGCACCAGACATCACATACCGCGACCAGCTGTCAACGCACTCTCTTCACGGATAAAGGACGATAGGACGCTAAACCGGCAGACAGGCATTTACTTTCGTCAAATACCATACGAATGATGAAACTCCAGAGACATCATTAGGAGAGAAACCCTTACTACCATCCGCTAGTCCTTTATTTGCAGCAAGTGACCAATTGCCTATACAGTACAGGCCAATACATACAACACAACACAAAACATAAAAATGATAAAAACTGGGGTCACTACTTTGGATAAATATATACATACATATTCAATAAACATTGACCACTCAACATTTGATAAGGGTCATTTATGAGCAATGCTTTCTTATTTTTCTACTAAGGAATGAATTAAAGACAATAATATTTGAACAAATACAACTACACAATAAATGGAACACTTTACCACAAGTGATCCTCATCAAAGTTGGAGTAGTAAATTATCTGATTAATGCACACAGCTTTGAAACTTTTCACAATAGTCTGTAGACAAATGGTTGATTATACTGACTCATACTTTGCCATTTGCCATGTCAATATGTAAGCAGGTGCTCTGATATCCAATCAAAAATAGATCTTGACAGTAAAAGGTCTGATCACATGCTTATAGTTTTAATTTCTATACAGATGATATTTGCAACATAGTGTTGTTGGCTGTGGTACACGTAAACTGCATACAAATATACGTAAACTGCATACAAATATATAAATGATAACAATGTGTACTTTTTAATTCTAGTAGTTGTATTTGAAATTCAGGAATATTACATGTGACATCTAAGTAATACATGCAACAAGCTAAAGGCAAGTTGACAAATATAGAATACACATACTAATATTATAATTATTTCTCGTCCATTCCGACAAAGGTCAATGTCAGCTACAACCGTTTGCCCCGTTTTCTTGTGTGATGCTTAGTTCAATTAAATTCAACGGCGCCAAGACAAGAATTCTTTCATTCTTGGATATTTCAGGAAATTAAAAGCGTTTGTAATTGTTTTTATAGATTCCTTTTAAGGATAAAATATCATAAACGTTTTCTCACCATCTAATTGCTTCGAATATAATTCGAAGAATTCAAAGTGATAAGAGTTTTTGACATTGTGTTTGTCATTATCTGACAGCCAAAACTGTCAAATAAATATATCATTACATTCGACACGCAGTATGTTACTGCAATATGTATTCTTGTTTGAAATAAATATGTTTAAACTAATAAAAGGAAATGTTGTAATCGTATTATCTCTGATGATTGTGTCCTACAAACCGTGTTAATTTTAATATTGCTTGTTTTCTTTGGCTATCATATATATTGATGTTGGTATTTTCAAGTCTTTAATCGTTGTTGGCAAGTAAATAAAACAGTTATGATATGAGTGTAGATCAAACAGTTTGTTCATGCCTACTGTCACACAAACGATGAGTCAAAACAAAAACCCGCAGAGAGCCGAACATGGATTAATAAGCATAGAATCTTCAGTCAAATTGTATAGGAACGATATAAATACATGTTTATAATAAATAAATGACGTTTCTAACAGACATATTTTACCCTCCTAATAGGCAAAGACTGATTAAATTAAATAATAACATTACTATGATTGGCATGTGACTGCCTTTATGTGTACGTATTGCCTAGGGTACGCACTGGATTTTAAGTACCAATACGCTATTATTTATGTAAGTTTGTTTTAAATGTACCAGATTTATTCAAAGATATACAACAATTAAATAATGTCATCCATACCATAAACATTGTTGATAGTTGTGTTTTCAGACAACATCATATGAGTTTACAGGCATGGCACACATAGGTCGCCGACCGATTACCGACCACAGACAACCAAAATTTGCGGCGACCAACGACAACCTCTGGCGATTGGTCGGCGATTTATCAAAGACTGGTCGGCGACCGATCGTACGAAAAGTCAGCGATTGTCTTCCGACCATCAACAACCATCAAAGAATGGCTTGTAAATAGTTGGCGATTGGTTGTCGATGCTCGGTGGGCGGAATTAGGATTATTCGATATTTAATTCAGTTCTATGATTTTTCTCAGTGTTAAAAAAACGTTTGCCTATATGTATGACATTGGGCTATATTTTAGTACATGTCTTGTGAAAATTTAAGAAACTGATTTTATTCGTGTTGTTTTGTGGATTATTTAATTCAATTATAATTTTTATATTATTATTCTCTACTATGCCCGGCAGCACATTTTAATGTTAAGGTTAACTATCAAGTACACTTTCCATATTCGGCCATATCCTCTTGTCCCTGCCCTTCCCTTTATTTGAAAAGGCATGCTAACACTTTTAAATTATAACTATTACGTTTTTTGTCACGTTTAAAAGAATGATTGTAAATTGTGCTTTCATGTTTAAATGTGTTTTGGAGACGAATGTAACACGGCGAGCGGCGATTGATCGCCGACTAAATAAATTCCAACGCAATTCTCCTCATTACCTGTTTGGTCGGCAACACCGAAGACCATCTGCGACCAAAATAAGTCTGAAGACCAGTCGGCGACCATCGACAACCAGCCGCCGACCTCCAACAGCCTGTTAATGACCTTTTTAAGACCGTCAACAACCACTGGTCGTTGATGGTCGGGAGTTGGTCTTTAGTTGGTCACAGGCTATGTGTGACCAGGGTTTTACATATCTAAAATTCGTTATACAAACCAATATAATAAAGTATTGGACATTTTATGACGTAGAATGGAAGTATACCATCCAACCGCGGTTGGACATTATACCACAACGGTATGTACAAACAACTACAGTGTAAACAATACAAATCATCTCCATTATGTTCCTTTAAAAGACAGTCTCACAGTTATTCGATAATTCTCATTGTAACTGCAGCAGCAACTAATAAGGAAAATCAGTTTAAAGGAGGAAATCTGACAGTGATAAATTGACATTTGGTGAAATTTGCAGATGATTGCCTCCAATAGGACAGGAGACACAATGGTTTGATGATTACGAATTTTACATAAATGAAACGTGTTTAGATTAGGGCATTAATGTAAAATTGTTGTGCTATAAACATTAATTTAATATAGATTTCAGAGTGTGTAATTGAGGAAAACCACGTCCATTGGGTAGATTCTTATATATTTATCATTTGGTACTTTAGGCCAAAGATATAATTGTTGGTTTCCGCTTACATCTTCAAAATAATCGCGGCATATTCACCACAAAGTTTAGTGTTATATTGGACTGCATGTAAAATGTTTAAACTCCTCCAAAATGTTTGCTTATAACCGAAAAGCCGCATATTAGCGAAAAATGCTCTATTTACCGAAAGTCAGAACACGTTAATGAACGATAGGAAGAACAATTAGGGTCAGTCGAAAAAATGCGGAAAATTGGGGGGGGGAGGGGGCGGGGGGGTGGGGTAGGCGCAAACCAACAACTTGTTTAAGCCTTATACAAAGCAAGGTCACAGATTAGTGCTATTTCTTTTATATACATTTATATTTTTCAATGGCAAAAGCCAAGTAAAACAAAAGCTGTCAGAGGACAGCGCGCTCGACTATTTGAAGTATTTCAGTTGGTACATATTTTGGATAATGAAAGGGGCATACATTTGTTAAAATGCAATATTTTTAAGTGAAGCCTTGTATAGTTTATACATTTTTGGAACAAAAACTTCAACCACAATGTCTATGTAAAAAGTGGGTTAACTCTGTCAAAATACAAAACAGAGTTATGGGTAATGTTGCCCCTGATACTAGAGTTGATGAAAAAGGTTAGTTCCAAGTTTCAAGTGAATAACTTCTTTAGTTTTGAAGTAACAAAACTTTTGAATATAAACTTTAAACTGAAAATCTAAGTGAAAAGGGGGCATAACTCTGTCAAAATACAAAATAGAGTTATGGGTAATGTTGCCTCTGGTACTAAAATTGATGATAAAGGTTAGTTCCAAGTTTCAAAAGAATAACTTATGTAGTTTTGAAGTTACAAAACTTTTGAATATAAACTTTAAACAGACAATCTATGTGAAAACGGGACATAACTCTATCAAAATGTAAAATATAGTTATTGGGAGCGTTCACCCTGATATTGGAGTTGATGACAAAGGTATGTTCCAAGTTTCAAGTGAATAGCTTTTGTAGTATTGAAGTTACAAAACTTTTGAATATTAAGTTTAACCAGAAAATCTATGTGAAAACGGGGCATAACTCTGTCAAATACAAATCAGAGTTATGGGTAATGTTGCCCTTGATACGGGAGTTGATGACAAAGGTTATTTACAAGTTTCAAGTGACTAACTTATATAGTTGTGTAGTTACAAAACTTTTGAAGATAAACTATAACCAGAAAATCTAAGTGAAAAAAGGGCATAAATCTGTATAAATACAAAACAGAGTTATGGGGACTGTTGACCCTGACACTGGAGTTGATGACAAAGGTAAGTTTCAAGTTTCAAGTTAATAACTTATGTAGTTTTGAAGCTTTTGAATATAAACATTAACAAGAAAATCTAATTGAAAAAGGGGCATAACTCTGTCAAAATACAAACAGAGTTATACAGAATGTTACCCTTGATACTGGAGTTCAGGACAAAGGTTACTTACAAGTTTCAAGTGAATAACTTATGTACTTTTGAAGTTACAAAACTTTTAAATATAAACTTTAACCAGAACATCTTTGTGTAAAAGGGGCATAACTCTGTCAAAATACAAAACATAGTTATGGGTAATATTGCCTCTGACACTGGAGTTGATGACAAAGTTATATTCCAAGTTTCAAATGAATAACGTATGTAGTTTTGAAGTTACAAGACTTTTGAATAAAAACTTTAACCAAATTCAGACGTGGACGCGGACGCCGACGCCGACGCCGTAGGCGGGGGTAGTAGGAAACCTCACCTATTCTTCGAATAGTCGAGCTAAAAAGTCGTCCACCCTGGACCAAAATGAACGCTAATATCATTAGAATTGTATGCGTAAACGACACAAAACACTGACAATTCAATATATCAACAGAACGTTGTTGCCTTATTTCTCACCTATATTGTGTAATAATTATAATTTGCTGAATGCAAGACTCACTGCTGTGTTAAGATGTCAGTTATTACCTTCGAAAACCATTGTAATTGTAAGGCATAGTATTTAATACAATCAGTGAGAATTTCAAGGCTTTATTAATGTATTAAATCCAACATATCACCCGTTACGACAGTTGTTATAAATTGATGTCTCTGTTATCGCACCAGACATCAGACACCGTGGCCAGCTGTCAGGGCCCTCTACCTACAGAAAAAGCGCGCTCGATAGGACGCTCAGTAAGCCGACAGATGTGCATTTAAGCTTCTCGAATGTAAGTGTCCAAAATTAAACAGGTTATCTTTTTTACATTTACCCTACGTAAAGAAACAAACGCTTTTCAAAATACAGTTTTCTAGAAAATATGCGTGAAAGTAAATTGTTTATCAACATTAGCGTTACATCGTGGCGACGAGGGTTATACATTATACCCATGCGAGACGTTGCTCTACATTCGAAATAAAGCACGAGAAACACAAATTAGAAATGTAATTGAAATGAAAAAAAAATATAATGAACAATATTTTCAAAGTTAAAAAAATCACACACGCAATACCTTAACAAGAAAGAACTCAAAGCACGCATACCCCTGCCAAGGCAGTAAATTTGCCCTATCTTTCAATAAATATATCCGGGATCTATATGGTTATCCAGATCACCACCACAATCTAATCACTTGTTCATTGACCTCTTTCCAACATATCCAGAAACAAGATTCTGTGTTGGTAAACACATATGCCCCCGGTTGGTGCTGGATAGCTTATTTCTTTGTCCAATTAAAGTCAAGGTCAAGATCAAATTGAAGTTGGGTGATATGGGTGGATTTGGGATGGTCATAAGCAACAACTGTGTAAGTATCCAAGTGTTGTAGCAAGCGGTGTTGGTGCTAGACAAAACGGTAAAATCTAGTTAAGCAAGAAACAGCCCACTTGAATTATTCTAAGTGCAAATTAGGTCAAGGTCAAGGTCAAAGTGAGGTTGGGTGATATCGGTGGATTGGGGATGGTCATAAGTAACAACTGTGTAAATATCCAAATGTTGTTGCAAGTTAGTTAAGCAAGAAACAGCCTATTTGATATATCCTACTAGCAAATTAGGTCCAGGTCAGGTCAAAGTGAGGTTGAGTGATATGGGTGGATAGCGAATAGTCATAAGCAACAGCTGTGTAAGTATCCAAGTGTTGTTATAAGCGGTGTTTGTGCTAGACGAAACGATAAAATCTACTTAACCTTGTTACGGACGGACGAAAGGACTGACGGACGGACAGGACAGTAGCTAAATGCCTCCCGCATCAAGATGCCCGGGGCATAAAAAGAACAGCAGAAAACGAACGTCAGTATAAACATTACCTCCGTACTAATGTTACGGGATCACAGTAACAACATTTTACCTTGCGAGTTTTTATACACCTAACAAACAGTCCAACTTAATATCTCCATATAGACGTTTAAATAAAACAAACATCATTTAAATGCATCGAAGAACTCAGCAAGGCGCTCAGCCAGTGTGTACTTTGAAATGTTTGGTAAATCGACTTGTAGCGATTATTCCGACCTAGATACCCACCTTTAAGTGTGACCTTGACCTTAAACAAAGTGACTGGTTTATGTGCGCGACACACTCATAATACATATGATTTCTGCCAAGTTTCTTGAAACTCCTTCCATGTGGAACAACGAAATGATCCAGAAGGATTCATCTCTTATATTTGACCTTTGAACTTGACCTTTGACCAAGGGACCTCATTTGTGCGCACGACACGCCGTCTCACAATAATACCACTTCTGCTGCAAAGTTATTTTAAATTTCATTCATGCTGGACAACATTATGCTCCGGACATTGTCGTAAGTATTGATTTCTTATATTGAATTTTGACCTTGAGTCGTAACTTTAACCTTGGACCTAGGGATCTGGTTTTTGCGCGCGCGACACTTAGTCTAGCCATGTTATTTGAAAATCTATCTAAACTTGACAAATATATGCTCCGGACAAAGTCATCGGGATTGCTTTCTTATATTTTACCTTGACCTTGGATATAGGGATCTGGTTCCTGCTCGCGACACTCCGTCTCTCAATGCTTATTACTTCTGCCAAGTTTTTTTGAAAATCCATCGAAGCTGGAAAAATATTTTCTCCGGATATAGAATTCCCGCCGCCCGCCCGCCAGCCAGGAGCGTTCCCATAATACGTCCTGTTTTTCAAACAGGCGTATACAAACTAGTATAAACCATGTAAACTGTTTATCAACACAAAGTATGTCAACACACAGTTTGTTCACCTCTCTGAATTGTGCAAAACCATGTAAACTGTTTATCAACACAAGTATGTTCACCTCTCTGAGTGGTGTTAAACCATGTAAACTGTTTATCAACACAAAGTATGTTCACCTGTCTGAGTGGTATTAAACCATATAAACTGTTTATCAACACAAAGTGTATTCACCTCTCTATATAGCGATAAACCATGTAAAATGTTTATCAACACAAGGTATGTTCACCTGTCTGTATAGCGTTAAACCATATAAACTGCCTATCAACACAAAGTATGTTTACATCTCTGCATAGTGTTTAACAATTTAAACTGTTTATCAACACAAAGTATGTTCACATCTCTGAATCGTATTAAAACATATAAACTGTCTATCAACACAAAGTATGTTTACATCTCTGAATAGCGTTAAACCATGTAAACTGTCTATCAACACAAAGTATGTTTACATCTCTGAATAGCGTTAAAACATGTAAACTGTTTATCAACACAAAGTTTGTTTACATCTCTGTATAGCGTTGAACCATGTGAACTGTTTATCAACACATAGTATGTTCACATCTCTGAATCGTATTAAAACATGTAAACTGTCTATCAACACAAAGTATGTTTACATCTCTGAATAGCGTTAAACCATGTAAACTGTCTATCAACACAAAGTATGTTTACATCTCTGAATAGCGTTAAACCATGTGAATTGTCTATCAACACAAAGTATGTTTACATATCTGTATAGCGTTAAACCATGTGAATTGTCTATCAACACAAAGTATGTTTTATCTCTGTATAGTGTTAAACCATGTGAACCACTAATCAACGCAAAGTATGTTTACATCTCCGAATAGCGTTAAACCATGTAAATGTCTATCAACACAAAGTGTGTTCACATCTCTGTATAGCGTTAAACCATGTGAACTGTCTATCAACACAAAAGTATGTTTACATCTCTGTATAGTGTTAAACCATGTGAACTGTCTATTAACACAAAGTATGTTTACATCTCTGAATAGCGTTAAACCATGTGAACTGTTTATCAACACAAAGTATGTTTACATCTCTGAATAGCGTTAAACCATGTAAACTGTCTATCAACACAAAGTATGTTTACATCTCTGTATAGCGTTAAACCATGTGAACTGTCTATCAACACACAGTTTGTTTACATCGCTGAATAGTGTTAAACTATGTAAACTGTCTATCAACACAAAAACACTTGACATATTTGAATAGTGTTTACCATGTGGAACTGTTCGATTCGGAAAACACATGAATTATGTGTCGTATTTCATAGCATGAAGCTGTAAGTAATTCATCAGTAATATGTAGTGACGCTACAAAATCAACATATTCGGACATTTTTCACTATATCGACTAAATTCGAATTCCATATCAAGTTCATTCACAATTTCAACAAGTATTCATTTTCAGAAAAAGTTGACTACGCATGAAATTGTTTATAGTATGATTAGCCATGCGATGCTATGTTTTGTCAACGTCATTTCTAAATACAATTAGAATTTTATTTCTTTTCGAAATCGTGTCAAATCAAAGCGGATCATGCACCTTTAATAGTTGTTGATGCTACACAATAGTTCTGTTACACAAAACAAATACACAAGACATTGAACAAACAAAGAATAAAAAGGAGATTAACTATTGTCGCAGTGTATTACTAGTATCAAACATCCCCACACGTTTACGTTATTCGGTGACAATACAATTTAATCACTACGCTATTATAGATTGTACTGTGACTTGTTTGTATAATTGTCAAAAAAAATTGAAGATGTATATCAATATCAGACTATCGGTTTCAATCGGTTTCAATCGGTTTATTTCTATACTATGCACATTTTCACAACATGTGAAAAGCATGAGCAAACATAATGTATATATATATAATATAAACATATTTACATAGTCACGTGGTGAGGTATTCACAGGAAACAACACAGGCTAATCCGGGACGGCACTTTACGCACATGCCTTAAGACCGGTTTTCTCACGACGAAACACATTTTAATTTTTATTATAGTCATACAAGAAAAAGTTCGACCATTTGTTATAACCAGTGTATAACTTGAAGGATTTTTTAAGGACCATACAAGTAACATGGTTTGGTTAATTTTCACGAAACGATTTCTGAGTCCACGTTTGAAGTAAATTGCTGACGACGGACGACCAGGGGTGTGTCTTAGGTTGGAACTGGGATACACACTAATGCAGGATAGGAGGGTACGAGACACATAACCTTCCCTGACTTTGTTTTGTTTCTGGAATGGCGAAGAAGCCATTAATGGGGACATAGGGCTGTTGATCTAAAATATACCATTTTGATGAATGCGTATGAATGCGTTACGAAAACGTGAAAACTCGTTTTTTTCGAACATTAAAATGTAGTCTTCAAGTAAAGTATTGTCAACACGATATTTGAAAACATGTTGTGATCCTTTGACCACCGCTGATTTAGATTTTGTTTTGAAGAGACTTTACCTAGGAGCGGTTACGTTTCGGGAAGTTTAAGAGCTTTTTTCAGACAATTGTACGTACGTGCGTATGCCTGGGCACGTCCTGGACGACGAACGGCGGACACTCACTGACCACGAATGCTCACCCTTGAGCACTTCGCGCTCAGGTGAGCTAAAAGGAACATGCACCTACCTAAGTGAAGTCCTTCGGTCCATACAGCAACTCATCACTAAGTCTAATACACATTAGAGTCGGTCCAAAATACACAAATACGAGCCCCAGCACCAAGTCCAACCTTCTTGACGTCGCAAGCAGAATCCAAGACGCTCGTGTCCGTAATTGTTTGCGCACACAATAAAAGTTGCTTCCATGTTTGCTTTGAATGTGGATTCACAGAATACTTTCCCAACACGCTTTTATAAAACGCGGCGGTAATTATTAAAACTTTCAGCTTTCCCAATATTTCGAAAATTCTAATTTCAGTTATTGTAGATCCATGCATGTTAAACAAAGTTGAAGATTGCATGTAGTTTGTTAAATCACTTATTTAAAACAATAACACTATCAATCGATTTACATGATGAGAATTAAAATGACCACATAGTATAGAATACACGCTTTTATCAATCGATGCAGTCGATTGAACATAACTCAATAATTTAACTGGCATAACGATAGCGTACGGGCGTGAATCAGTGAAATCACGTGGACAGAGCGAAGAGATTCGTACAAAAGGTGAACATTGCCAAATTTAGACTACAAAAAACGGTTATCTTATTGTCTGCCTTAGCAGTTGTTTACTCATGTTGTCATGTCATCATGAACTGATTTTTTCTGAAAAAAAAACTTTACGTTAACTACAGTCCGTAAAAATGCAAGTGAGAACCGTTATAAACATGGACTAATCGATACAGGTAAATTAAACTGCAGACGATAACATCGTGTTTGTAAACAGAAAACCATGATTCCACCAATTTGCAATAAATGGTTGATTATCAACAAAATTTAAACCGACTGTATATAACCTACGTCACAAACATTTGATTTGATGGATATTGTTTATTGGAAAAACTTTACTGCCGAATTTCGTGGCGATGCGGACTCAATCCGACTTTTCACCTTTAACTTTCGGCGAGCTGTTCTATATTCTTCATAAAACACGGGGAACCTCGGCTAGTTTCTTAATTAGAAAATGTAAAAACAAAACTGAAAGTCAAACTGTCCACATTCCATTTATTTAATAAAAATGTGTATATTTTGGCTCATAATGCATTATTTATATATATTTTTTATCTTATTATTAGACTTTAATTGTTTAATTTAACGTGTATTTCCTTCCCAATGCCTTTAATTATTTACTCAAGCATTACCTAAGGAGTTTAACTCATCGCTTTTCGTCCGTTTGACGTCGTTTTAAGTGCAGTGTTCTGTTCTGTATTTCAATAACTCCAACCTCGTGCATATATGTGTCCACGTGTAATAAAAAGGAATGAATATGATAAAAACATTCAAATATACATAATTATAATTAATTCAGCCAACATGTTAAGATTGTTTACCTAAATGCATGTCTTTGGTGAAAATAGCGAAATGTGTACTAATATATTGGTGTATCTGTTTTGATTACTTGGAGTAATTTCTAATTGTAAGTATTAGTCCATGTTTGAATTGCACTGCATTACACGTATGCGCAAAGTAAACAAATAAAAAATAGCGAGGCGTAACCGCCGATGTATTAAAAGATATTTCGTGTTAATCTAATACACTACACTTTCATCTGTCGTATTTCTTGTTCCTTTTTCACCCAACCATTACTAGACCTAATATAAACTGATTTATTCTAGAAAGTCCTGTAATTTTATTCTTTTGTTTGGTATTCACTAACTCTATTCATAACGTTTTTCATTTAGAACGATTTGGTAATGGCATAAGCGACATTGCTATTAGTTTATTTGCGAACACACAAATTTGTGTCAGCCCATGAGATTTTTGCCAAAATTCAGTATCTGGTGGAAAATGAGTTATTGGCAGTTTTGAATACACTGATGTGAGTAAAAACTGGAAATGACTTCATTTTTACACAATCATGCGTTTTAAGCAAGAATGAGCAGTTTAAGTAGCATCACAATAACGACAAATTTTCATATTTAACACAGATTTTGTTTGTCATGCATACGATACAGAACCTAGCGTGATGAGGACAAGTAATTTATATTAAATATATCTACTGGACTGTCTTTGACAAATAACAATCTTTGAATGTACAAGTGTTTCGGACAAAAAAAATAATAATAAAGAGATGGTTGCTATGGCAACCAAACCAGAAATCATAGCAACAATTACATTTTTATACAACTAACACAATAAATAATATTTTCCGTTGACAGTTTTCAAGATTTAAACCATTATTTGAAATCTCTTAATCATAATCTTGACTTACTAAAAGAACTCACGTGCCTCAACTTTGACGTCAGTTTTTTCGAACGAGGCAGGCCGCAATTGGAATAAAAATCTCATGGGCTGCCACATTTTTTCTTAAGTCTAAGCCTATACATTATTCTTAGGTATACGAATATGTTGTGAATTTTGGTAAATAGGGCTTTACTTGTTTGGGTGATATTGAAATGGATCAATGTACAAAATACTGTTTAATGCCCACCGAGATTTAA